>VYZM01008541.1:0-228237 GCA_013398915.1 Dromas ardeola | reverse complement strand
GGTGGTTTTCCCCTGCTGTGGGCCCCTGGAGCCGGGCTGCTGCCTGGGGAGGCGGCGAGGGGCGCCTGAAGCGGCACGGCCTCTTCCCGCCGGGCTGGCGGGGCCCCGTCGCAGGGTTTTGTTCTGCGGGTGCGGAGCCGCTGTGTTAGGCCGGGCCCTGGGGTAGGGTCCTCTTGCCTGTCTGCGCCCTCTCACCACAGCCCACCCCTGCGCTTTTGGGATCGCTCTCCCGTGCGCGGGAAGGACAACAGCTTACCTCAGTTTACCCAAAAGGCGCGAGGTTCGCGCGGGCCGCAGGTGAGGCAGGGTGAAGCTGGCATCCCGTCCGCCTCAGCCCTCCCGCAGGCTTCCCTCCTTCCCTGTCCTGGAGTGGACAAGTGCTTACTGCGTAGGCGGCTCCCATCTGCAGTTGTCCTGGGAAGCAGAAAGACGGATTTTTATTAAGTGAACTCATTTGCTCGGTGGGGAAAGGAGGAGGGAAGGATGGTGACAGTGAAAGCTGAACATCTTGAACATGAAGGCATGGCGGCTCTGTCCCTGCTAGTGAGAGGTTTCTAACTGCTGCCATATCTGTGTATAGATCTATACCTATGTACACTTAGGTGTATGAATGCTGGTGAATATTCATTCCTTTCTTACGGCTTATCACTCCAATACTGACCATCTCAAGAGCGGCTTGCACTCAGGGCCCATGTCACAACCACATCTCTTGAAGGCCTGCCCAGTTTGCATCTTTCTGTGTAGGCATCCTTCCAAGATGAGCCAGGAAACCATTTCTCCTGTGGACAATAACCCATCTCATCTCACCCGAAGATCTGTGGGGCACTTCATGCTGACACCACAATCATCTTTGGAAAAAAGAAACGCAACCAAAGGAAGGCCTAACTGGACGTTTGAGCCAGATGGAGGCAGCTTACCAAGTGTGGGCTTTAATTATGCAAACAGCCTCAGCTGTCCAAAGGCACCAGGGAGGTATGGCTTCCAGATGTCTTCTAGATAGCCTTTGCTGGCATTTTACCAGTCATCCGCAACGGAACTATAAGAGCAGAGCAGGGGAAAGGCTGCCGTTAGGATATATGGGCAGATGAGTAGATGCAGCGTGCTGGAGCAGGGCTGAGACGCAGAGCTTCCAGGACTTGGAATTGCAGGAGGGCTGCAGGTGGCAGAGCTCTGGAATGGGCCCCAATTTGGGATCAGGGGGTCAGAGCAGGACCTACCTCACCTGCCAGTCTTTCAGGACTTTCAGTGCCACCACCAGAATAGAGGCAAATCCAACTTTTCTCAGTACAGGGCAGAACCTCCCAATTGTAAATGCAGCCACGTTCTCAGGCAATAACACTCTTCTTTGGAGGCCTATATTTTGGGGACTTGCTGGGAAACAGCTGGAAGCAGGATGTCCTTTGAGGACTGCCCACACATGAGCACTGGTGTGGGGATTCTGGGGGCAGCTGCCTCCAGAGCTTGGCTCAGAGGCAGGGTGGTGTGGCACCAGGAGCTGGGCTGGGAAGAAGCATAAAGGAGGAGTTACAAGGGCTGTACTGGCTTCTACTCGGCTAAACTCTGTGAGTTCAGATCACAGAGGGGTGCAAATAAGCCTGCCCAATTACGCATCACCGAGTTACCTTGCCTTACAAACCTTGTAAACCTTTTCACCTGGGTCAGACAGTGCACCTTTCCCTGCATCAGACTCCTCAGCCACCAACCATTCCGGTTCCTCCTTCTCCTGCTGGAGTTGCCATTTGCAGTCATCCACCTTTGAAATCCCACCTAAAAATACACCAGGAGAACTGCAGCCACCCAGCCACCCTCCAGCATGGTCCAAATGTAAGGGTGCCTTTAGCCTCTCTCCATTCCCCCGCACATGGGAGATGACCCCTGGGTAGGGCAGGGGGATACCTGGCCCTCTGAGCACTGTCTTTCTGTCCCTCCAGAGTGCAAGGGTGCAGGGATGATTCCCTAGTTTTTTCCTTCCCACAGCTCCAGCCTGCATCCCTGATCGTATCCCAGCTTAGGCGTGCCTGATCCCATGCACTTACCTTCTTTATTCCTTTTGCCTTGCGTGCCTGGTTCCCTCTACTTGCTCTGCGTAAGGGCCATCTCCAGCTGTATCCCTGTCCATCCTGTATCCCTGCCCATCCTGTATCCATGCCTGCACCCCAACCAATGTGTGCCTTACCCTGTGCATCCGAGAGCTTGGCACCATGCAGCCCCTCTCTTCTCTGGGAGTCCTATACACACAGCCCAAGGCAGCACTTCATGCATGTGCTGCCGAGGGAGCACCGTGCCAGCAAGGTCAAAGGCTGGGACCCTCAGATGAGACCGTGGCTTTCAACACAGCTGTCTCCTTTGGGTGCCTGGGCCAGTCTGTGGCAGGGCTGCTCTGAAGGAGTGGAAGGGATGTCTGGGGGTGTCAGGAGTAAAGGAAGGTTGAGGTCTGGGATGCAATCTGCTGGCAGCACGCCTTGTTGTTGATTTGTGGACATCTTCTGGGGAGGGAGGATGATCCTACCGTGCCCTGCACTCTCTGCAGTGATAGTCCAGGTACCACAGGTTAGGGGTATGTTGCTCCTCACTTTTAAACACACCTTCAAGCACTCGTGTTTCAATAGTGCCCTCTGACTTTGCCATCCCCGGTGGTACATCAGGAGAGAGGTGTCACCTACGTGCAGATCATCAAGAGCGCTGCAGATAAAGGGACCCAGGAGCTGGAATTGTCTGGGAGAGGGCTGGAAGGTGAAGATGAGCAACGAAGGAGTTAACTGAAGCTATAGTCACAAGGCCGAAAATTACAGGTTCTACCAAGAAGGCAGCCGCTGCGTGTGGCTGTTTGGCTGACATTTCTGAAAGGTTAATCCTGAAATGGAGAGAGCACATCTGTAGAGGGCTGCGACTGACTATTCTTGCAGATTCCTGCACCGCTTTGGGCTGGTTGGAGACCCAACAGTTTGTTACACATGGGTCACCATGAAGTAACATGGTGGCTGTGACCTTGGCATGCGAAGTGGTACTCCACAGTATGATGGGTGTCCTGGTGCCAGCTTGCTTTCCAAGCTCATCTTTCAAGGTACAGGAGGCTGGGTCTCCTCCAACACGCCTGTGTGTTGGACATTCGCGCTTTCCGTTTCCCAATGTGTCTGAGCGTTGTCTAGCAAGGACTGGGTAAAGAAGGAGTGTCTCAAGTAGGAGATCTCCTGGGGGAACCAAGGTGGCTTGCAGTTACAGTGTGAGTAATTCTGTGCAGCCCGTTTGCAGCTTGGAAGGGAGCCAGCATTCACCGAGATCAAGAGACACCTTGCTTTGACTGGATAATTACATGTTCGTCTTTACCTAATGCTTAATCACACTTAGATCAATTCTCTTCCTTTGGATTGTGAGTCTTGTTGGCAAAGTGTCAACCATTAACTTGCTGTGTTTGTGAGCAGGGTGGCTCTAACGTGTTGGGGGCACATTCCTGAATCTAAGGGTGCTGAGGAGAAGGTGGGAGAGGTGGATGGGGAGAGATAGAGAGGGCACATAAAATGGGAAGCCATTGTCCTTTGCCATGCTCACACCCACCTCTTTTTTTTTTGGAATAGGACCTAATGGAGTTGATTCCTGAATCCCAATATTAAATGAGGTATCGCTTTTGCCCTTGTGTTGATCTGAGCTTTCTTCCCCACTGCCTCGTGGCCACACTTGTCACGTGTCTGATGTGAATGTGAGCATCTGAAAACATCTCTTGGAGGAACAAGGAGGGAGCAAAAGGGCACTGAAAGACCAGTTTGTTTGCTGTCATGCCTAGGCCAAGTTCTGGAGCTGCCTGCACTTGCAGGAGGCAGGAGCAGACATGAGCACGTGGTGCATGATGAATCATGGGCAATCAGCAGGGCAGGGAATATTACCTTCTCCACTAGATGAGGATCCCCCTGGACAAGTCCTCTTTCTGAAGATACAAGAAGACCTTGTCTTGAAGTAGTTTTCACCTGCTCTGAGGACAGGCATAGGCAGACAATGGGTCAGATTCTCAAACAAAAATTTGAAAGGGCTCCCCAGACCCACCAACACTAGAACTATTGGCACAGTTTATGTATCATACCATCTACCTGTTGTCTTATGTGAAGGGCACATAGATCATGGCTCTCTCCTGGACATTTTCAGCAGCTGAAACACATACCCTGCAGATTGGCCAAACATGGAGGCACAGGGAGTCTCTCCATCAGCAGGGCTCCTTGGCCAGGTTTGCACACATGAGGATGAACTGTGCCCGCGTGATTTATCCAGACACCCAGCGTAGCTACTGCTCCATTTTCGAGGCTTGAACTGATGCACACCGATGGGCAGATAAGTTGTATGCTGACAGAGTGACTGCTCCAGCAGACCAGACTACTATGAACGCACACAAAATATAGATGTAGATATCAATATCGATATAGATAGATATAAACAGTCGCAGGTTACACATCAGGTCTGATTTCTTTCCTGCAGGAGGATACCCCACTGGGCAATGCGTCCTGGGTACCAGAATGCCTCAGATGGCTGCGCCAGCAAACAGCAGACTGCAGGGAGAGCCCAGTAACCAGAAGACTGAAGCATGGCTGGCTGCTCCTAGACTCCCTTACTGTGAGAGGTGTCAAGAAGCTCAACATGAGCCGGCAATGCGCGCTTGTAGCCCAGGCAGCCAACCGCATACTGGGCTGCATCAAAAGAAGTATGGCCAGCAGGGCGAGGGAGGTGATTCTGCCCCTCTAATCTGCTCTGGTGAGACCCCACCTGGAGTATTGTGTGCCGCTCTGCAGTCCTCAGCATAAGAAGGACATGGACCTGTTGGAACAGGTCCAGTGGAGGGCCACAAAGATGATCAGGGGGCTGGAGCCCCTCTGCTGTGAGGACAGGCTGAGAGAGTTGTGGGGGTTCAGCCTGGACAAGAGAAGGCTCCAGGGAGACCTTATAGCAGCCTTCCAGTCCCTAAAGGGGGCCTACAGGAAAGACGGGGAGGGACTCTGGAACAGGGAGTGTAATGATAGGATGACGGGGAATGGTTTCAAACTGAAAGATTTAGATTGGATTTTAGGAAGAAATTCTTTACTGAGGGTNTGGACAAGGCGTGGAGCAACCTGGTCTGGTGGGAGGTGTCCCTGCCCATGGCAGAGGGGGTGGAAGTAGATGATCTTTAAGGTCCCTTCCAACCCCTAAACCATTCTATGATTCTATGCCAGAGACACGCTTATTGAGTCCTGGGCCCTGGTGTGAGCTTTGCCTGTCTGGAACCATCCGCCCCCCCCATGGCGGGCACGACACTCCATCTCTGTCGGCTGTCTCAGCTCATTACCATATCACATTAGTACAGGAAAAGGCATTGAATATCTGTGTTGTTTTTATGTGCGGTTTTGCTCCTATTGCCATGAAAAAATGCGCCAGAGCCTGGATGGGCAAGGCAGAGTGAGAAAAGCTTCCCCTCTGTCAGTCCATCCACCCCCTGCACAGCCAGCGATTCCCCACGGATGCCACCTCTCCCAGGAAGGTGAATTATGAGCCTCGTAGCTTCTGCTTCGTGATTTCTCTCAGATTTCAGGCCTCTTCTGCCTGAGCAATAGGGTCGGCTTGGACGAGCTGTTCCTGTAAATCATCTCAGCACTCGCTTCAGCCTGACACATCAATCCCCTCTCGTCACGCAGTAAAAGGTTCCCACCTGGTCCTGGCGGTGCTGCTGAGGTTGGGATGTGCCAAGAATCCTTCAGAGCATCATAGGGCCATGCAGGATGGGCCACAGATTTATTCAGGCATCTCTTGCAGAAAGCTACTTGGTTTCAAGCCTTAGGGGGACTTAGCTGGATGAGAGCTTGCACGTGGCTTGGAGCTGCCCTGAGCTCGCTCTGCACTGACTGTGAAGCAACTAGGAACAGGTAAAGATGCTAAATGGACTTTGAAGAAGTCCACTTAGACAAAGACAAAGCCCTAAGAGATTTCTTCAGAGACTTCCTGGCCAGATTCTTGATTCAAAGGAGGGTCCTCCATGGTGGATCTGGGTACTTGTAGGCTCTGCTGAAAAAGGCTACGCATCCCGAGTGTCTGGTCTTGTTAGAGGCTCAAGGGTATCAAACCAGTATGACTGGTCCCCTGGATTTCTGGGGAGTGTTTTGGTTTTTTTTTCATTCGAAATGATGGACTGGATAGGATTCATGACTTCACAGACCACATGATGGTAGGAGATTCTCATCAGCATGTGCAGAGGGAGCCAAGGGCAGTGGGGAAAAGGGCAGAAAAAGTCCAAATGTGGACCAAGGGTAAAACCTGCTCCTCCAGGGCACCCCTGTGCACTCCATGTGTGTTGACCACAGAGTGAATGAGGGCTGTGTTGAACCAGCATGGCTGTGCGTCTCACAGGCCCACCAAGTGACCTGATCCAGAGGAGCCCAACATACTCATCACCTCTCCATTTCTGCACTGCTGCTCTCTGGCAGCTCTCATCCACAGCTGTGTGAATGCCAAACGTCCAGAAGAGCAAAGCATCCAGAACAAGCAGATATTTGGGGTGGAAAACCCTAACAGTGCTCCTTCGGTAAGACCTGGTCACCAGATCCTGCATATATTCTGTGGCAATCCCTGGACCACCAGGACGCATGTTGGACACAGTGCCCAAGGACTGGGAAGAGCAGCAGCAGCTGAAGAATGGCCGCTCCATCACAGCCACACCAGTATGATTCAACTGGGGTCACCTTCCCAGTCCTGTGACTGCTCACATTTCTTCATCTCAGGAGCTCTGCTATCCCCAGGTACAGCACACTGATGGTGTGGGCTCCAGCTCGTATGTTCTTTAAAGGGGTCAGCTTTTTGTTCTCCTCCAAGCCAACAGTGTCTCTGCTGTGATGGTGCCAATCCTGGGTGGACGTTGCTGCATATTGTTTCTCTGCCTTGAGTTACCGAGACATGGTTTCTCCTACTTGGTTTATTTTTTGTTTGTTTATTTGTTTTCCAGTTTAAGATGAGAAGAGGTTACTCATTTTTTAAGGCTGACTCCTACTCTCTTGATGTTGATGGATGTCCTGGAAGGGGCAGTTGTAGGGCCATGCAGAAGGGCTACCGGAGAGCACTGGCAGAAAATGAACATCTAATTTGTGACTAGGACCATCTGCCCTTACAGCCTGATTCTAAACGTCACATATATTTCATGGAGGAATGAGCATGGCAGTACCACGTGACCAATCAAAACAGCTCTGATTTCAGATCTGCAGTACTCCCAACAGAGTTAGCAAATGAGTTGCAGACCGGGAACTATCTGCAAATAGTTTCCAATAATGAATTGAGGTGCGAAAGCTGCAATCTGCTCCTAGACAATCTGTAAACAGAGAGAAGGAAAATTCACCAAAATAAATTATTCATTTCAGATTACTGTCCCAGCTCATGTCTTAACTTGAAACCCTCCAGGGCCTGCAGAGATTTCCAGGGATGCTCCTATACCTTAAGCAGTGCTGTGTTGGGGGCAGGCACAATGGTGGTGAGGCAGATAAGGGTGTCCTGTCACCACTTGGCCAGCACTTATCTGTCCCAGCCGATGTGGATTTGCTACCAAACATGAACCAGCTCCATGGGCTGTCCAGAGACAGTGAAGGCAAGGCTATTCCAGGCCAAAATTTGGACTCTTCCCCTCTCCTGCTGCCATTACCAGAGAGAGATGGAGGAAAGGGAACCACTCTGGAGCAGGAACCAAAATGGAGAATGTGGGGAAGGGAGGGCACACAGCTAAGGGACAGAGAAGCAGGGCAGGCTGGAAGCAAATTATAACTGCAAGCTGGACCAAACCATGTGGGCCATACAGATATGCCCCATCGTGGCATGGCATTCCCGAATAAGGGTATGTGTGCTGGCTGCTGGAGCCCACCTGTGTGATGCACCAGGAACTGCGCCCAGCCATCCTTCAGAAATCTTCCCAACAGCCTTAGGAGAAGAAATTGTCTCTTCAGAAGAATGAGTTCCCTAAGAGTAGCTTGAGGTTTCCTCAGCGCACCTGTCCATTGACCGGACAAACACCACTGACCTCAGGCAGACTGTCCAGGCAATGGGGACTATGAGCAGGCTGTGTTTGAATGCTGTGAGGGATTCGGTGTCCCATGCCCAAGCACTCTTTCTGATGAGTTTAGGACTTGGCATGGCTTGGTGCATGAGAAACTGGCTAAAGAGAAGAAAAATTGTACATGGTAAAGAGAAACATATGGAGCTGGAGGAAGGTGCAAGATAGGAAGCTGGGATATGGCAGTGATTATTTGTTCAGTCATCTGCAAAGATTGCTCCCTCTGAAGGTACATGAGCTGCTTATGGGTCCTCCTATGTAGGACCTTCAGCTGGGACAGACCAGGTTTAAGTAGCTTTGTCATTTTGATTGTCAGTGCCCATGGATCTCCAGATGTCACAGTTTGGCTCTTTCATTTTCTAAAAACTGGAGTGCAGTCACAGGTCTTCAAAACTCAGCATGTAAAACAGCAGACCAGACTAGAGTGCATTAAGGTGTTTCACAGAAAGGTGTGAGGCACTATTGTTTTATTTTATTAGAATTAAGCAATTAAAAAAAATTCTTGTGCATGTTTTCCTGAAAGCACAGTGTGGGGGATGTTGAGCTGACATATGAAAGTGCAAAGTTCAGAGCAGAATTTTCCATCCCTGATCATGCCAAACTGGGCAGAAGACTTGAACAATGTATTGCTCGCAATATAAGAAGGTTTTAGATTAAACGTGACCTCAGACATCACCTGGAGAGAATCTGTGGCAACTTGGACTTTTTCAAACCTCATTTTCTGTCCTAAAACTTGCTCTATATTCAGGGGAGTACAGTAATACTTGAACAGTGAGCTCAAATCTGGTGGATTTGTCCATGATCTATTTTGGCAATTATTGTCCCAAACTACCGTGATCTCCCCAAATGCCAGTGTTTGGCCTTTTGGAGCTGCCTGTCTCTCAGCCCAGCTAACACTAATCACCAAGCCACAGGATTACTGTTGCGTTATTGCTGCTCTGGACCATAATGATTTTTCAGAAAGATGTGTGTTGGAAACTATTGAGGCTTTACAAAGACCATTTCAGCTTTAAGAAATAACCCAAAGAAAATGCTGGCAACGTTGTTCAGCCAGCTCTTAACGAAGGCTTCACAAATATCACTGTCAAGGCAATGGCTTTGCTCTGTTGACAAAAGTCAGGTGAACATCTGGGCACCTGATTCACAGGGGTTAACTGGGAAGTGGCAAGAGGAACTCATGGAAGTGAGCATTTTGGCAAAAAATACTGCCATGTGCAGTGAGAGGGAGGTGGTTGTCTTGACACTGGCCTGAGCCTAGAAGATCTCCTGTGGTTAGGCCACCTTCTGAACCCCACTGATCTGGTGGCCACTCGGTCATCCATCCTTTCATATTTCAGTTAAGAGGCTGAAGAGATGACTAAAAGCCTGCTCTTGCATAGTGCGTCCCCAGGAAAAATGAAGTGCCCACGTAGTTTCCTAAAGAAAGTGGTTTTCAGGAAAAGACAGAAGGCTGGAGGTAAACATAATGCTTCTCTGTGGGAAGACTCAGCGTCCCATGGAAATCAGTTCTTTCATTGAAAATTTGACTGTCTGAAAACCAGCTGCTCAATTTAGAGATAGCAGCAGCAGTAAGAATTATGAGCCCGATGTCTCTTGTTCCCATCTCCTATAAAGCCAGGACTCCTCAAGGCCGTGCTGACCAGTTCTTGATCAGGTGAAGACATGCAGGGACACTCACGCCATGCTAGCTGCTCATCAAGGGTAAATGTTACACAGTGCATCATAAGAGGTGAGGTCCAACCATGAATGCTGGAGGATGCTGTGAGAATGAGAGATGCAAACCTCATCTCCAGCAAAACCCTGCCACAATGTTTCTGAACTGAAGGGTCTCCACAGTTACCTCCATGACGTTCTTCCTTGCCCTGACTCCTGGATTCCGATGTTTGTGCCACCCCTTGGCTGAGGATTGTAAAATGGGCAACTCAAGAATGCTGTTTTGGCTTTTTTTGTTGTGGAGATCTCAAAGCACGAGAGAGCACCTCACAATTTCCTATGCTGCAGGCAGAGGTTCAGAAGCTCTGGCAGCTGGTGCAGGTGTTACAGCTGTGCCATAACGTGGGCTTGGGGCTTCTCGCTTTTCCTTAGATGCAAGTCACCCTGCTCTGGCATTGCAGATGCTCTCCTTGGGCTGTGAATAGCGTCGCTCTTCTGCTGCCTTGCTGAGGAAAATGTCCCATTAGATGAAGGAAGTGGAAGAGGGCTTGCACAAGGGCTGTGTTCAGGTGGCCAGACCAGGCCGTGTTTGAACTAGGATGCCATATGGTGCAGAGACAGTGCTGTCCATTACTTTGCAATGAAATAATATTTTGTTTTACGATTGTTTGCAATTAGCCTCCTGCAGCAGATGAATAATCTGTTCTTGTTGATTCGACAGAGACGTTGTTTGGAAAGGGGACAAACAGCATGTTCCGCCTCACCCAGCAATCACAGGCATTAAAGGAGAGAAATACGGACACACCAGTAATTCCCAGCGACAACTCCAGTAAATTTAGCAATGCTGGCGTAAAGCAAGCAATAAGCGCAACAAACAGTGTTTGGAGGAGCCACAAAACCCGCTGCCAGGAGGCAGATCAGCCACTTGCCACTTGAGCGTGGCTGGAGAGGGGTCAGGGAGGGGAAGGGAGCCGAGCCCTGCCCCGGGCTGTGCGGCTCTGAAGTGTGACAGCCACCGGCACCGCAACCCCCGTGGGAGAGATGCTTTCTCGCAGTCAGAAAATATAAGCCATTTTCAGAAGGCGAACAGATTTTGGTTGGGAGGTGAGGGAAGCGGAGGGCCAAGAATAGAAGGGAACAGTGGGCGTAATTCTGACTCCCTGCTGCATTCAAAGTAAAGTACAGGACAAGTTTCAAGGAAACAGCGGGCCAGACCTGGGGGGAGCTGGCAGAGAAAATCGAGCCTGGCGGGGTGTTGGTGATCCGACCATGCTGCCCCAGAGGAAGCAAGAGAGCATCAATGCAGGCACATTGTTTGAGAAGCACAAAGGCGAGATGCATCACTGCGCTTATCTCAAGCAGGGCACAGAGGTACAAATGGCAGTCCCCTTATTAGGGACTATCACAGAGAGACGTGAAGCAGGAGAAGACGATCCTGGGTGACAGCAGTGAAGTGGATCTTAAGCACAACAGAGCTGAGCATGAAACAGAGAGAAATTATTCAAGTCACCGATAGTTGATCACTATCAAAACATAACATTTTAAAACATACATATATATGTGTGTGCGTGCGTGTATCTGGCCTTACAAAGCCGCGCACACGGGCTGGTGCACAGCAGACTGCAGAGCACGGCTCAACGCCATCTACACGGTGAGAACGGGAATTGCATTAGGCCTTCCCAGAGCAGCAGGGGTGGCAGGATGTGGGGAGGACATCGCTTTCTGCTCTGCTGTTTGCCTCTGTTCCCTCAAAGGGCAGCATTTTCAGTAGCTTGGCATGGTGCTGCCAGGGGCCTGGCACAGAGAGCGTGTGTGTGCTGACCCGTGCGGTGATGGGGACATCAGGTAAAGCCAGCAGCTGCAGGGCACAGGGCTGAGAGACAGCCGTAGGTGCCAGGCAAGACATCCCTGAGCATTTCCATGCTGCAGGAGCTGCGACATTGGCTTCTTTTCTCCTTGAGTGGTACCTGCAGGGCAGGGGGCTTTGCCTACAGTCTGCTGGCAATAACCACTTTTGCGATATTTTCGCAGCGCTGCAGCTTTGGCTTGGGCACAAGCTGACGCAGCAGTAGACGGGGTGGAGGCAGAAGGCAGTGTTAAAAATGTGCTGCTGCCCTGGGATCCTGGAGGTGATGGGCATGGCTGGAGGGGCCTTTCCTGGGAATTGGTGTGGAGCGGGGGAACCATGGTGCCGAGGCTGCCCATGGCCGGAGAGCTCTGACAGCGAGCAGGACAGCAGTGCAGGAACAGGGTAGGTATGGAGGAGACCAGCCCTGGCCACCTCTGGCCACCCCTGCAGATGCTGACATGCAAAGGAGAGCAGTGAGGGAAGGAGGGCTCTCTGAAAAGCCTCAGCATTTCAGCGCAGTAGGAAGCGCCTTTCCTGAGTGGTGGGGAGAGGACCTACCTCCACTCCTGCACATCACATCTGGCGAGAGGAGCTACCCTGGGGGCACAAGCCCTTGTACTGGATACACAGGGGACCATGGTGGTGGAGATTTGCCTCTGCTGCTGCCCACTGCCCTGCGAGCAGGGAAGGACTCTGTACTGACTCCTCATTCCTCCTCCTCAGGTTTTCCAAAGCCCAGAGCCCATCTGGCCCCTTTGGCTAATGCACCCACCTTAACTCCTTGCACACGCTTCACAGTCCTGCCTCTTCCTTTTGTGGCACTTGGTTCCATTTTCACCTCTGCTGCAGTCCCATAGCTGCAAGCAGCCAAGGACAGCAACTGCATCCATGAAGGAGCCCGTATGAGGATGTATCCCTATCCATCTTTAGCTTCTCTTGTGCAATTAATCACACTGAAACTGGAAGAGGTCAGGTCCCCGGGACTAAGCAGGTCCCCCAGCAGTTGTTCTGTGTGTCTGGTTGGTTGCCTTGCCCACACTAACCCTGGCTGAGTTCCCACCAAAGCAGCAGGGGAAGGCCTCATGTAAATGCTCCTCTGTCTTCCACAGCTGTTTTCATGGCAAAAATCTCTGATCTGGTCTAACAGATGCCTTGTGGAGAAGGGCTGTCAGTCATGTGCACTGGAAAACTGCTGGCTGGGAAGTTCTTGCACCACTCCTTGGGTGTGGAAGGACCTTCCATGTCTGGACAGACCCTGGGGCTGCTCTCTTCCTCGGGCTCCAGAGGGTCTGTGGATCACACAGGCAGCTTGATGTCACGCTAAAGCAACGGAGAGGCCATCTCTGAAGGGCACCTTCCTGTGTATGTGTGATAATGTGCTCCGAAATATATAAAATAGTTTCAGAGTGAGGAATATAACTGTTAGGTTTACCAAAATTTACTTGAAAACTGTTTCAAAGCATTACAAATGTAGCTTACAAATATCTGGACGTGTCTGCTGTTCTCCGAGAGGAGTGGGTGGTAGGTGCCTTTCTGCAGTGCTCCCAAGGAGCTGCTGTGAATAGCAGAGCTTTGCAAACCACACTTCTGAAGTGTCCCTGAAATGACAGCCCTGCAGCCTGCACGTCGCTGGAGAGGGAAGATGATCTCCAGGAGGACAGGGAAGTCTTTTTAAGTCAGACTTAATATCATCCCACCAGCCCTTCAACTCACGGTCACAAGAGCATTTTTTCCCCTTTAAATTGCATAGAGTAGCTGCTGAGCTGCTGCAGAGCTCACGTCTGGGTTGTCCCCCAGACCAGGGATGGTGATGCCTTTGGAAAATAGAAAACCAAGAGAGGGCACCTCCTTCAGCATCCACTGTCAGGATCTTGTGTCACCCTCCTGGGCCAGTTCCCAATTTACAGGGAGGTAAGGAGGACCAGGTGGGTTTCCCCGCTGCTTCTGCTCGGACCCTTTTGCAGCAGGGCTCAGGCAGAGCTGAGAGCATGTGTGAAAGTGGAGTGGGGCTGGGGGAAGTTCTCAAAACTGCTGACAACTCATGGTGGCTACCAGCCAGATGTGAAGTATCACCCAGTGGGGTTTCCCAGGCAGGCCAGTCTGTGTGTCCAGACTGCAGGCAGGTAATGCAGGTGGGCTCTGATAACCTGGGAATTTGGAGAGCCCTGAGGGAGATCCACAGCCATCTCCCAGCCAGGCTTTGTCTGTTCCCTGCACCACATGGGTGACGAGCAGCCTGTCTGGCTCGTGGCTCCTGACAGAGCTCTCCATTCACTTTTAATAACAACGAGCAGAAAAGGACTCATGAAAATGAATTTTTTTCCCTTCCTTTTTCAGGAAACCTGGCAAGATGTCAAAATGCTCCGCTGCCACTCTGTGTGTGGAGAGTGTTGCCCAGCTCTTCCGCGTGCTCCTTTGCCAGGCCTGGAGCAATTGCAGATCTTATTTTCACCAGCTGAACTGGCAGCATAAGCGGGAAGAGAAAGCTTGGCTATCAGTCATCAGGAGATACTAATCACTCCCACGGAGGTGTTTACTGGAGGGGCGTATGTGTGTGCGTGCGTGTGTATGTGAGATGGGAGATGAACTGCCATTAGAATTGCAGATCGTGCACTTGTTAGCAAAGTGCCTAGACCCTGCTTTACAATTTGCTAATAATAAAGCATTTGCTCCCAGGAAACAAACGCCCAGATTTATGTCTTAGTCACAATGGACTCCAATAGATATATTGATACCTTGTGAATCTACAGCAGAGAGAAATATTGAAAAGCGGCTGTTTACTTGACTCCATCAAGCTCCTCTATTGATAACTGGGAGGCATTTATTTCGCTATGGATAGACCACTTAGAATTGCTAACTCTCTGTTGCCAATACGTCCCATATTTAGGGTTATTATATCACCATAAAATAGCTTTATGGAGCTATGAATATAGGCACGCATCAATATCCACAACTGCAGCCACTGCTGTTTCATTTGCCTGACAGTGCTGGGAGAGCCCAGGCAGTCCTGAAGCCCAGAGGACAGGGAGGAGAGGCTTCAGAGGATAAACATGCCAAGGAAGAGCTCTCGGTGCCTTTCGCCTGCCTGGGCTTAGAGCTCAGTAATGCCTCCTCTCTGGAGAGCCGCCTGCAGACAGCCTTGCTTTGGGACTGGTGGCCCAGTTTACCAGCACAGCTGGACATTCCAGTAACACTGATGCTCATGGGCTGAGGGGGAGCTGCTGGGCACCAAAAGCGAGTGCAGGGGCTCCAGTCTTCCTCTACAGCCATGGCGACACAGTCAGGGTTAGGGTGCTAACCGGAGCATGTAGGGATGGAGGCTGTTTGTAGTGCTTCCAGGTGAGCACGGGTAGGACGTGTCGGAGCGCTGTCATTTGTTCTCCTGTTTGGCAGGTGGTACTTTGCTCTGGGATCATTTTCTGGAAGACCTCATCTCCCAGCAGAAGTGCAGGATGGAGAGAAGGACCTCAGGTGTCAGCAGGAGGAGTTTCTTCTACAGGTGGAATTTCAGACACAGGAAGGACAGACAGACAATGGCATTGGGATTCCACCAGGGGCTTCATGCCATCCGTAGCTAAGACCTTACACAGCCGAAATACCCCTGTAGGTCTGGGCTCTCCATTCACATGTTCAAAATCTCCAACGGCATGCTCAGATGTGCCCTTATTTCTTGGTGATTCACTAAATCTGGAGTAAGCTCTGCAGGTGGCAGATCTGGGTGCACAGCACTGTAGCTGCTGCCAGAATGGGCCTCTGTGAGGCTGTCTTAGGCATTGCAGCTTACATCCTCTGCTGCGTTTTAGCTGCTAAATAATGCACTAGTGGAAAAGGAAACCTCAGCCAGGGCATCTGGATTAAGATGCAGAGCAACCACAGCTTTTAGCTTTAATTTTCTGGCTTCAAGTGATGTGTTTCTTAGCTTTATTTCTACATGTGTATGTATTTTTTTTTTTGCATGGGCATTCCAAGAAGAGAGGAAACAGATTTTTACTATAGCACTTGAACTTTTGCTATTAACATTCTCCCTTGCAATAAATTTTTGCTTCAGAACAAAGCTGCTGGATCTAAGAAACGAAATGCAGACAGTAGCCAAAGCACAGAAAGGGCTGAGAGGCGCCTTCAGAATTTTCAGAAAACTCTTGTTAAGATGGTATAGCTCTTTGATGATATATTAGCTCTACCAATCTATCCATCTTTCTGCTTACTGCTGTATTCACCTTTGAGGGGGAGTGGCCTTTATGACCTGAGAGATTTTTTTTCTGACTATTGAATTAATAATTAGCGCTTCATTTACCCAGGATATCCAATGCCCAGACAGTATTGATTTATCAAAAATGGTACAGTGGAAAGATGAAGCCTTTTTCATTGAAGTCTTGGGCAGAGACTCAAGAGAGCTTCTTAGCTATTCAGAGGTACGTTTCCCGTGCAGCAGTCCGGAGAAGCAGCAGGCTGGGAGAGCGGAGCCAAGGAGGTTGTGTTGCTGCAGGCAGCTCAGCCCGGTGCTGGCCTGCCCAAAGCCCTCCCGGAGAGCTGTCCATGGGCAGGGCGCTGGAGCTGGTGACACCCCCAGGCTCCCGGTGGCATCCCATTCCCAGCATGGCACTGCCACCCGTGTTTCTGCTGCTCTTCTGGTCCCCATAGACAGCCCACGCTGAGAATCCTTGGGGCTGAAAACACCTTTCCTGCAAGGTTCTGCTGCCTAAGGGGGACTCCAGGCTCGGGACTCTCCCCATGGCCAGGCAAGAAATAGCCAAAGTCACCTCTTGGTTTTAACAAGAGCTTGTGACTCCTCTGGAGAGTTCTCAGCTGCTTCAGGAAAGAGAAATGAGTATAGGAATTTGCCTAGGGAAAGTAGTCTTACTTACCTTTTGTTTGTCATAATTACTCTTCTTTCACTTTATTTTTAAACCAGAACATAACTCACCACCAGCACCCAAACACTGGCTGGTTTAATCCCAAGCATTCAGCAATTCTTTCATTTGAAAGAGCCATTTATGAACTAATAAAACATCACTAAGAATTCATGGCAAACTTAATTGAAGAGACTCCTAGTCACCAAAGCAAGAGGCAGAGGTTATCCATCTCAACACGAGCATCTGCAACCCAGTACAGGATATCTCCTATCAGTTCCCTTCAGAGTCACGTTGCAGAATATGCCCGGGACCCGAGGCGCCTGGAGCACACCTGGATTTCAAGCCCGTGGGAGCGTACTAAGGACATGAAAACAGTGAAGGCTCAGCAGGAGGCTCTGCTCACTTCAGTTGGAGCTCAAATGTGGGGAGGAGGATGCTCTGAGCAGCCGTGCCCAGAGCACAAAGGCTTGAGCAGAGAGAATGAACTGCCACAGCTACACCGAGAGGCAGAAGCAACACATTGGCACAAAGAGCTATGCAGAGGATAAACAGATTTAGCGAGGCTTTTGCCCAGTTGTCCAGCACAAGGGAAAGCATATGTAAAAAAAAGTCTTTACAAATAATCTTAGTCTAATCTGTATCTACAAACTCTCTAGACTTAACCACAATCAGACGTCACACACAGTGATGTGAAGTATGTCACAGTGCCCTGTGCCGTGCACGTGCTGGCTCGAAGGTTTTACAGCACCTCATGGCATGTCCTCGCTGGGCCATTGTCACACTGGGCACCTGCATCTCCCCTGCAGCATCACCCCGGTACTGCCAAAGAGAAGTTCAGTGAGGATCCAAATTGTACACGTTTACAATATGCCGTCTTGAGGTAAAGGCTGGAAACATTTAAGGGATTAGCAGAGTTAATTTATCTACCACAGCTGATCATCTTTCCAGGCAAAAGCAGCTCCCAGTACAGGGTGTTCACTGAGTGAACTGAAAAGAGGTTAGAGACTGCTCTGGGCTCTCCAGGTATGTGGTTTTGAACCTTGTCCCACCAGAGGCTTGTCTCTCCTGTGGTGCCCAGCAGGAGAGTGTCTCTGCACAAGCCATAAAGTCTAAAGTCCTCTCCTGTTGTATCATTTCCACCAGCAGTGGATCGGATGTCTTCATTTTTCTTTCTGCATCTCAGGGATACCTTGTGAGACTGGATTCCCAGCTGGGAAAGCATCCTCCTTTTCCCTGCTCCGCTCCCCCACTTCGCCAGGCACCAGCCCTGCGCTGGCAACCAATTCTGCACCGCAAGTCTGACAAGCTGCGACATCCCGAGCAGGGAAAGAGGAGGGACCAGGCTGGCTCTGAGAATAAACAACCCAGCCAAAGCAGGGGAGGTCGCCCAGAGCCTCCAGCAGCATCCAGAGCACACAGCAGGAACAGCGGTGGGTTTGGGGCAGCTCCAGAGACTGGAGTCAAGAGATGCCAGCTGTATCTCACCCCTCTTCTGAAACTTCTGGGGGTTTGGTCTGTAGAGCAAGGATTAAAACCCTGAAGACCTGACCGTCAAATGACCTAATGGCAGGAGGCAAAGGCAGAGCCCCAAATGAGTGAAAGCAAGCATTGCCTCCACCTGAGCCCATGATTTTGAGGCCCTTTGGACAGCTGGCATCTGACGGCTTGGTGCTAGAAGAAGAGAGCTGCAGGAAGAGTCAATGCCAAAAAAAGCTGGCGCTGCTGCCACCGTTGTTTGTCAGACATGGGCAGCACGTGCCCGTCCAGCTCAGAAGACCGGGCGCCCGAGGGAGGGGAGCACCTGGCTGGACTGAGACAGCAGCTGGGACCAGACCAGTCAGTCTGCCAGGGACAGCACGAGGGGCCGTGGGGACACATCTCCTCTGCTGGGGTCTCCTGCTCTCCTGGGTGACCCTCGGGCTCCTCTGAGAGCAACCAGTTGTCTGGCAAGAGGGGATCTGAGCTGCATCCAGGATGGTCTCCAAATAGGGAGCTTTTACATTCTGGCCTCGTCATCCCAGATGGACTCAGGACCTCCACAGGCTTACGCAGAAGCTAGTCCCCAGCTGGTGCGTGGTGCAGACATGCTGCTCATTTTCTGCTGCAGGGGCCCTGGATGCTGCCATCAGGAGGGTCAGCACAAGTCCTGCAAACAGTCCAAACAGCTTGGAGTTAAGTTTACAAATGTTTGTGGCCACTGGGAACTTGTGTTATCTTTTATCAAGGCAGCAGGGCTCAGTCGCAGGAAAGTAAGGACGACAAGAGGACAGAAGAAAAAAAAAATCTGTAAAACTCAAGGATATTTGGAACACTTTCTGAAAAAAAATCTAATGATTTTTATGTCAGTTGCCTCATTTTTGAGGATTTTTTAAAAAATAACTTTTGAAGTGCCATGTTGCCTGGGCTTTCACAGGGGAAACAGAAAAATCCTTGGTATTCTGGGTAAGTAGAAAAGAAAAATGGGATTTACCCATCAAAATCTATGCATCTTCCATCTCTCTGTAAGCGCCTGTAAGTACGTTCCACAACAAAGTGATCCTACTAATCCTACTACCCTAAATACTGATGAAATATTCAGGATAATGCTAAACTTGACAAAGAACAGTTCTGTAAGTACTAGAGGACTGTTTCATTTTCACAAGCACATAGTAAGTTTGGGAATTCTGATGCAAACCGGAGTCCCTGCACTCTGTCAGGGCCACACAACTCGCCCTGCTCGCCCCCGGGAGGGATGCTGGCTGCGTGACCAAGCCTGACAACCGCCAAAGCGAAACCAACGACACCGATAATTCAGGCCACTGCCTCTCTGCCGTGCTGTGAAGAAACCACCGAACACCCACATTTCTGGTTGCAGAGCAGCGTGGCCAGCTGAGCAGCCCGTCGTTTTGCTGCCATCAGCAGCCATGTACAACAAAGAGCTTGGTCCACGAGAACTGGGCTGAGGAGCACCAGAGCAAGGCATCCCCCAGAGACATTAGAAGAAACCATTCCTGGGCAGTCAGCTCTGGTTTGAGGGAACAGCGGTGCTCTCCGTCAACAGGGCACAGGATTTGGGTCAACACGGGAATCCTTGTCACTGGAGAAGAGTGACCAGCACCCTCCCAGAGCTTGGAAGGACCTGCACATCTACCTCACCCCAGGGGTGCACACCCACCTACAGAGTACAGCGACCACCCTGGACTACTTGTCCAGGGGACGAGGAGAGAAAGGGAAATCCACCACTTCTAAAACCAAACACCTGCTGCATCTGTGGAGACCCAAGAGGGGATCGACACGGAGCATTTTCATTGCTGTTGTTCCCCATCATCGAATACTTTACAGCAAAAATCTCCTAAAGCTGCGCCACTTCTTCCTCATATCCCCACATGGTATAGGAAGGCCAAAAGGAGGAAGATGGGGATCCCTTCTCTGTGATGCTGTCAGTGTTTGCTGTGGAAATAGAAAGTTTTGAGCTTTGAAGCCACTCAAGAAGCAGGAACAAATGTGCTTGAGAAGATAAAGTCTGGCCTCCAGAAAACAAGTTTCAGAGAAGAAGTCATCAGGATATCTCATGACTATCAATGGCAAAGAACTGCTTTGTGTTTCATTATTTATATTTCTTATTCTCTTGTATTATTTTCTAAATTTCCACTGTAATCAATTGATCCTTTTTTGCAAACATTTCACAGATGAATTTGTGAATTCTCCTTTTCCCTTTCTTCTTGGTTTTCCCTTCTCTTAATATGTATTTCCCTATTTCCAGTTCTTCTGCTGTGTTGTCACTGATTCAGCTTTCAGGCTGACAAGTCTATCTCCCCTTTTCCTCCTTTTCTTTCTATTTCTTATCACGTTTAATTTCCTCCTCCCGGCTTTCTCTCCCCTTAGACCAGGTCTGTGCTGAGGCTGCTGTGGCTCTTCTCGCTCAGAGGGACCAAAATAAACTTGATGGGGTGGGGAGGGCTTTTTTGGAAAAAAAAAAAAAAAGTTTGTGGGGCAGTTCACCAAGCTGAAGTTTCAAGACAGTATTCAGCAAGGAACAGATTACGATTATCTAGCAGATGTGGTTTGGGGCATATTTGAGCATAAGCACTCGGGGACAACAACAGGGGACATGAGCTTGAAGTTAGCAGAGGGTGGGCAGCAGTAGGCTGATGGCAGAGGGTTTGGATCTGAGCTCTCCTGGGGGAGCAGGATGGGAAAGCTTTGGATCCAAGTTCGGGCAGCAGTAAGGTTTAGGGTGATCTGTCATGGTGGAGTGGGTTGTAATGAGCTTGAAGCAGGGATGAGAGTGGCCCAGGGTTTCATAGGAATGAGGTAGTGAGTCAACCCAATGTCTCAGGGTGAGTTCTTGGGTTGGAAGTTTTAATGCACCCACCTGACAAAGAACCTTTGCAGTCCTGCAGGCTTGGGTGCACCTTCTGGGGCTTGGGTGGCTGCCATGTGTGTACATTTTAGGGTGACAGCAGTAAAGGTTTATTGACCTCAATGGGGATCTGAGCTGATTCCACCACCAGGAAAAATCTTCTTAAAATAAATAGGGCACCAGGGACACAAATTATTCACTGTCACTGCCTAGGGGACAATTTTCAGTGAATTTGGAGACATGACCTGATGTGTAATCCAACAAGAAAGTAGTCCAGGGCAAGTGCTTGTGGGGAGGGAGATTGAACAAAGCCCCACTGAGCAGGGCAGTGGGGTGGCTGAAGAGGACAGTCTCAGCTGAGAGCTCGCTTCAGGGTCAGTTGAACAAGCTGCGTGACATCTGACTCCACTTAAAGACAAGAGGAAGGCTCTGGGGACCCGGTGGGAATAGCAACAGCACATTGCCAGTGGTTAAGGTCTTGTGTCAATGACTGCCACAATACAAGAGCAAAGACGGGGTCTGGAGGCTATGCAGTTGCCAGGCTGTGTTGAGTGTCGGTAGCAGGTGTAGAAAGAGAATGATGGAGCTGGAGATTCTCTGGCTTGGCCGTCTACAATACAGTGTTCTGCAAAACCATACCTAAATGTTGCTGAAAACCCAGGCTTTAAAGCCAAGTCGCTTTTCACAATTAAATCCCTGAGATGCCTCTGGCATTAGCCTTTTCCTCCTGGCTAGACTCAGTAAGGTGGGTGCTCACAGACATTTCGTAATGCTGAGTGTGAGGAAATCCAGTCACCTCCCAGAGTTTGGGGCTGACCTTTTCTTAGCCTGGCTCTGGCTTGGCTACAGGCGTTATGTACCTGTGGCTCTGCAGAGCAGCTCAGGGCCACTGCAGGTTTCCAGTGGTTTGCACGCAAAACAGAAATTTTTGGCCCATTCAGATTAATTCTTGGAGGGTTTGCATGGGATGTCTGATCCTGGGAAGAAAAGCTTCAAAAATACACCCGCCTGGAGCAGGTGAGTGCTACTGTCAGTGCTCTGGGAAATGAGGCAGTTAAGGACATTCAGAATAAATGTCAAGAAATTGCAAGGAGAGTCACCTGCTCATTATTTTTATAAGTTCTTGCTGAAAGAATGCTTCTTTAGGTAGCAAATGATAGTGCCGTGAGAAGCATAAATGTCATGTCTTTTTTTTCTTAATTCACACTAGGCAGAGGCATCCGCCTGTTACAAGTTTCTGATAATGAAGGGCATGTAATAGTGACCCCTATATAGCATAAGCGAGCCCTGTTTAACATGCTCATGCTTCCCTAGGTGTTCGTTACGAAGCTGACTGTGCCCGATGCAAACTCATCCATCGCATTATTGCTCTGCTTTTTATTTGGTGACCACTTGAACAAGTCGAGAGCTTTGGTCTTTGAGGGAATACGTTTACACTTCAAGCACTTGTGCATTTATTATAAGCGGTGTTTGGGGCAGGAAGGTCATGGCTTCAATCAATATGATGCAGCTGGACTTAGGAAACAGGAGGAAAACGCATCGCATGTACTCAGTTCTCTCCATCCTGAAGATGGGGCATTTGTAAAGATGTGGTATTTGTTTGCTACAAGTACTACTGGCAGAGGACCAGCGCATGGCCATCACTGGGGTAATGAGGCCTCTCCCGGCTTTGAGTACGTGCCAAGCAGGCAGGAGGGCAGTTGGGTGTGCAGGGAGAGGGGGATTAGGACCTGAATGTCAGCTCAATGCAGGGCTCATCTGGGCTCCAGAGCTGGCTGAGGGCCTGGAAGCTGTAAAGCAAATCCAGACCAATGTTCTCCCATCTCACATATCTGATCCTCATCGGGGAAGCATGCCCTGCTGCCACGGGCATGCAGCTTTCAGAGCTGAGCCAGCAGTTCCTCTTCTGTCTCTCACCTTGTACTAGGTCTTTGGTAAACTCCTGGTATCCTCTGCCATTCACCAGACTGATCTCCATGCTTCAAGTCACCAAGTCCATGTTTGCCCCTGGATTGCTTATGGACGTGTTGACTGCTAGAGGAGTCGGAGCACAATTGCCCCAAGGTGGGTTGCAGGACTGGCATGGAAGGTCCCAGGTCTGCGTGGTGTCTATACAATGCTCCTGGGTCTGCATGGGGGCAGTGGAGGAGGCAAAGCAGAGCTGGTGGGGAAGTCAGGGGGGAAAAAGGGGGATGCTTGTCCTTAATATTACATTTCCAAGATATAAGACTGGAGAGTTTAGCAGAGAAGAGACCCAGAGAGAAGCCAGCTGGTGTTAGCTGGACATGAGCAAACCAGCAAAGTGTGGCAGAAGTTTGGCTAGCTCTGGATATGACTGCCAGACTCTTCACCATCTAGACCCACCACCACATATTTTGTCTGTGCTCCAAGGGCTCTGCAGGACACTGACTTGCTGGATGTGAGACCATCAATATTTTCACCTAGAGCAACGGGAGTTAGAAGCTTTTGAAAATGGTCCCATTCCCCTCTGCACCTCCTCTCTTCGCTTCGCTTCGCTTCTCCGCCTCGCTTTGCCTCGCCTCGCTTCGCCTCGCCTCGCTTGTCTTTGCTTCACTTTGCTTGTCTTCTTGTCTCGTCTCCTCTCTTCCTGTCTCTTCTCTTCTCTGTCCTTGAATAAAGTATCTTTCTACACATAGAAGTGTTTTGAGGTACAAAATGGGTGTACAGCACCTAGCACAACAAAGCATTAGTATTGGTGAACACCCCTTGGCATGTCTTTCACATAATGAGTCTTGGGCAGACTTCCTGGAAGCTGGAAAGTGTCCCCGCACCATGCAGCTGCTGACGGGCTGCAGCACACCTTCCCCTGCAGTCAAGCTCCAAGACCTTCCCTGACTCAGATGGAGGGACATGGGGGGAACATGGGAAGTTTTTTGCTGCAGTGGGTGCTGAAACTGGTACAGTGCGGGAGGCATCCAAGCACCTTGCTGCTCTCCACCAAAATGAAGTTATTAATGAAAGTGTGACCAAAAATGAGGGATGAGCCAGTTCCCGCAGTCTGCCCCCAGGAGGCCTGTTCCCCCAGCACCTCCGAAAGCAAAGCACAACCATCTGCTTTGCCACAAGGGGCCACTTCTGCAGGCGAGAAGTGATGGGAGCTCCGAGATGCCATTTGCGTGGGCTGCTGCTCTCCGTCTCGCTGCCGCCCCCTCCCCTCTTTCTTCAAAGGTTTTGATTTGGTTTCTTCTCATTTTACAGCAACTGGGACTCCCAGTCCTAGATGGTGATTAAAGCCCCTGCAAAGCTGCCTGATGGGTCTTTAGAAGCGTTTGATCTCTGTGTGCATTTGTGCTCCCGTGTGAGGAGATGTAACTGGGGGATCTGCAAACAGCTGTGGAACCCCTCAGTGCTGCAGGCGGGCAGCTGGGTTCAGACAGTGTCTCTTTGTTTTATTCCTCCCTTTGACAGTCATCTGTGAAGGCTGCCTTAGTCCTGGCCTTGTGCTAATGGGCCCGTGCTGAGGAAGGAGTGGAAGCGCTTCCCACCTTTTCAAAACAAAAACTTGCTGTTCTGTTTTTCTCTGCTTGGCTGAAGCCGTGAAATGGCCCTGAGCCATTGTGTCTGTTCTGGTTTCTGCTGGGTCGTACACCGAACCTTTTCCCACCACACCTGTGTGCCTTCCAGTAGTGCACCAAGCAATGTGAAATGCATCGTGTTTGGTTTTGTCGTCCTGTCCCAAAGCAGAAGCGTGTGCAGCCTGGTATGTCAGGGAGAAACTGTCTGTACTTCCAAGCTACCTGCACGCTTTTCTCAGAGGGAGCAAAGCACAGAAACGTGCCTTGTGTTTGGGCCAGAAAGCAGGAGAGCCCACGCCGCTGCAGGTCGCAACACCTTTGGTAGATCCAAGGAAAAACTCCATCACCCATCCAGTGCTTCCACGCGACAGGCACAGCTAGACAAGGTTTCATGAGAGAAGGAATCATGGGAAAATATTTTCAGAGGAAAAATAGCCAGAACAACTCTGGTAAAATGGAAGATGTTTGGAAGATATTATTTTCTTCGTCTTTTTCATGCAAACATTTCCCAGTTTTCTTCTAATTCCACTGCATTTCTCAGTCAGCTCATCCTTCCCAGCTTTCCGACTCAGTATTGCCATGCTCTCTGTCCTTTTCCTTTTGGACCTGTGAGAGCCACTCCGGGCCCCTGTCCTGCAGCTGGTTGTACCAAGCCCCCCACGCTCCTGCCTGGGGAAGGGGCTCCTGGCTGCTTCCAGGCAGCCTGTGGTAGCCGTGTTGGAAGCCAGCCTTCCCGTGGCTGGCAGTGGACATGCAGTAGGGCCACCGATGCAGAAGGTGGTATTTTCAGCAGGCAAAACACGGTCAACTTTAGGAGGTGGTCTATGACAGGCACACCCATCCTTTTTCCTCTACCCTGCATTGCACTACCAGATGGTTATTTAAGAAACAGAGTTTGGGGTTTTTTTAATGTGCTCCTCAAAGTCTGTCCCATTCCCAGCCCCTTTTGAGAGTGTTATGGCAAGCAGCACACTGTCTTGGCCTCTGCCAAGAAAGAGGTTGATTTTCCTTGCTCCTGGCAAGTGGATGCCCAGTCCCATCGCTTTTACTCGGGGTTGTGACTCACAAGAAGCTGTCTCCACAGGCAGGAAGAAGAAAGCTGCCCATCTCCTCCTGGAGGCTTGTACATGGAGATGCTCCAGTGGCAGTTCTGGGGCACTCTGGTCCCCAGGAGGTGGGGAAGGGGAAGGACAGGCAGCATTTTCCCATGCAGACAGCTCCAGGGAAGAGACCCAATGCCTCGCTGGCACTTCCAAGTAGAAGTTGTCTCTCCTGGGGATGGCAGCAGGGTAGAAGCCAACAGGGCGTTTCCTTCTAATCCAGCTCTGCATGGGACTCCTTCTCTTGGAGCAGCAGAGACTCAAGGGAGCAATGTGTCATTGCCTGCATCTCTGCAATGTAGCCTGTAGGTGGGAAAACATGTTCTGTAGGTAGGAAAACTCCCACAGTGTCTTTTATTCAGCAGAAAACATCAACAACTGCAGCTCTGCCGCCTCCTGACACAGTCAGGCAGGTGCTTGCTTGCTTTTGGACTTCTTTCCAATTTGATAGCTGGGGAGATTCACTGGCAGTTGCCACCTGTGTCTGCAAAGTTGTCTTCTAGGCTGTGACCCTGAGCGAAAGCCATCACACCTGAAAAAATGCTTGGCATGAACATGCCCTGACAGATCAGCTCCAGAGAAATTCCGGCTTGCTTTCCAGCAACCCAGGGCCTGATGCCACTGGGACACTGTGATGTCCACAGTTATCTCAGCAACAGCAATCAGCAGACATCTCTGGAGTTTACTGAGGAGAGGTGAAATTGGGCCAGCAGCCAGCAAGAATGGGCTACAGGGGCGTCAGTGTGGGCCAACAGCCAGCCCCATGTCTGCCCCATGGAGGATGGGGGGGTTGTACCCCTCTCACTTTGCCAGGCTTGTGAGGTCCATATAATATGGTGTGGGTCAGCAACAGAGACATCCCCACGTCCCCCCGAGTGCTCCCTTATTTTACCAATGCCCTCAGGCATCTCTGTGATGCTCGGCGCAGATGGGATGCCCCTCGCCATCCCCACAAAGGACCCCGTGCTGAGCAGCCAGGGGGGAGGTGGGACCTCACCCTGCTCATCACAGCTCCAGCTCCAGCTTGGGCAAGGAGCCTGTGCACAGCCAGGCTGCTGTCGTGACCCCTCTCATCAGCACTAATTTCACTAGGGATGAAGCTCAGCCTCTGTCAACCAATTAACAAAATCATCTTAAACTTCCCCCTCTGAACACACATTTCCTTTCCAAGCTCCCTAATTCCCCCTCTGCGGCTGGTTTGGAGGATGCTGCTCCCTCACCGTCCCAGTCCCAGCACTGACTGGGACAGCCCAGGACCCGGCTGTCCCGACCAGCATCATTCCCAGGCTCCGTCCCCGCTGGCGCGTCCAAGTGGGCACGGCTGAAAATTTAATCAAATCACTGGCGCCCCGCACCAGGCCAGAGCCTTCCTGATAGCACTCGAGTAGATGGAAATGTAACATTTGAATGAATGGCCCTTTAATTACGCTTTATCTGCCCTGCTCTTTTGCTTCCCGCTGCAGAAAGCCAAGTGAATGTTAATGGGAAGTAGCTCTGCAGGGCGGCTCACAACCTCACACCTGCTTGCTTTCATGCTGCTGGATGCCTGCGCAGAGTATTAATTAAGCAATTAAGGCAAAGGAGGTGTCTGCTGGTCTGCAGCCCTAGCGAAATGCTCCCTTCAAGGACTTCAGGCTCTCTTACGGCACCTGCCGTTAGTGGCAATCCACTGTAAACTCCTGGGACCGGTGCAAAAGGCCGGCAGGAGCGGTCGTGTCTTAGTCAGGCAAATGCAGCATTTGAGCTGCACAATGAAACCGGCTCTTTCAGGGATTTCATCCGTGCAGAGGCTTGGCCTGACCTTTTCTTTCCTTTTTTTTTTTTTTTTTTATGGTGGGGGGGAGCTCGCTCTGCTCTGAGGAAAGCACCATTCGTGCAGAATACAAAAGCTTTAGAAAAACTCCCATTGCAAAACCATTCTAAGACTTTTTTGTAATCTGCGGTTCGGAAACGAATGCCGCTGTACTCTGGCCCAGCTGTGCTGTCTTTGAGAGCCCTGGTGAGGGGCATGTCGCACAAGTTCTCCTTGGCCAGGCTGGAGATGGTAGCATCTCTGCTGCTTGTGGAGAATATGGGAGATGCCATGTCAGTCTAGGATTTATCTCACTGCTGTTAAGTGGGGGAAGGAAATCGAGATAAGCCATCAGCCAGGATTTGACTTGAGACCTCGGAGCATTCACTATCTATTGTCCTTTTAGCCAAATGCAAGAGAGAAGATCTTCTCTCTTGCCCCCAATGTAAGAAGGACATGGAGCTGTTGGAGCGGGGCCAGAGGAGGCCCCGGAGATGCTGGGAGGGCTGGAGCCCCTCTGCTGTGAGGACAGGCTGAGAGAGCTGGGGGGGTTCAGTCCGGAGAAGAGAAGGCTCCGGGAAGACCTTCGAGCCCCTTCCAGTCCCTCAAGGGGCTCCAGGAAAGCTGGGGAGGGACTCTGGATCAGGGAGGGGAGCCATGGGACGAGGGGGAACGGTTTTACACTGAAAGAGGGGAGATTTAGATGAGACCTGAGGCAGAAATCCTTTGCTGTGAGGGTGGTGAGCCCCTGGCCCAGGTTGCCCAGAGAAGCTGTGGCTGCCCCATCCCTGGAGGGGTTCAAGGCCAGGTTGGACGGGGCTTGGAGCAACCTGGGCTGGTGGGAGGTGTCCCTGCCCAGGGCAGGGGGTGGCACTGGGTGGGCTTTAAGGCCCCTTCCAACCCAAACCATTCTATGATTTTAAGATGAAAAAGAGCAAAGACCTTCAATAGGGATTTGTTAGTTGATGGGGCAGATGGTCTACAATGGCTGACCTGGAGCCCCTTGTGCAGGATGGGAGGGAGGGATGGATTCCTGGAGGGATAAAGGTTATTTGCCTCTTGGGAGGAAACATCAGAGCATTTTCTCCTTTGTATCAGCGCCCCACATGGGGGTTCAATGAGATCACAGGCAGCCTGACTCTGACATCAGCTCAGTGACATCACAGATCCCATAGACTCAGGCATTGATCCTGCTACTAAAAGGTGGGATGTCCTGCAGTATCAGGTGTCCCTGTGACCTAGGGAGCCCTTTGAGAGCTGACCAGGAATCTCCACTGGAAGGAGCAGGTCTGGCTGCCCACCCAATTCGCCGTGTCTGATGCGCTGAGCACAGGATTCACCCCTCACATCCTACCTCCCACTCAGCCCACTTAGCCCATCTCCAGGGCCTCCCTTGTGCTCCATAGCCCAAAGTCAAGTGCAGCTGGTTGAACCAGTGTTTCTCTAGCCTACCTGCTGAGGTCACCTTGCAGAGAAGCCACCTCGCAGAGATGCCACATCACAGGGTCCTGTGTCCAAAGGAGCTCTCCAGGAAGCCTTTCCAACCCCAGCTGCAGCCTGTGATCCTGCCCATTGAGGAACCCTCTCTCCTCTTATGTTGTTCCGGTGGACAGCCCTGGGCATGAAAGATGCCTGTCCATTACTGATAATTTCTCTGCTGAATCCCAGGGAGAAGCGGAACTGGGGGCAGAATCTTTGCTACCCAGCCATGTACAGCCTGAGAGAAGAGGAATCTAGGGCTGGAGCTGCACATCTCAAAAAACTTTATATTTGTCATGCAAATAAGCCAAAGATCTTAAAAGAGTCACAGGTGTGAGTCATAGGAACAGCGGCCTAGAAAATGTCTCCTAACAGGTTAACAAATTAATTTACAGTCACCTATTGTCTTCCAAATGAGGGGTGCTATTAGGCAGGTTTTATAAGGTTCGTTAAAGAGCAGTGACTAGGATCACATCAATTGGGAGGGAAATTAAAACCTGCAGCCAGTCAGCTTGGACTGAAGGATTGTCCCTTTTCTGGTGCTCTGGTGTTTCCTCTCTTAGCTTCTCTGAAGTTTCTTTGGCTTTTACACATCCCATCTTCTCTTTTGTCCCTGAGCTTCTCAGAACTTCAGTCATTACCTTGGCTCAGAATGGCTGATACTGGCAAATGACCGGCTAAACCATTGTCATAGACAATTGCAAGGTTGCAAGGGACCTCTGGAGGTCTCTACTTGCCTCTTCTGCTCCAAGCGGGGCTAACCCACTGCCTTACCCAGATGTGTTTTGAAAATTTCTTTCAAATTTGGGGATGGAGACCCTCCCCTCCTCCCTGCTCCTGAAAGTGAAGAATATTTTCCTTATGTTCAGTGGGAATTTGCCCAGTTGCAACTCGTGCTCATTGTATCATAATCCTCATTATGCACCTCTGTGAAGAGTTTGTCTCCATCCTCTCCATGATACCCCTCTTTAGGTAACTGTTTTAAGACCATTCCCCCTGTACTTGGCACTGGTGAGGTCTCACCTCAAGTACTGTGTTTGGTTTTGGGCCCCTCACTACAAGAAGGACATTGACGTGCTGGAGCGGGTCCAGAGAAGGGCAATAGAGCTGTTGAGGGGTCTGAAGCACAAGTCTTGTGAGGAGCAGCTGAGGGAGCTGGGGATGTTCAGCCTGGAGAAAAGGAGGCTGAGGGGAGACCTTCTCGCTCTCCCCAGCTCCCTGAAAGGAGGGCGTAGCCGGGGGGTCGGTCTCGTCTCCCAGGGAACAGGCCATGGGACAAGAGGAAATGGCCTCAAGTTGCGCCAGGGGACGTTTAGATTAGATATGAGGAAAAAATTTTACACTGAAAGGGTTATCAAGCATTGGAACAGGCTGCCCAGGGAAGTGGTGGAATCATCATCCCTGGAGGTATTTAGAAGACGGGTAGATGTAGTGCGATATGGTTTAGTGATGGTTTTTGTCAGAGTTAGGTTGATGGTTGGACTAGATGATCTTAAAGGTCCCTTCCAACCCAGGCAATTCTATGATTCTGTGATTCTATGATTTCTGCATTTTATCACGGCCACTCTAGTTTTGATTCTGCCGTTCATTCCAGCTCAGATGAATTCATTATTCACAGGGGTGGGCACATCCTGTCAATTCTGTCCTGTAAATCAGGAATCAAAACTCAAAAGAGGATCAGTCTCGGGTCAGACCTATCTGAACAGCCCTCCTCGTTTGACAGAGAGCTTGTTAGGAGCTGAGAACAGCCCTTCACCTACTTGCACCCCCATCCTTTTAAGAAATCTAGAGTATATTTCCCTAGTTTGCTCAGAGGACATCCTGTTGCACTGTGTTAAAAGCCTTAAAGTCAATATATTTCACATCTATTGCTTCTCTTTATCTGCTGGGCCAGTTACTGTCAAAAAAATTGGTCTGATTTGAAATGATTTGTTTCTGACAAATCCCAGATGGTTCTTTTTCATCACCTAGAGATATCATATGTACTTATAAACTGAAGGCTTTGTACTTTGTTCTTTCTTCTTTCTGATATCAAAGCCAGGCTGAGCCAGTGATGCCATTTACCCCCTGTTACTGCTGTCTCCATGCTGCCCTTCTTCAGTCCTCCCCCACCTCCCTAACAAGATTTCTGGAAGATATGGCTCGTCTCAGAGATGAAAGAGCTGGTGCAAGCTTCACCGGGCCCTGCCGCCTTCTACATGTCCCAGGGACTAAAGTGAGTCTGACTAGCCTGCAGTTCCCAGGTTCTCCTCTGTCCTCTCTTCTGAAACTGGCTGTGACAGTAGGCTTTCTACAGTTGTTGGGGATTTCCTCTGATCTCTTTCATCTTCTAAAGGTAGAGAGTGGTCTCACTTTGCCATAGCCAGCTCTCTGAGCACCCTGGATATGTCCTGCTTTGTCCAATAGACTGAGGTGTGTTGAGGTTTCTCAAGAGATTCCTGACTTGATCCCCCTCTGCTACTGACAGAAAACTCCTCTTGGAAACCCTTCTTTAAGCACAAAGGCCTGGAAGACCTTGTCAATGGAAACAGATGCAAAGGAGACATTGATTTCCTTGACCTCATGTGCATCCCCTGCCACCCATCCCATTCAACAATGTACTCACACTCACCTTGTTTATTCCTTCCCTTTTAATGGTAATACCTCACATCCCTTGGCATTTTAAATTTAAGATGAGCTTTGGCTTTTCTAACACACTACCTGAATGCTGCAACAATGCTTCTGTATTCCTCCTGTGTAGCCTTTCCCACCCCTTCCACCTCCTCTGTTTGTCCTTCTTATGTTGGAGTTTAGTCAGGAGCTCCTTCTTTAGCCAAACTAATCTACTAACTTCTTTGAATGTTGGAAAGCATTGTTTTCATGCTCGGGGGAAGTTGTCCCTAAACACCTACCATTTTTCTGAGCTTCTTTAGCCTTTGGAACTACCACCCATGGGATCCCACCTACCACTTCCCTGAAAAAACAGAAGTCTCCTCTCCTCCCCAGATCTCCCATGTCTTGTGGTCACTGCAAGCAACGCCGATATCATTATCACGTCGCCATTCAGCTCTTCCTTGTTTGAATAGCACATCCAGGAGGGCATTACCTCTGGTTTGTGTATCCAAGAAGTTGTATTAAGAAGCTGTCCCAGACATCCTCCAGACACTGCCTGGAGTGTTTCTCTCCTGCTCCATTGCCCTTCCAGCAGATATGAGAAAGACTAAAATCTCTGAAAAGAGTGAGGATCCGCAATCTGGAGAGCTTCTCAAGTTGTTTGAAGGAGATGTTGTCTACTCCCCCACCCTACAGTGACCTGTAGCACACTCCAACCAGCGTCACCATTAGTGGCCTCTCTTCTGATCCTGACAAGCAGAGTTTCACTCAGCCTGTTATACCTTCCATAGGAGAAGTTCTCTACACCTCCTTAAACAAAGCACATTCCCCTTCTCTTCTCTGCTTCTTTCCTTAACTGCCCATATCTGCCCACCACAGCAAGCTTTCTCAAAACGTATCATTTATTCCATTAATATCACAGTCTGACGTCCACACATGGAGCTCTGGCTTTTTGCTTCCAATGTGTTTGCACGGTATGGGTCCCCTTTGACCCTACATTACACTTCCCATGGGCTTCCAGTGCTTTCTCGTACCCATCACCCTGTCACAGGTACTTACCCTCTCAATCTCCGTTCTCTTACTCAACTGCCAGCTGTTGTCACCGTCCCACAGCATACCCAGTTTAAACGCCTCCTCACCAGCTTGGTAAGCCTCTTGGTCAAAATGCTCTTTCCACCCTTTTTCAGGTGGATCCCACCCTTGCCCAGCTGTCCTTGCTCACCACAGAGGGACACGTGTCCTGTGAGCCAAAGCACTGCCTATGACACCAGCCAAGTGTTAAATCATGGGGTGTCATTTCCTACCCAAGTCTTTCTCGGTTCCCTTGCAGGACTGAAGATAACAATATCTGGGCTTCTAAATCTTTCTCTGTCACCCTTGCAGTCCTACAGTCATTCTTGCTTTTTTACAGGTATCCTTTGTCAGCAGCATTGTGTCCGTACCAATTTGCAACACAGCATAACAGTCTGAAGGCCAAAAAGGTCTCAGCAGCATCTCCAGACCATCCAAGATCCAGGTGACTGGCAACCTACAAACCTCCTGTGGTGTATCAGTGCCTCCATCCTGCACAGGAGGGAACCTGTGATAACCAGCACCAGCTGCTGCCTCCTGCTCCTAATGCTTTGTTCAGGTCTGGCTGAAACCTCCCTTCATGAGGCTTGGTCCCCTTCCTTGGCTATGAAGCGTTTGCACCAATTTGCTGACATCGATCAGCAGGCAGAGAAAGGTCATTTCCCAAGCTGCCTGAAGTCACAAGTGTCCAGTCTCCCCCATCATGGAAGTCTTCATCCAGAAGTCCTTCTAGCCCCATCTCTTGCTGTCCCTTCTCCGTTGCATCGCAGAGATTAGGCTTTTTTGTCTCTTCAAGATCTCTGCAAAGACCCTGTCACTCTCGTGTTCATCGTCCCTGCAAGTGCAGTCTGCTCCTTGTCCCCACAGCTCCTCCATCTGCCAAATCAGCATCTCAGCCGTCGCTCGCCTCCCACCCGGGAGCCCACCATCACCCCCAGCCCCAGGGGAGGCACCAGCCTCTCCCTGCAGTTACAGACCACTGGTGCAAGCCCTTTTAATGAGGGACCCACCAACTGGGAAACAGCCAGCAGAAGCAGTTAGCTGGAGAAACCTCTGGATGCTACCGGAAGAAAACATAAGCAACAAACCGCGTTTAAGAAAAACAAAACAGAAAAATAGAGATAAAAAGAGATGGAGAGACAGATAAATCTATCAACCATTGCACCCATAGAACAACTGCATGTGAGGTGTGGGAGAAGAAAGAAGAAACAGAAAAACACCAAAACTCCCTTACCTAAATGAATAAAAAACAAGGAAAAATACCCCACAAAAAAACTGCTGGAGGGAATAAAAAAAAAAAAGAGATGAAGAAAAGCTGCTTCCCCCCAACAGCCTGAAAAGGAAGGTCTAAGTAATTAAGCAGTAATTGTTTCACCTTGCGCTGTGTCATCACGTTGTTCTTATGCACCTTCAGTTTCTTCACCTAAGGAATGGCCGGTGCTGTAGGGAATGCTGAATACTAGCGACAGGAGCAGGAAAGGCTTGCAGGGTTCTGTGGTGTGCAGGGGCACATGCTAGGGCAGAGAGACGAATCAGTCCTGGCAGGTCAAAATCCAGGACGTTGAATCCTGCTTTTTTATCCCCCGAGCCGCCAGCTGAGGCCACACAGGATGCTGTGCTCGCCTGGTCTTGCCCCGCACGCTGGGCTCATCATGGAGTGAGAGCGGCTGTCCTGGACATTTTCTTGATCAGCTGCAAAATAAGAAGGCAAAGGGCAAGTTTTTTCTACCCTCATTGAAATAACTCTGAAAATTAGTTATTATAAATACTTACATATAATTTATGTAATGTTGTCGTGGTTTGGGCCAGACTGGCCACTGAAGCGAATGACAGATGCTCCCTGAATTCTCTCCCTTCGGAGAGGGGAGAGGAGGAAGAGAGAGAAAGACTTATGAGTTTAAAAGAAACTAAACTAATGAAAATATTAATAAAATAATAAAAATAAAATAATTAAATATATACAATATACACAAAACCATATTAAGCTCACAGGATGTCATCACCAGCAGGCACTTGGGGGAGTCCCAGACTGGACTCAGTGACGGGTGGGAACTGGATTCCAGATCTGGAGTCAGGAACGCACAGATCGGGATCAAAGGCAGATGAACAGACAGAGTGCTCCTCAGATGCCGGCCATTGAAGCAAGAGGGTGACCCATTGATCCCTCAGCTTCTATACTGAGCATGGGGCAGGTGGGATGGAACACCCCCTTGGTCAGTTTCGGTCGCCTCTCCTGTCCGCTCCTCCCCACAGGTGCGACCCCTCTGTGCTTTCCCACTTCCGACCCTCCAACGGGGCAAATAATGAAGTGAGTGAGCCTTGGTCATTATAGCAATAAGCATAAGCAAGAGCCTCTCTGCACACCATTCCTTGGCATAAACTATAAACATAGGTCTTATCACTCTGGAAGCGGATACTGTCGGAAAAAATATGCTGTTAATTTCAGAGTTCAGTTAGTTAGAAGAGACTTAGCTGAAAAGTAAAATTACTGAACAGAAAATTGGTTCTGTTTTACCTCTAACCACGACAAATGTATATATGTATGTATTCATATATTGCATACATATGTACCTATATGGCCTTTAAGACTGTGACTTGAGCTGTGATATAAATTACAATTTTTTTGAGTGCAGCATTGATCTGAAAAACATTTACCTGTTCTTACATTGCACGCGGCAGCACACGGCAGAGCAGCTGCCTGCACAAACCCTGCCCTGCGCCCTGCTGCTGCCCAGAGGTGCGCCCACCGAAGATTCAGCTGCTCTTTAACGAGTGTTTCCTATGCAAATGCATCCTTCTGCAAGGTGTCTGTCACCCGGTGAGAGGACGACCATTGCTCATCCGCCACAGCTGGCCTCAGTGTAAAGAAGCAAGATTTAGGGAGTTTATAAACTCCCGGTTTTCCAGCACTGCTTGCCAGAGGATCCCAGATCGAGCGCTTGGGCTCTGGAGAGCTGCCTGCCTTGCAGTGGGTTGGCAGGCACCTTGGAATTCAGCTGGTCTGTCTGATGCCGGGGTTTTCTTCTCCCAGAGGAGCAGGCTGCCGTGTGGGAATCTGCATTACCTGGAGATTATTCTGACAGCGGGGGGAAGTAAAAGATGAATAAAAGTGACTTTAATCCATCAAAGCACAGATCAAACCTCGACTGCGCAGTTTGTCAGAGATACAAAACAGGAAACAAACATGTGCACAAATGTTCACAGCTACTGAAGATCCTTTTCTTTGAGGTCTCTCCTCTAGTGACTGTGGCGAGATTGTGGAGTTGATCCAGACCAGGATGACAATCATGACAACCAGGATCACCAATGACAGTAGGAGCATCTCTTCTTTCCCTAAGCCTGTTTCTTGAGTACAAACAAAAAGAACTGGACACTGGGGAGTGTCAGCACACACAAATTTATCGCTGAAGGATATGGAACCCTTGATTTTGTTTGCCTAAGCCTTCAGAAAAAAAATATCAATTCTCCTGTTGAGCTTTTCAGCAAATCTGTCTTAACGTGGGGCTGAAGGAGAAGTGCATGGACTAAATTACATCATTTGGGTTGGTGTGCACTCTGGAAGACATTGAACCTGGACACAGCACATGACATAAGGGCAACCAGAAGGACAGCTGTGGAGCCAGTCCTGCCCTGCTTCTTTGGGGAAACAGTTTTCACAGCAGCATTACTGGCATGGTAAGAAAATGAACTGCCAGCGGAAACAGAGCAAAGAACAAACGACGTGTGTAAATTTTATGTTATTCACTGGGAAAATGTTCGAACTTGCTGAAATTCATCAGGCTCTGGGTATCTGTGATTGTCTGGGCTGTTCCCAAGCACCTACCCAGACCAAGCCCTACATCATAGCAAATAAGCCAGCAGAGATCACCATGCTTTGCCATCACAGGCAGAGAAACCAGTTCCCTCTCTGCAAGGACAGCTATGGCACCAGGAGGTAGGTTGGACCAGTCAGGTCCTCCTGACACCCCCATGAGAGCTTCAAAGACCGCTCAGCAAGTCGGTAGGGTGCTCATGCTCTGAACCATTCCCATGATGGGGAGGTATGCCCTGGGATTTTGCTGAGGAGCAGAAAAAGACCCCTGTGTCACAGGAAGGATGATGAATCGCAGAGGGGAAGCATTTACAGGTAAAGTAATTCACTAGTTTCCAAGTCAAAGTCAGTGGTGTTCTTAAGAGCATCCCCATCTCCATCCGTACTTTACCAATCCGAAAAGGTTGACCAGGGTTGGCAGCTCTGATGATTCAGTCCTCAGAGAGCTGTTATTTTTCTTACAGCCCCAACTGCAAGAGTCAGGGGATTACATGAGACACTCGGTCTTGAATGAAAATCGTATCAGAGCCAAACTTGTGACTGCAGAGGAAAGCTGGAAACATGATTCCTAACAGCTCCAAAAAATAGAAGGCAAATAAACAGAGCTGGAGTTTATTAATTTTTAAAATCTCATTATTTTTGGACAGCATAATGTTTTCTGAGACCTGAGTCAAGTGTTTTGAATGCTGGGAGTTGGGGAGGGAGCTGTGGAGTGTCTCAGTGCTCTGCTGCCCACATTCATTGCAATCAGATAATGAACTATAGACAGGCTTGTCTCAAAGCCACCGTCCACGGTGTCTGTTCCCTGACAGTGTTTCTGGTATGTTGCCGGTGCATATTGTTTTTTTAGTGTGATAGTGTGCTTGATCTCCAAGAGGAGATTTTAGAAGGAGTTGAATCAAGAAGCGTGGCACATCCACACACTCGCCTTAGCATCCCAGAAGCTGAAATTAAGTCTTGGAAAAAGGAATTTGTTGGCCCTTAGCCTGGCTCCGTTAGTGGCCGACTGTGAAGTCCCCCCGAGCCCCTCTGCCCGAGCCCCGCGGGGGAGTGGGGCAGGACGGGACCTGGCAGAGCTGGGGCAGAGCCCAGCCTGGCACGGCCACGGTGTGAGCAGCAGGGCTGAGCCGGGCGTGCAGGCGGAGCGAGGTGATGCTCTCCCCATCTGCGACTGCTTCACAAGGGCACACAGTGGGCTTCCTCCTCCTGCCCCCTCCGCTGCCCGCTCCTCCTCCTGCCAGCTCGGCTTTCTGGACAAACACCACCAGCATATGAAGCAGACCAGGGGCAGCTCGAAGGAGCCGCTGTGCAGACAAGGCACTGCAGCACCTTCAAATGCATCCCTTCACTACCCTCACCCAGAGCATCCCTGGGAGATCTCCAGCCAGCTCTGGGGTAAATTGTCCTCAGGTGAAACCAGTGAGTGGGATGACTCAGGGATTGCCCTGCAGACATGAAATTAACTTATTCTGCAACCTCCATCTCCTCTCTGAAACTCGTGCCCTGGTCTGAGCATGCAGGAAGATGAGGTCCCTCTTCAGTAGGGATTGCCCTCAAGGCTTGTGTGGTCTGAGCTCTCCTGTCTCATGCTGGAGCCCACTGCGGACAGCTGGGTCAAGGTGTTTTGCTGGAGAGGATTATTCAGGATTTGAGGTACATGCTTTTATCAGACAGTCTTTCTAATGTGTCAAAGGGAGGGGTGTATGGTCTTCAGTGAGGGGTGAAAATGAACTGGAGATTGTAACGTAAGAGATGTGGAGCATTGTACAATTCAATAAAGGGTTTTGAGGTGAGCAATAACTGTTTGAGCAGGGATCCAAACCTGATTTATAGGGAGTTTCTAAAAGGACAATGCGGAGAAGGGAAGGTGGAGAAAGGTGCGCATTTCACACCCGCATCTTTGTGCCCAGTGATCTGCCAGCGCCTGGTGCCCCCTGGAGAGCGCAGATCCCTGCCCATCCCTCCTGTATTGCTCAGCAAAATGGGCTCAGCAGCATCCTGTCCCAACCTGGTGCTCATCACCCTTGTGCTGGCCTCATCCTGTGCCAAGTCCTGTGCCTGCGAGGAAATGCAGGGAGCCCACGGCGTCATTGGGTCTATGATGCTGTGAAGTAGGTGCTCTGTATAACCCTCGGCTGAAAAGCATTACTCTGCTCGTGGCACGACATTTAGCAGTCAGGCCCCGGCAACATGCATTTGTGTGTGTGTGTCTCTGATCATGATGGCAGTGTAGCCCTGTATATATAATTTTTGTCATTCCTAGCAGAAAGCCAAAGGCACTTTATTGACCCGACAGTGTGGAGTCTCGGGGCCGGTCTGGTCTTGCCTTGGCCTGAGCTGCTTTTAGCTTGTTTTAACAACTGCCTAGCAATTAAGGAACTATTACTGTTTTAGCTAAACTGTGCACACCGTGTATGTTAATGGCATAACAAATCCATGAAACAGAGCCCTTTATGCTAAGTGGGGCTGTGGAAGGCTGTTGTGCACCTTTCAAACTGGATGTCGCTAAGGAGGGAACATAAAAGAGTAACACTGGGGTCTCCCAAATCAAGGAAGATGAAACCCCACCATGAACTTCAGACTTTTGGCAGCAAAGGACTGAGGATGCTGGTGGCTCTCTGAGAGTCCCCACCACCTCTCTGCCTGGGGAAGCCTGGCAGTCCAGGCTAGGTCTAAGTACACTTAGATCCAGAGGGACATTGAAAGGGTGAGCACAGCACCAGAGAAAAGGACAGACATTGGGAAGTTTTTTGTATAACAACTTTGATTACATTAATAAGTAGGTTTTTCTGTATGAGTTAGATGACTTGGACTGTCAGACTGCCAAAACATTAGCCGGACTTAGCTCCATATGTATGGTGCCTTCCCTTTTGCCCATAATGAGACTTTAGGCATAAGAATAAACTGGAGGAGGCAGGCAAACCCTGAGCCCTGGGACAGTTATGTGGTTTGTCCCCTGAAGTCTCTTCTCCAGCTACCAGGATCCAGTCCTAGCATTCCCAAGCTGTCCTGGTACAGATGGGTGTTTGCATGTCCTGGGCACTGTCTCTCCAGCTACGCATTTTGAATAATTCAGCTCTGTGTTTTTTGATATACTCATTAATGTTGTACTGGCAATTCACAGCCTGCAGCATCATGTGAGCTATTGACTAAGACAGTATTGCAGAACTGCCAGGAACAACCCCAACCTGACCAGTTCTCCTGCTCCTGCTTAGGCAGTGGCTGTGATCATTGTCTGCTGAATGAGCCTTGGGTTTTGCAAACGGTTTCAGAGTCTTCAAGATTAATCTCAACCACTTCTGGGATTTAGTTTCTTTGGGTGATTCCAGACTCCCACATCTGGAAGTGGACTGGTCCAAACTGGACAGGAGAGCCCTTTGCGTTGAGCCCACGAGCATCAATCTGTGAACTTGAAAGCATCAGCCAAGGTGAGTGTGACTGGTTGGCCCAGTAAATGTCCAGGCTGCAGCCAGGGCTCTCATCTCCCCAGGGAACTCCTATGTCTCAATCTGGACATCGAAGCAGGTTGCAGCTTTGGCTGCAAGGGCTACTTTTTCCATCACCTCTCCTCAGCACAACTTTCCAATGTGCTTGGGAAAGCCCCTCCCTCAGCACAGACTTTGCCCCTTCCCCCCTCAACCCGCAACATGAGCTGGGAACAGGGTCAGCTTAAGCATTTTGCATCTCTCCGTGCTGCAGCCGAACTCCTCCCTGTGCCTTTCTGCCATTTCTAGAGTAACTTGGCTCTGAGTGACTGATCTGGGTCCCGTGCCCGGGGCTGGCAGCAGAGCCCATGCTGCAGCTGGTGGAGGAGGAAAGTTGTTGGCTCAAGCCAACAAGGTCATGAATGAAGCACTGTTTGCCTTGAAGCATCCCGAGGATGTGCTTATGGAGCGCGGAAACACCGGTGTTTGCGGGGCAGGCCCAGAGTTGGTTGTGTGCATGAACTCCCAGGGTTTCCTGCAGCAAGTGCCTGGAAATGCTTCACCAGGAATCACGGCTCCAATGAAAAGCTGGGGGGGATCACAGCATCTCCTCTTTGAGTATCACTGTCCCGCAATCCACTGCAGCTCCCAGAAAATTCTGCATCCCATCCCCCTAAAAAAAGAGATTGTCCCCCTCTCCTGGGGCCAAGCTGGGTTTAGTGGGAAAGTGAGGCAGAGTGATGATCGCTTGCCCAGAGGGTTAAATCATGCTGTGGTCCTGCTGGGTGTCTGACCTTCTTCTCCTACCACCAGAGTGATATACAGGAATAAACCCCACTAGGAAAAAGCATCATTCTTGAGCCTCACTGCAGTGAGTAATGACTTTCCCATCCCATGCCCTGCCCCAGGTACCAAACCAACTTCACCCTTGGTACCCAGGGCACCAAGGCCTTGGTGGCTCATGCCTCTGCCTGCACCTACTCCCATGTCCACAGCACATACACACTCGCCTAACTGGAAGCATGCACTTGCTGGCAGTGAATTTGGACAATTCTCCAACACTGCTCCTCTGCCACACACTGTTTGCCCTGCCAGCACTCACCTGCTCTGATCCTGGTCTCTCCTGGCTAGCAATGGTCCAGCAGTGAGGATTCAGGCCTGGTTGCCACGGGCTTCCCATGGCTGCTGCCAGGGCTGGCAGCGATCTGACAGCCACATGGCACCAGCTCATGGGCTCCTGGAGGGAAAGGCAGTGACTGGACCTGTCAGGAATTACCTGCTCCACGTGTCCCTGGCAGGAGCATGACAAACCACGTTGTAGACCCCAGCACATAAGGATTGGGGGTTATTTAAACAATACAAACTGTTCAAGAGCCAGGTTTCTGTCATGTCCCATGGCTCAGGGTGGTTTGACGGTAGGAGGGAGCTGAACCATTTCAGGCGGGCACGCATGAAAGGACATGGAGTATCAGAGGTCGTGAGTGGTTAGAAACTTGCAGATGGGCAGAATGGGAGCAGGAAAAGTTTGCCTTCAGCACAGAGGAGATATTTACAAAATGGATAAGAGGCTTTGTGATGGGTCAGTTGGTTGTATGGGACCATGTGCAGGGGAAGAGGAGGAGGAATTTGCAGAAGCACTGGGTGAGGCTCCTTGTTTTACAGGACTGTGGCTCAACATTGCTATGGTACACCAGCTGGAAAGTGTCCCCAGCACAAATGGTGCTTCCAGTCTGTCAGGCATGGGAACACAGATGATGTCCAAATATGTCATTACAGCCAACCAAACACAGCAAGCAGGAGTGAGAAGTGTTCATGAAACCGGAACTCCTTGAGGGCTGATGGTCAGCTCAGGAGAGGCTGCTTTGCTCGGCTACCCACCGAAGGGCATGTGGTTTTCAGAACAGGGCACCAGAAGAGGGGTATTTTTGGTGCCAGTCTCCCCAGTGGCATAGGCAGAGAGGACATCTCCTCCCTCCTCCTCCTGAGGATTTCCCATTGCTTGGCCATGAACATGTGAGCTTTTCTGGCATGACACTTCCATCATCACCCTGCCAGTGACCTGATCTGAGCTCCTGGCTACTGGGAACTCGGCCACAGTAAAACACATATTTGCTTTTTAAGGCACAAACAATAAGGGATTCCCATAACCCTGTGCTGATCCTAATATGGCCTATTGCTTGGACAGTTTTTTTCATCCACCTACCTGGAAGTAGTTTTTATTTGCCCCGAGATCTTGAGGGAAAGTGTTGAATAAGCACAGATCCATATCCTGATTTACAGAGAGCCTGATTTTACAGGAACTCTTTTTGTAATATCTATTAGCCAGTTCTTAGTCCATTTATCAAGTGCTTGACTGATGCAGTTTGGTGCTAATTTCAGCCAGGTTTCCTAAGGAAGCAGGAATTATGTGGTATTGCTGCCTGTCAATCCTGCTGTTGCCACCTTCCGTCAAGTTCAGCTGAGAGGTACAGCTCTCAGAGATACTGTGTTTGTACAAATACCATGAATGTATGTAACCAGGCTAGAGGAAACAGACCCAAATTAGTGCTCTGCTGAGAAAGGCTTCCTTCTGAGATCAACCAAATTGCTAGACACATGAGGAAGCACACAGGAGGCAGCCACAGGAAACTAAGTGTGATCATTTCTGCTGCCTGTGGAGCTATTTTTTAAACAGAATGCTCTGTGACAGTAAATCAAACACCCAAGAAAATGTTAAAGCCTCTCAGTTTGAGAAACAGATTAAGCTCATGTAAGTAAGTGCTGTTCCTGGAAAATTTTTTTTTTTTTTTTTTTTTTTTAAAAAAACAGTTTCCTGGGCTGGGGGTTTCAACTGGCTTAAAACAAAACAAAACAAAACAAAACCCAAACATTCAGCTGTAGCTCTTGGGTCAGCTTCATGTGGTATGAGTTCACTGGCCCAGTTTGCCTCAAATCCTGGTGAAAGGATGGCACCAAACTGGAACATGTGGGCTGGTGTGGGGTTGGCAGGACTGCCTTTTTTAGCAGCAATGTTGGCTTATGCCACCTCTAAGTGAAGCCCTACTTATCAAATGAGCTTGTGTCTTCACCAAGAACAAGTTATGGATATTGTTTCATCTCCATTCCTTGAGCACTCAGATTCCATGTGGCCGTCTCCATTATTTCCACTGGAAGTGAAGTTGCTGGCCTGGAGTCCCCATTGTCACTTTGCTTTGCTCTCCTAGCTGTCCAGCATTAACATTCACTGCAACTCCAGGATGCTCTCATTTCCTAGGTTCAGTGAAGAGTGACCACCACTGGGCCAACACCTCACAACGCAGCTGGTGTGGGACTCCTGGGGAGAGGTGTCCTGTTCATTGAGCTCTGCTTTGCCGTGTTACCAACTACAGGTTGAAATGGCACCTTTTAGGAAAGACCCTATTTGTGCTTGTGGTTTCCCACATTTCCAAACCACTTCAGAAGCTCCTTTTTGCTCACTGACTTGCCAGCCATGGATGCTTTTTTATTGTCTTCAGTTTTCCTTATCAATTTCCTGCCTTTACCTCCTCCAATTCATACCAGTAACCATGGCTTCTTTCCCTTTCTCCATTCTTTCCATGTTGCATTTTTATTTCTAATAGCCTCTTTCATTTTGCCACTAAATCAGCGTGGACTTTTAGGCAAAATTGTCTTCTTTCTGTGAGGTGAAATTATGACCTAATAAGCTCTCATTAAAGAACTTCCCATCTTCATTCACATTTTTTTTGATTAAAATTTCCCTCCAAAGTAATTCCACTCATAATTTTCCCCAGCTTTGGGAAATTAGTCTTTTTAAAGCACCATGTGAGTGTATGTGTCTATAGATATATAGAATTGGCTGGGACTGTTCTCTCTTTGCCTATATTAAATATAATCAGGTCATGATCATGGGTCCCTAGGCAACCACTAACTTCCAGCATGGTGATTAATTCATCTTTACCCATCATAACGAGATCCAAAATAAATTACCTCGTGTTGGGTGCAATACCTTTTCTGTTAGAAAATTACTGTCTCTAATGTGCAATAATGCTAACGATGTTTGACTCCTGGCTGCACCAGGTCTCTGACGTGCGCACGCACAGGGCTGTGATTTCTCTTGCCGTGTATCACAGAGTGGTGGAGATGTAGCTGCTCACCCTCCTGCCTGAGCTGCCTGAAAGACCTGTAGGAAATCCCAACCAATCCCCACTGTGGAGGACATTAAGGAGGAAGAGGGGGAGAGGGCAAAGACCTTTCCCAGGCATGGTCCCTTGGGGACTTTAGAGGTGTCCTGTGTACCTTCATCATGCCAGGTATGCCAAGGTGGGATTCCAAACATGCTTGTCTCTTCCCAGAGCCTTGCCTGGGTTTTCTAAGGTTCTGGTCTGTATTTTCCTGCCACTGATGGCCAGGGTAGAGATGACATCCAGCCTGGAGCATGCCTGATGGTGGAATTGCTGAGGAAAGAGGTAGTAGAGCCGCTGGCAGAGAGAGACTAGCTGAGCAACACCAGAGACCTCCAAGGTCAGGCACCAGTCCGGCTTGAGAAATTCGTGTCAACATCAGTCTCTGGGGAAAAATTGTCAGCTCCTCAGAGAGGAAAGCAGCTGCTGGTCTCCTCTGCATGTGTCTGGTCACAAGGCAACCTGCTGAGACCTGTGTGTTGTCCCTGGAGGAAATGAAGGTCCGGTCCCAATAGTGGCAGAGTAGAAGGCCTGTGTTCCAAGATCTGCATTCACCTCCATCCTCCAGGGAGGAAAGGAATGCAATGCAGACTGTGAGGGACTTGCAGTCTTGGTACATGGGTACGTTGCAATAGTAATCTGCTTTTATGTGACCTGTGATCACCATGTTTGTCCCAGAGGCATGCACCATTTACATCATAGTTACATATTGGTGAGGGGCAAGCCAAGGTGTCTGTCTGAAAGCTCTGCCCTCTCTTTGGGCTTCTTCCTTCCCTTGAAGTAAACATGGGAGAGATCACAGAAAAAAATGTTTTGCAATTATTACTTAGAGCGGGGTTGGAAGCTCAGGCTGCCCTTTCACCCAAGGTGTCCCAAAATCTTGGACCGAGAGTGCCGCTGCCTTGCTTCCTCCCTGGCATGGCTACTCATTCATTCAAAGTGAGACCATTTCAGAGGGGAGACGCAGCAATTAGAGGCATAGTGTAGCTGGTGGATAAACAAAGGAGAACTTGCCCCTGAGAAAGTGGTGGTCTACCCACTAAACACACCCATAGCCCCCACCAGACATGGGGATTCGTCCTGCCGTTGCCAGATGATCTGCGTCCAAGGGATGGGCTGGGACACCTGGGACATGGGGTGCCCGAGTCAGGGAGACGAGGCAGATAGGGAGATGCAGCAGAGGCACCACAATCTTCTCCCCGGTGCAGTGTGGACAGTTCTATCAATTTCATTCCTGCCTGTGACAGATCAATCTGAAGCCCTTATCCGTTGCTCGTTTAATAAATCCCCCTCCTCTGGTTTTTCATCTTCCGAGGAGATTCACACACAAAAGACACCAGCCCTGTGCTCAGCCTGTGAGATTACCAGCGGGAACACAGTGACTGATATCTGGCAGGGACACTCATACATTATGATTTCCAGAGGACATGTTTGCAGGGTTGGCTAAGCTCCAGGCATGAGAGCAATCAACCAGTCCTGCTAGCCCAGGCTAGGGTGAAGAAGACAGTAACAAGAAGCTGGGGGACATGGGGTGAGGTTTCTAGTCTGTTCAAGGGCTGTTCTGCGAGAAAACAGAAAGCCTTGGTGCAGAAGGCCACTGCAGCTACCTGAGAGCTCAGGGGTAGGCAGTCCCAGGAGTCCCCAGACCCAGATAATTTATCTGGTGCCCATGCACCTTCCAGAATTCCTATGGCCCCTGGTCCTTCCTCAGCCATTCTTTCCCACCTTCTTTTTTCTGTCTTGCCTCTCTGCCACAGTCCTGCCACACTTGCTGAATTCCCTCGACTACTGAAATCTTTCCCTCCAGAGTCTTTCCTTCCCAAACACTTCTGATGGAGTAATTGGGATCTGAGCACCACTGAGTACAAAGAGAACCATGCCACAGTCCAGATTGGGACTTTTTGTGGGGCGCTCAGCCCAAAAATTCTTGGCATACTTATTTTTGGGGCAATGAGCACCATCAAGAGCCTATGTAAACTTTAATTAGGAGTTTGAGGAGGGGGAAGAGTAATTAAAGCATTTGCAATGTATTAAGTAATTAAAGCATTTGCAATGTATTAAGTAATTCTCTCCTTGTAACAGCATCTCTTACTCACTTTTCTTTAGCAATAGAAAACCGTAGAAAGGTACCTCGTCTGAGAGCTTCTATGACGTTATTAAATAAAGTAATAACTGTGCTTTCTGGGGTGGAGGAATAAATCAATGGAATGATACTAGGCTAAGGTGCCGTCATTGCTGGAATTTGATTCTGCTTTCTATAAGGAAAAACAAGCCTCAAAATATGTTAACACGGCCAAAAAGAACAGCAAAACAGAAAATATGTCTCTGGTGAGAGATCAAATTGCAAGTCACTCTTGGAGGAACACAGCTTCAATACATTCAATGATCCATTCTTCTGAGACCTGGCAAACTCACATCACCCATGAAGTTGCTCAACCCTTTCCGTGGCCTCATCAGTTGAGTGCTTTCAGCAATACTGCAAAGGATGCAATTACACCCAGGCAAGCCAACATCTTGCTACATAGAGGGAAATAAGGAAAAGAGAAGAGGGAGAGGAAGGAATTAGGACAGGGGAAGAAAAGCCAAAAAAAGGAGAAGCGCCGCACAAGGCTGTGCTCCCAGCATTTTCAAGGCTTGGTTCAGGTACGCAGGGTGGGTATTGAACTCATCATTTTTGTCAAGGTTTCTCAGGACCTGGGTGATGGAAGGATGGATTCCTTCATCCCAGCAGTGGGAGGCCAAAATGGCAGAGATCATTTCTTAGAGTCCATCCTTGATGGATCGTTTCCTTACGTCTCTTTTAAAAGGACCCTAAAACCAACCGACAGATATTTGGATTTTCTCCAACAATTCAGCCCTGCCCGTGGCATGCCAAGGTCTGTCCATTTGTTTCCAGTCTGGCTTCCTTGGTTTGCCCTCTGTGATCTCAGAGAAGACCTCTGTTAGACTTTTGACAGCTCAGATCTTCACGCAGCCTCCCTTTCCCAGGAAAATCCTGGTCTTATCCTGAGTGGTTACTGTAAGTCTGCAGAGAGAGATTGAAGTAGGCCTAACCTATATGGAGCCGAGGGATGCACCATTTAGGATACCTTGCTAAGGATGTTATACCATGCCAAGGATGCAGAGTGAAGCCCTCAGGTATTAAGGAATATCATAATTTAACATATTCTGAGCCCTTTCCTCACCTCATTTGTAAATATTTGCATGAGAACTTAGGAAGTCCTTAGAGCTAGCCTAGAGGTCTTTTCCAAGGTAGAGGGTGTAATGCCCAGCATACCTAAAGCCAGAGGTGGCCTGGACAAAGCTTCCTCTTACCAAATCTGTCCCAGTGCTGCTACCAGTACTGTGCAGGACACTCTCTATAGTCAAATTAAAGCCTGTTTGCTTGACATAACATGTGCACAGTGAATACTTTTATTGTTTGCAGTAAGGAAACTGGCCAAGAGACCTCTGAGCAGCAAAGGTAACGGTCCCACAAGACAAGCTATCGGTACGTTTCTGTCTGTGCAGCAGCTTTAACCAGGTTTATAAATAAAAGAAAGCACGGCAGAGGAGACGGGGCCTGCTCTGAATGGAGAGAGGGAAGGCGGAGGGGCTGAGCCGCTCAGGGAAGTGCGGTCCCTGCCCTTCCGGCTTGCTGTGGGTGAGGGCATCCAGAGCATCCAGCTGGGGATGAAGAGCGACTGTCATGTGGGTGCTGCCCAGCTCTCACGGCTGATACACGTCTCGGGGACCCTGGGTGAGGAATCCCAGAGGAGAGACAGGAGTTTTGCTGCCAGGTCTGCTCTAGGATTGTTCTCAACTTTCCTGTGGTTTCGCAGCTTCATTACACAAGTTACAAACTTGACCTGATGCCCAGGGTAAACACCAGACTACCCTCTTTCTGCCTCCTCAGGGCAACTTGTCTGGACTTCCATTGTCAGTGGGGACTGGTGATGCTTCTGGGAACAGCTGAGCTGCATTTCTTCATATTTCTCTCATAACAGGAGATTCCCTGTGCCCTAGAAGTGCCAGTTTCTCTCCGTCAACTGTAAAGGCAACCAGGATGACAAGCTCTGGGGAGCAGGAGAAGATGGGATGCATCTACTTTGCACACAGCTGTGTTTGGACAGGTGAAACCCAACCACTTGTTTCCACTTTTAAACATGTCAGGCTCTGGAGGCAAAGCCAGGTAAAGCTGAACAATGGGAGTTATTGGATCTCCTTGAAGATGATGGCTTCAAACCTAACAGTTCATGCAGGCACACCTCAGGGCTATGTACCAAGAGGTCAAGGAGCAGGAGAATAGTATATCCTGCTCCAGAAGGAGCTGAGAGATGCCTCACTGCGCCCGCCAGCCCCGATCAGCAGCAGCAGTGAGCTGGGCTCTGCACACACAGTCTTTACTGGGGTTTGGACTGGCAAGTGCACTGGGTTGCTGGATATTTCCTATTCTATTTCTAACCTTTGGAGGTGGGTTTGGAAGAGGCTTCTTGCCCAGGTTAATCACTGCAGAAAGAGGGTCTGTGTGTGTGTTGCAAGCTGAGGCCAGACATCTGGGGCCACGTGTCAGTCCCAGAGCATCTCCAAGGTGCAGGGTCTCCTTCAGGGACGCGATCTGCCTGCGCTGAGAGCTGCTGCCGAAACAGGCAGGAGCGGAGGGCAACCCTTCCCGAAGGGTTAAGCTGAGCTGTTCAGAAGATGAGTTAAGTTACTTCACATCATCTAAGCCTCTCTAATGAAACCTCCTCTTCCCGTTTGGAGGTAATCTTCCTTTGATCAAACCCTCTTCTCTTCTGATGAGAACACAGTGCAGTAATCAAGAAGCTAATCTGAGCCAGAGCAGCCTCCCAGACCCCGCATAACCCAGAGCATCACGCTCCCGGCGGCTGCTTCCTCTCCCTCCCTCTCCCCAGCTCTGTGCCAGGCAGCTTCGCCTGCGCTGGGGCTCCAGCCTCCCACCCCTCCTCCGGCCATCCAGCCCTGCCGGAGCCCTCTGTCCGCCCCGGGGCATCCTGCTGTGCTCGGCTGCCTTTGCAGGGCACATGGGTGCCTGGAACAGCCGGAGCGGAGAGATAGATCTGCCCACACCTTTTCCTTGCAGTCAGCTCTCTCCAAAGACTGAAAGGGCTTTTAAACTCCAAATTCAGGTTTTATTAGAATATAAACTTGAATAACTACACTTCTGAAAGAGGAGGAACTCGGAGTGACTAGGCCAGATGGAACAGAAATAAGAAAGCTTATAAACAACTCTTTCCCTTCCCACTGTGTCCGCATGGATGGGTCTTTACCTCTGGTTTGGTTTTATCTTGCTCAGTGGCTTCCTGAGTTGCAACAAACTCTTACCATAAGTCCCTTATGGTCCCTGGCACATCTTTTCCGTTCTGTCACCTCACCAAAACACTTGTCCCATCTGAGAAAACACCATCCCACTGCATGGAAGGTCTCACTGCGCAGGATCAGGAAAGTGACTTGGAAAGGACAAGACCCACCGTGGCTGCTCTGATGCTGATATAAATAACAGCCTACAGCAGGGGGAAGGGGAGCCTTCTTTACCTTTCCTTCGTCCCTCAAAGGAAGGACAGAAGTGATTTTGCGCGAATACACCTAGGAACATACCTGGGAGGCCCTGAACACCTAGGAACATGTTCAGGCGCTGCCCCTGACTTGCATCTTGCATTTGCTAGTACTGCTGGATAACATGACCTGTTTCCCAGGCACGATGCATGGGCCACAGGGATTTATCCACATCCTCCCCGAGTGGTGGATTCTGACTCTTGGCATGTCAGAGCATCTTATAAACACAAAGCAACACTTAAGATGATGAACAAGCTACTTTTCTCCCAGCATGATACACATGCACTTGTTATCCCACATGCTTCCATCCTCGGGCATGCACTTACCACTTAAGAGGCTGAGGTGTGAGACTGAGGTGCTTGAAAATGCAAATTCAGGTCTGAACATCCGAGAAGAAACACAGAAGCAGGTACTCAAAGGGCTGAGCCCCTGCAATGCTCCTTGCTCTGAGAAAGAGAGAGGCACTGGAGCCTCTCTGAGCAGCAGGGCGTTGAGAAGAGGCAGCTCCGCAGAGCAGCGCCGGCCTTGCGCTGGGTCAGGTGCTGAGTAGCCATAGACAGGAACATCAACACTCATTCCCAAAGGTGATGAAGCCAGGGGGACACCAGTGAGTGTGTCCCAGGGCTGCTTGTTCTCAGGCCAGGCAGATTAATTTTGCAGGGGCAGGTTGCAGGAGGGTTGGCACAGCCGGGCACAGAGGTGTCGCCCGTCTCCTGGGTCTAAAGCTTTTGAGTGGTGCAGGATTGAACTCTCTGGGATTAGGAGGAATTCCCACCAGAGTCCCTCTCCTGGTTTTCTGCATGTTGGAGTGGGGGAGCTGGGTGTCTGGTGAAGCCATGTGTGACTGTCCCACAGGGCGGGAAGACATCTCCCTCTGCCAGCAGCAAGCAATGGGAGAAGTGGACAATCTCTGCCCTGAATTTAAGTATAAATTTCCATCTGGATTTCTCCTGCTATTTCTCTGGGGAACCTCAGCTTGGTTTGTTCTTTCTCATGAGTGTTAGATGAGAAGGAGCATCCCTGAGTGCATGGTGCTGTGTCCAATGGGGTTTCTGCGTGTCCTTTGGGAGGAGGCAGTCTGCACTCCATGTCCTACCTGAGAAGTCTCTCCTCTGTCTTTACTCTTGTTGGACCTAATATGGACACAATGACAGAGCCAACATCCCAGTCTCTGGTGGGACCTATGCTTTGACCTTTGATTAGGCCTTTCAGCAACATCTGGGTCCTGCTGAGGCTCTGCAGGACTTGCCGTCCATGGGACAAAATGCAAATGTTGGGCAAGGAAAGCTCTGAAATCTCCAGGAAACTAACTACTAAATTCAGGTACCCAAGGTGGCTGTTAATTCGCTCTGTGGATTTAACCTGTTTATTGTGCTCCCGTCACTCAAAGGGGGAATTTCTCCTGAGGATCTTTTCTCAGTTCAGTGCTGCCCATTATCTCTTATTGATCTGCAGAAGAATCATAATAAAGAAGGCAATTGATGGTGAAATCCGCAGAGCAGGAAATGAACTGCCGCCCACCAGCGTCCTGCGCCTGGGGACCCGGGTTGTCACCACGGTGGGGCCAGAGGCTGAGTGGCAGAAAGCAAAGCTGTGCTGGAACCCAGCAAGCATGGCAAGGGGTACACAACCCTGGAGCACCGGGCTGGACGGGGAGGAAAATGCTTTTGGCTCCCCGGCCGCCAACTCTGTAAGCACTTTTTTCAAAGCATGCTGGGCTCAGGAAAAAACACGGACTCATGCAGTTCAGTCTTTCAACTGAGCCACTCTGAGCGAAGGTAAAAAAGAGAGACGATCACATGTATGTTCCTGAGGAAGAGGTTTCCAAGAGCAGGATGCTTTAAATCAGAAGGAAAAGTCGGAACAAGATCTGATGGCTGTAACATGGAGCTTGAAGGAACAAGCTGAACACAAGGAACAAATTTATAACAGTGGGGTAGTTGACTGTTGGGACTGGTTGCCAACAGATGTAGTAAATCTTGCATTAATTGGCATTCGTAAAGCAAGCCTGCACATGTCAGAAAAGTCTGCTGTTTCTCTTCAGCTTGGGTGAGATCTGGGTGCAGCATCCTTGGGTGGGCTCCTCTGGCCTGTGTTCAGTGAGAAGTCAGGCGGGGTCCCTCCTAAAGACTGAATCCTCAGTAATGAGCAGCACAGAACATCCTTCAAGCACGCGAAGGTGTATCACCTCTCTTGATGCTCTGTCCTGCCGGGCTGCACAGGACCCTGCCCCCTCCTAAAGCTTTTCAAGTCTCAGACATTCATTATCTCTTTATTAAAAGTAATGGCTTTGGGACTTCCAAGGAAAAACACCATCTGGTGACCCTTACGGAGGATCCACCATGCCCGTGCTGCTGCTCAGCGGTTCAGGGCTGAGCAGACCTGACACACCTCTGCTTGCCAAGGGCAGTTGGTGCTTCCTGGGCCTGGGTCCGCCTGCACGTCAAGCTGGTGCAAACACATACTGCTGCTAAACGGAGGATGTCTGCCATCCTCCCATGCGGGGCTGATCCTACCTTCAACCTCGCTCCAGCATGTTCACTTGGCTGGGACAGCAACCTGAGCTCGGAATGGATCTGCTGAATACTACCTTAGCCCTCCCTGCCAGGGGGAATATGGCCCTTCCCTTCTGCAGAGGGGCTAATGACATTTCCAGATGAAAAACAGTGATGGCTGTAGGACTTCCCTGGGGATTATCAATCATCCCTCTTAAAAAAAACCAAAACAAAACAAAATATAAAAAAAAAACACCAAAAAAAAGAGTGCAAAAGTTTTGTGGCTTTCTTTAATGACCCTTCCCAGCCCAGCTGGTTGGATGTGATGCTGGCTGGGTCCTGTGCTTTGCTTGCCCGGACCCTGCCTGGTGTCACCCCGGGAATAATGGGGAAACTTCCTTGTGGAGGCCCTATTTCCAATCAGTGGCAAAGTGAGAAATATATGGATCAGGCACCCCTGGGGACAATGTGGTTTGTATGAAGGGGCCTCCATCCATGCATGGGGCCTCCATCCATCCATCCCGGGAAAACGGAGTGCTGGGGAAGGGGATATGGGGATAACTGCTGCAAAATGCAGCTCTAAAAAAAAATTACCAGAATCACAGGTTATTTCTGGCTTTCTCTGCCTGGATGGAGGGAGCAAGCTAATAACTCCATGGCTCAGCACATGCTCCCCCAGGACAGAGCGGCTCTGCACTGTGCAGGATGGCAGCATGACAGAGCACAGGGACATCGTTCAGGACCCACACCTGCAGCCTGTGATTAAAGTCAATGTGCAGTACACAAATCACAGGTTTCCTTCCAGAGGGGAAGAGCAAGAGCTGGCCTGAAATTGCAGCCACGGCCCAGTGGGACATCGGCTTTCCCCTGTAGGAGAATACAGGCTCATTGCTCCTCCTCCTCTTCTTACACACGTGTGTAAGCCAGCGTTGCTGCTCTGCAGGATGGATACCTACTGTGCTAAGAGAAATGCTGTGAGAGATGCTTGATAAAGCTGGAGAGTCTCATCACTTTCCATGGGCTCGAACCCGTCCAGGCTCTGCAGGAGGCAATTGGGAAGGTTCATCCTTTGGCCACTGAGGTCCAAGTGCCCCTTGGCACCACCTGGACACAGTATCATTTGGGGTGTCAATCAGAGGATGTGAAGCAGGCAAAGACTAAAGCTGCAGAGTAAGAAAGAGGGCAGAAAACCTACCTCCTGCCAAACGCTTTGTGAGCCTTGAAGAAAGGGATGATTTAAGGTGTCGTATGTCACCTCCTGGGTCCCAATTAGTCATTCTGGGAGCTTATCCAGGTTTGTATTCCTGGGATACCCAGGTGACTACCTCCATTGCAAGGATGCCAATTACTACGCAGGGCACAACACAGTAAGTATGATCCATCCTCTCCCCTTCAGGGCTGTGAGAATAAATCCAGGGAGACTGGATCATCCCTCACAGCCATGGTTTTGCAGAGACCAGAGCAGGAGGACAGGGAGGTTCTGACAGCTTGAGAAAGCCCTGGCTTTGCTGCACCTTGCATGGGGGACACCAAAAAGCTCCAAAAAGAAGTCTTCATCTAGATGTGGGGAGTGCTTTTAAATGCAACTCTAACTCCCAGAGCAAAATGCTACCGACTTCATGGAGAGATAAGAAATCCTGTGTGCCATGGGGTTTCATCCAGGTACTTCAAAAGGGATCTCACCTGCACAGACACCTCTAGGTTTCTACTGTCTTTTGGTAAATTATGATTTAAAAAAGGAGGAAAAACCTATCCCAAATTTGTGTCCCACCTGGTCCATTCTCTGAGGACTGCTGCGCTGCCTGCGTTTTGTGTTAGGGTTTTCTTCTTGGCTTTGGCAAGCTGGGCTTGTGAGTCAGTGGTCAGGCTCACTTTGTATTGCCTGTAGTGTAAGTGCTGCTGTCTGAGCAAGCTGCCCCCACTGCTCCTGCAGGCACAGTTTCTCCAACCGATTTCAGCTGTCAGTCTGGAAGTGAGAGGAAGATCTCACTGCTCTTTAGTGGGAGCAGGGGAGCTGGAGCTGCCTGGAAAGACACCAGCTCTCGACCTTCTACCACGAGTCCTGGGGAAGGCAAGGGTGTCGCTGATGGTGGAGTGAAAGGATAACAGTGGAGCTATGAGAGCAAAGCAAAGGGTGAAAATGTCCTTGCCAAGCATTTGGATTAAGCTTTTGAAATAATGCCGCATGTTTACTTTGGAAGGATCACCCCAAAAATGACAGGGAAAAAGAAGGAACTTAAAACAACAGGGACAAAATCTGCTGAAAAAGTGCTCCAAAAGGAGCTCCATCTAGGCTTAGCAGGAGCATTAAAATTTTTGAAAAGAGGACATGTTTCCACTGGCATTTATTGTCCAAAGAGTATAATTTAAAGATTCTTGCTAGAATGAGAAATAAAATCTAGAGAGATAACATAATGAAAAGCCAGGCAATCACACGGCCTTACCCTGAGAGTCAGGCAGAAAAGGATCAATCAGATTTCAGCCCTTCACATAAAAGAAGTGGGTTCTGCCTTTTATTAAGCTGATGCAGCGAAAATAAGACCTCAGGCAAAACACTGCTCCCCATTGTACCAGGGAAAGTCCAGAGGGCTCCAGTGAATCAGAGGAGCGGCAGCAGCAGCTAATCCCCAGGAGAAGGCTCAGTGGGATGGGACCATGGAAATGCCCTGCCAGGAGGAGGCAGTGCCCATACAGGCACAGCAGGCTGCAAGCACCCCTCCTGTAACGACAACTGGAGTCTGAACGGTGGGAAACTGGGAAAACTCTGTTATAAGCAAGATAACCAGGACCATGAGCAAGACCAGAACGGGAGCTGAGGTGAGGGAGAGCATCATGCCCTGGAATCAAACCTGAAGGCATTGCAGTTGGTGCAATGCCCTGTGTTTGTAGGCTGGTGGATACACACACACGCAGAGCTCATTCCTGACCTACATAAGACACAACTATTTGTAATATTTAGAGCTCTGGTGCAGTCTCACCACTTACCAGGTGCTGGGTCTACCCCCAGAGCTGCAGGGCTGCTGTGGTACCATTGCTCAGAGTCCACACACAGCTGCATCCCAGCCAGAATAAGGCCAGGAATAGTGTGTTCGTGCTGCCTGGGTCAGTAGCAAGGCTTTGTTTGTCTTTTATGGGGAGCTCACTTAACACAGGGGACTGTGTCCAGCAGAGTGGGGGTGTCTCCCACTGCAGCCCTTCAATTGCAAACCTCTTGGAATGATGGGACTAAGTACTTGGTGCATGGAACACTTCTGTCCAAAGCAGGCCTGGGAAAATCTTCTTTCTGATTCCTCAAGAATGGGTCCAGAGGACTAAGGAGCCTCGTGGGTTTGATTGCTGAGTCTCCAGTGGATGCTCAGGTACAAAACACCTTCCCTGCACTCCCAGGGAAATTTGCTCCTCTGCAGCAGGGTCTGAATGCACTTTCTGCCTGGTTTGGTTCCCATTCCCATGAGACAGACGGACCACACCAATTGCACCAGAATCCGCAGAGAGATGGAAATTCTCCCTCCCCTCCCCAAAAGCATTTTGAGTGCATGCAAGGACAAAGTGTCAACACCACCAGCCCTTCAGGAAGCTATTAAAGCATCCCTTCAGTTCCACAGGGCTTAATTTTGTGTCTGAATGAAACACTCCACAAGTACAATGCCACCCAAATGAATAAGATACAGAGCTTAGCGCTGTGCACACTCTGCATCTCAGGTTTGATATTTAATTAGCAGCTGGCAGTTACTCTCCTGCTGAGAGAGGCTATGGATCACTGGGAATAAATGGTCACACACAGACTTTCTACTCGTGCCGTTCAAGGCACAGGGCAGAAACTGAGGAAATTGCCGCCTCTGCCCACCAATGACATGGGAGTTTGCAGTGACTGAGAGTCTCAGGAAATTGCATTACACCTTCCAAGATTCAAGAAGCTGATCCCACAGGTGGGACTGCACCGCAGTAGGGGACACATGGGACTGGGTATCACAGGCTTGCAGGGACATAGAATCATAGAATCATAGAATGTGTTGGGTTGGAAGGGACCTTTAAAGGCCATCTAGTCCACCCCCCTGCAGTCAGCAGGGACATCTTCAACTAGATCAGGTCGCTCAGAGCCTCATCAAGCCTGGCCTTGGATGTCTCCAGGGACGGGGCCTCCACCACCTCTCTGGGTAACCTGTTCCAGCGTCCTCATTATAAAAAACTTCTTCCTAATGTCTAATCTAAACCTACCCTGCTCTAGTTTAAAACCATTGCCCCTTGTCCTGTTGCTACATGCCCTTGCTAACAGCCCCTCCCCATCCCTCCTGTAGGCCCCCTTCAGGGACTGGAAGGCCGCTAAAAAGTCTCCCTGGAGCCTTCTCTTCTCCAGGCTGAACAACCCCAACTCTCTCAGCCTGTCTTCAAAAGAGAGGTTCTCAAGCCCTCGGATCATCTTCGTGGCCCTCCTCTGGACCCACTCCAACAGGTCCATGTCCTTCTTGTGCTGAGGGCTCCAGAGCTGGATACAGTACTCCAGGTGGGGTCTCACGAGAGCAGAGTAGAGGGGCAGAATCACCTCTCTGGATCTGCTGGCCACGCTTCTTTTGATGCAGCCCAGGATGTGACTGGCCTTCTGGGCTGCAAGCGCACACTGTTGGCTCATGTCCAGCTTTTCACCCACCAGTACCCCCAAGTCCTTTTCCGCAGGGCTGCTCTCTATCACATCATCCCCCAGCCTGCATTGATAACGAGGATTGTCCCGACCCAAGTGTAGGACCTTGCATTTGGCCTTGTTGAACTTCAACATGAGCAGATGGGATGTGACAGAACAGCGTAACCCTCATGACGCAGCCACAGGGGGGCCAGAACAGCTCTGGGAGCCCCAATGCATCGGGCGAACCAACTCAAGAGTGGCTCCTTCCCCACAGCAAAGGGTGGGCATTCACAAGGAAAAATCCATGAATGGTGCTCACCTTTTCCTCTCTTCACTGATTCTCCATGACACTGGAAATGCTAAGGGAGAATTTTTTCTTTTTTCGTGCAAAATTTTGGTCAGCTATTTCAGAAAGATGCTGTTGCACCACAAGGGAAAAGTTCAGGTTCTCTGTCGCAATTATTTTTCTTTCTGAGATATGCCCTTTTGTAGGTCCACCAGAAAGAGCTTTCTCTCTCTGTGCACACCACTGGAGTCCCTCATGCAGCTAGCTCAGAGAGCATTGCATGAGGATGATGAGGAAAAAGACACACAGATGGACACAGACATATTTCCAGGGCTTCTTTTCCACTCAAAGTGGGTGCTTCCACCAAAATAACAAAATCAGTTTTCCACTGAAAGTATTTGCATCCAGAAACACCTGATGGTGCCCAGTGGAGACCCCCAAGGGGTCTGTATGCTCTACCGTGACCTTCTGTAATTCGGGGTCTGCTGATGGCCTCTCACAGAGGGGTATGAATTCAGCCACATTAGTGTCCTGCACTTTGCAAACATATGCACTATTTTCCTAAGAAAAACCTTCAACATGATTTTTGGAGGTCAGGAGTCCCCAACAACACTGAAGCATGCCCAACGGCACTCCAGGAAGCTGCTCCTTTTCTTAAACTCTTTTAAACTCTCCTTTTCTTCAGAAAAAAACACCTCCAAGCTGCTCACACTCCCGGGCAGGGTGCCCTGTCTTTGGAGGCTGCGTGGACTGACAGGGCAATGCAGAGAACACCACACCAGCGTGGCCCATTGTCTCCCGCTGCGGTTTCAGGAGGTGCCTCCAGCTGAGGGCAGCTGGGGGTTTCAGTGCAAGGACTCCTGGGGGACTTTGTGTGTCTGACATGCAGAGAGGAGTGTGGTGATGGGGTGTCAGCTAAAGCCCCGGGGCAGAGGGGAGAGGTGCAGAAGGGATTGCAGAGAGATGGTTACAAGCTGCTCGGGGCGATGACAGCCCATCGGTGCACTCAGGGCCCTGACCCACCTCTGGTGCGTGTCTTTCCAGCACGAACTTCTGAACAAGTGACAATAATAGGACAGTTGTACAAGACAACCCCAAAAACAGCTTCCTGACGTCACTTGCTCTTTCTCTTTCATCTCTGGCACTGACTAACAAATATGGAGAACATTAAGTTATGAGAAAACTAGAATACTATCTTTGCTGTAGGTTTTTAAACTCCACTGGTCCACAAGGATAGCTGGTGATCTATAATAAATGGTTTATTGTAAATTTTCAGAATATTTACCAGATATGCTGCTCACTCAGAAACCACTCTGTTCTGCATTTTTATCCAGAACTCTGATCTGCATTTCCATTTGTCACAAAAACAATGGCAAACAATTTAAAGCAGGAGTAGCTTTTGATGGGCTACTGCTGAATGGCCATTTTCCAACTGAAAATAGCAACATTCAAAAAGTTTGTTCAGTTTTACGGAACCTGAACGTCTAAAGGGTTTACAGTCTGGTAACACTCCCTGTCTGAGTTCCTGTAAGCACAGGAGGCCAGTAGGTCCATTGGGTAGTTTCTAGGGTGTCAGTGAGGTTGCTGAGATGAACAGATTCCCACTGGGCATTAAAACCCCTCTGAGAACCACTGGCCAGATTGGGCCAGACTGGGCTGAAGACAGTGTCCAGCAGCTGTAGCTCCATTCAGATCTAGCACATCCCAGTTTCCCACAAATGACAGTTTCATACCTCGGCGAATGCTCCTCCTCATAAGCAAACGTTGGCCGAATGTGCCACTGAGCTGCCAGAAACCCGCCTGGAAAAGGAGCAGCCAGCCTCAAAATGCCTTCACACGAACAGGTCAAAAGGAGGGAGCTCAGAAGAAACCCAGTGCCCTCGTTACAAGAGTGTGCAAACAACATGGAAGTAGGACACCGCGGTAAAATCAGGACTTCACATTCCGTTACATAAATAAGCTTGGCAGGTCAGCCAAGTTTTAAAATTGCAGTGGTCAGCTTTAGGGCTGCATGGGAACTGGGGAGCAGGACAGGAGTCCTTGGGCAACGAGTGACCCCCAGAAGGGTGGACCTATCCCACTGGGGAGTCCAGAAATCTCCACCAGCAGCAATGAGGCAAAGATGCCACTTCTTGGCTCCATATTTCCTTATTCCTTCATCTCCTGCAGCATCTATACTAGCCCTTGGTGCTTTAATCTTTCAGATTAAGAATCCTCAAGGATTAATTTTTGCTTGACTCCTTCCTTCTGTCCGTCGTCAGGCTTGATGCTCTCTTTGGCTCAGTGACTTGCAGAAAGCCTTGTCCAGAAGAGTTTCCAGTCTAAGCCAATGTTACAGACAAACCGGGGCCCGATACCATCATTTCACAGTGTGACTCTGGGCACAATGTACAATTTTATCTAGAAGTCCCACACAGAGCCAGGGTGAACACAGATCCTCCATCAGCCCTGTGTGAGTTAGGACTGTCATTTCCCCTAAGATAAATAAAAAAGAAAAGTCCTGCAGGTAAATAAAATGGTCTGTATTCTCCTACTGCAGATAAACATCAAAATGCCTGTTCCCACCCCAAGCCACCGAGGCCAGTGATCCCGGCCAGCTTGGCTGCCTCAGAAAAGCAGTGGCTGGAGGAAACGCCAGGGCAGGGAGCAAAGCTGTGCATCTCCTCCTGCTGCAGGACCCTGAGCAGACTCATCAGCTTGTCCTGCCTTTCTAGCTTCCCGAGTGCTTGAGGAGATGGAGCTGCCAGAGCAGTGAATATCATTTTCAGCTAGAAATTATTTCACTGAGGAAAGACATGAACATTAAAAAACTCTCCAAAATCCTTATTAGATCTGGAAAAATCTTTTTAGCCCCCGAATTCTTCCTTTCCTGGTCTTTCCTGGTGCTGGTGCTGGAGGTAGTGGCAGTGGGCTCCTGAGCTCCCCCTGATTCTCCTGGTCTCATCGTCACGTTGCGGTATGTGGGATCTTGGCTCTTCAAAGGACAGTCAGAACCTTTGCAAAGTGGCCTGGAAGGAGCAGCTTTTCCTGCTGCTGGGGGAAGAACAGGCATTTCCCCGGTGATGCTGGATCCCCTAAAAATAAGCATTTCCCTGGCTATCAGACTTGTTGTCCACGGGGTTCTTACACAGCACACTGCACCCCGCTCAGCTCAGGGGCTTCTATCTGCTGTTCATTATGGTTTTTTTTTCCTTCCTTCTTTTCCTCCCCTGGTCTCCTGCTTGTGTTTCTTCCAGAACATCCTCATCCAGAGCCTGCATCACACAGTGAGATAAAGGACCAGATGGACCTCTCCAGTTGTGCAGCTTTAGTGCCAAGGGTGTAATTCCCCATCATGGGTCAGAAACAAATGCCAAGAACACCTGGAAAACGTAATCCCTGTAACTCTGCAGACCAACAGCCACAAGTGTCACCACTGCAGGAGAGTGACCAGAGCCACGGGTGTCCCCAGTGCCCCGGGTCCTGCTGCCACAGGGGAGTCCTCTCCATGGGGCTTGCTGCGTTACAGCAACTGGGGGCTTCAGTGACTGTGCCATGCTTGCTCTGAAAAAATTGGAACCCCAAGAGCCTGTGGGTGCTGCCAGACATGTCTCTCTCTACTCCCATGGCCCAATTTCTATTTTCCTTTGCTCACAACAAGAACCAAGCAGGGTGGGACAGACGAGGAACAAGTAGACCACGGGGAGCACATGGAGAAATGCTGCCTGGTGACAGGTCATCCCTCAACAGAGCTGACCCCATGATTAGCCAAACTACCACAAGTTTCCATCTAATCAGTCCTAGAGTAATTAGCCAGGAATAAGGTCTTCCTCAGCCTAAAGGTTTGTTATTGTAATCTGTGGGGCGGCTGTTGTCTTGTTAATTTTGTAATTGCTTCAGAAGCTCAGGTGTAATTACCCATCAGTTGCAGGGACAGGAAATTATGGGGCATTGCCGTTGTTTTAATGCATTAGGGGTTTTTAAGCATGCCTGCTGTGGAGCGGTAGGGGTGGCAGGAGGGCCAAGCAGTGATGGCTGCAGGAATTAATACACACGGGGACAGATGTAGTGGCCAGAGACACAGCAGCTGATGCACTGAGGAACAGAAGCAACAGCTTATTTGTGATCAGGGTAGCTGGGCTATGCTGACCCCCCAGGAGCAGATCTGGGGTGGACAGGCACTGGGAATATTTGATGTGGCAACTGGGCTTTGTGGGTCAGCTCTGCCTGCAACGTGCAGATATTTCCCACTGCTTCCCAAAAAGAATAGCTTTCAAAAGCCATGCATGGAATCAGTAGATCCTTCTGCAGATATTCCCACGTGCCCCAGTGCTGCCCTGCTTGAACCCATGCATAAATCAATGCCTCATACATGGCAAGGATGAAATTCCCCCTGGCGATTCCTGCCACAAGGGTTACCCATGGATGTTACAGGGGTGATGGGTGCCAGTGCACGACTGGAAGGACATTATGGCCACTGTTCGGCACCCAGAATATGTTCTGCATCCCAAAATACAGAAGGAGAAAATAAATGGCAGCACATGATTCACATGATATCTTTGCCAGCACTTCATGCTCCCAGTTGCCAGATCAGATAATTCTTTATCATTCAGTTTTGAAAAGTGAGCAAATACCTGGAGGAGAAAACAAGGAGGACAATTCACTTTTTCCAGGAACAGTGACTGGAAAATGAAGACATGAAATCTGGCATGAAATGGAGAGGCCTCAATCACAAGTGGCAAACCTCAGCGTAAGCTTTAAAATAACCTCACTGACTCCTTTCAAGATGAGCTCAGATGAAATGTTGCATGAGCAGAAAAAGTCAAGGGCCAGGCTTGTTTCCAGGCAGGAGACCCACAAGGCTGGGAGGCATCCTGCCTGCAGCCCAGCGCTCCCATTGTACCAACCTTGCAAGCAAAAACATGACACAAGCCTGCCAACCCTCTCCTCTCAGCCTTGTCCTTTTGTTTACTGATACAATGAGCTGATTTTACCTTTCTGGGAAATCCTCTGAGAATCTGGAGTGGGAGTCTGGTGAAGAAGAGCAACCAAGCATGACCTGCGAGTGCTGACACACAAACACATCAAAGGATGAAGGCTGGGACAGGTGCCCCACGGGTGCTGCAGGGTTTCAGGTCCCCGGGAGCCCTGCAGGGAACCGGCCAGCTCACAGCAAAACTGGAGGCAAAAGAAATGGGCAGGAGCCCTTGGAAACAGCACACCGGGAGAAATGTGGGCAAAGGAGATCAAGGCTGCAGCAAGGTAGGATGGATGAGGAGGGTGGTAAAGGAAGGACCCTGAAACAGGGCAAACACAAGGGCTGGGTGTGAGGACAGCTGAACTGAACCTGTTTGCATCATATTTTAGTGAGCAGGACAAAACTGACAGTGTCTGAAAGATTTGGAACAAATCCTCATTACAGCAGTACCTGCAAAACTGTGGGGGATGCTCTGGGCAGAAAATGTTTAAACTGAGCCCCTCCAAAGGGCAAGGGGTGATTCGTGACCTCCTGCTCTCCAGTAGAGAGTCCCAAATGCTCCCCCAGCCCCTAACGCTCCTTTCAGCTGCAGTAACAGCCAGAGGGCACAGCCAGGGCAGGACCGCAGCTGCTGGAGAAGGGCTTGGGTGAGGGTTACTCACCCTGGCTCTGCCGTCCCCAGCCCTCCCCACTTCCCCTGCTTTTGGAGAACTCGTTTCTCTTCACACTGTAAAAAGCACAGCATGAACTGTCGGTGCCTGGGATGTATCTGGGTGACACAGTTTTCAGCGCAAATCAAACCAGACGTCTCAGAGAGCCCTGGAAGCAGAGTCACTCAAAGAACACGTTTTCTCTGTTTTCTTTACCCTGAAAAAATACCAACTATTTGAAATTGTGAAAAATGATGGTAGATGTGAAGAGAGGAGCACAGTCCCAGGGCAGAGCCCACAGAGACTCTGACCCAGTTGATCTCTATGAACTCCTGGATTTCAACACATTTTCCTGCATCTTTAGCCTCCGACACGGATGTGAAACTCCACTAAGCATCATTGTTTAATTGGGTTCCTTGGATCAGCTGCTCCCTACCTGTCTCAGTCTCTTAGTCCGCCCACGGTCTCAGTTTGGGATCCACGCTCCTCGGGAAGGATTTTTCCGTCACCACCCACTGATGCACTGGAAATGACCCACAACTGTAGACAACACCAATTAGGCTACTGGGAAGATTTAGTCATATTGGTTAAAATTCATGTCCCCGTTGGGTGCAGAGGTAATTAAATCTTACTATCATTGTTGTGTAATAAAGGGCAACTGAAATTTATTTAATATGTGCTGGGTGAGAGGTGCTTCATTATAAAACTCAGTCATACATCCTTAGGGAACCCCGCTCGGAGAGCAGGGAAATGGCAAGCTGAAAAGCAAAGCTGTCTGGGAGGCAGGAGTGGATTGCTGGTGGTAATGTTGCTTTGGAGCCCACCAGGGTGCAGCCATGGATGTGGCATTTTGGAGAGACAGGGTGAGGAGGGGATATCGTCACCACAGACACCCCAGTGCAGCTCTCCTACCTGTGGCGGGGACCTCCGGGCTCGTGCTCAGGCCCCTAGAGACAGAGCTGTCGTGACAGGCAGTTCCTTCAGACACGCGCTTGGAGAAAAGCTTCATCCCCTAGGATACATATCCTGGGTATATTTTAGTTACATCTCACAGGAAATATGGCCCAGATGTTGGTTCATGCAAAAGCTCTGCAGGAGACGCTGGGAGCATCAAGTGCAACAAGACTTGGCAATGCAGAAAGAAATCTGTGCAAGTGTTTTTCAGGATTTCCCACTAAAAACATGCATTCGCAAACAGTCCTTTAAATTCAAGGTTTAATTTCCCATTCTTGCAAAGACTGTGGATGCATGTAAGAGCTCACAAACTCTTCTAACCCTGCCATCAGTGAGAAGTATAAAGGTCATAAGAAATTGGGAAGTCCACAAGCAAATATTTTTCAAGCTTCTTACGGACTGTGTTTTTTTTCTCAGGACCTTGCTTACTGCTAAGGAAAGCACATGGGAACAGAGACTTCTGACCATTTGCAGTTATATATGTGTTGCGTCAGCAGCTCTGCTGGGACTATTTTAGTAGGACTAATTATAATGGTAACCTGGAGGCACAAGTGTAGGGACTAGTTGGGATCGTGCAGCTGATGTCATGACTCTAGCAGGTAGCAGCAGATGTTAGCACTTTATAAGTCCCGTGAGTCATGATCAGCCACCGGATGAAGCTCTGAGCCATTGTGTGATTCAGGGACTGACTAGGAAGTTGGATGAGCAAGATGAAGGATCCTGATATGGTGCTCCGGAGAAACTGCCTTTCACATATAAGCTGCACCACGGTGCCTTCTGCAAATGGGTGAGGATGGCGAGCAAGCCATCCGCACTGACACACTTCCCAGCACCTGAATCATCTTTTAATTCAAAACTTTCTTGCTTTTGATAACTCAAAGCATATTTCGGGAGTTGCTTTGAGCTATTCTATTGCTACGGAACTGGTGTCACATCCTCTGCAAAAATACTTCAATTGCATCTTTTATTGATTCATTGATGGTAAAGGCAGAAGGAACAATTCAGTCACCTGGCCTGATCTCCCATGTGGCACAAGGTAGATAATCCCATCAGGACACCCTGCCTCAAGCCCAGAGGCTTGCCTCTGACTCAAATGCATCCCCTAGGAGGGTGTCCAGTCACCTGCTCTGAGGGATTTTTCTGGAGGTGATTCACCTTCCATGCGTGCCATGTTCTTCCAGCAGCACATGACTTCTTGCAGAAAAGGCTGTGGCAGCAGTCACCTACAGCCAGCACCTCCAGCCTGGCTTGACACCAGACGGTGGCTGCCAGAGGACTTCTGGAGACTTCCAGAAGCCTTCCCATTTCCCCTCTCCAGCCATGGCACAGGAGGTCACCCACCGAGAGGTGTCTCTGTCCTATGTGGGGAACTGGGACGAATCCCTGCTGGGGAGCCGGGATGGGGGATCAAGGATATCGGTCTCCCAATAAAGCTGTTTGGGATTGTGTACTCATTTCCACAGGCTGCAAGCTCATGGGCACTCTGACCCCATGCAGATCAGCGCTGCGTCTTCTTCTGTGCAGAATTATAAATATGGACTCAAGGAAAGAGACTTGCTCCCAGGGAGCATGCAGCCAGAAGGGATGGGTTGACATAGAGAATTGCAGGGTCTTATGGGGTCCTCAGTCCCTCAGTGGCAAAACCAGACCTTTTGCCTTCGCTAGTGCCCTCACCATTGGGAGCTCCATCCGTTAGCTGGTGTTTTCTTCCAAGCGGATAATACGGCCCAGCAAACTACCACTTGCTCAAAGGCAGCTCCCGTCTGGAGGAAAGGTGCCCTCCAGCAGCAGCAGTTCACCTCTCGTTAGTGAGGGTATTCTCATCTAGCCTTGATCAATCTCCTTGATGTAAATGTGGTTTTGGACTTGTGTTTACAGAAGGGTGTGAACCTGAGCACAAGTTAAGAGCCCTGTGTATTTACCAGTTGCCAGCAAAGTCGAAACCAGTACACAAAATGGGGCTATTGGCAGTCAGCGCCTGAGCTGCTCCAGAGCCCCACGGAGCTGCTCACTGGGAGCAAAGAGCTGCAGAAGAAGGCGGCAGCTGGGCTGGAACATGCCGAAAGCAAACGGGGATTCACTTGGCAAAGCACAGAGCTGGATCAGGAGGCTGGGTTGCTCTCCGGGGACACTTTTTTACTCTGGGGCCTGTTTTACAGGCCACAATCCTTAGTTAAAAAAAGCCTGTGCAGAATATTTCACAGATAATTGTCTGGATCCTGACAGAGGAAGAAGAAAAGCAGTATTGATTTCTGCTTCTGAAATACTGGGGACAGGTTTTTCAGTCCTCCAGGCTCTGCATCTCCCACAAGCCAGAGGGTTTCACCTCCTTACCTACAAACTCAGCCCAGTGGCAGAATTACCACCCGGGCACTGGGTTGCTGGTCAGGGTACAGTCTGGAGACCCCAGCTGACCTGTGGTCAGGAAGCCAAAGACTGTGAGTTCTGACTTGTTGCATACAGATTTCTTGCCATGCAGCTGCCTTTCCACTGCATTGCACCACGTATTGAATTCCACCAGTTGAATTCACAATACGCTCACACACTTCACATGCACTAAACATACTCTGTCACTCTCACAGCTATTCACACGATGACTGGGAAATGTATGGTGGAGTACTACAAATCGCTCGGCTTTACTGTTTCCTACTCCTAATCAATCCAGCCAATTAGTCTTACTGGTGTCAGTGTCCTCATTGCTCAGTTTCACAGACGAATCTGTGCATTCAGCTGCTTAACTGCCCCTCTCCGTGTCAGGTTTCGCTCTGATCGACATGCTCACTGCTTACCCAGACCAGGGGCACATATGTGACAAGTGTGATCTCACCGTCATCCGGTGGCCTGAGCCCGGGAGCAGGTAACCACGCGCCTCCCTCCACACATGTCTGTGCTCCCACCAAAACCCACATTAAAAGCCGCTTTCTCATGTCCATTGAAATGAGCGTTTTGAGGCAGACCCCAGGATCCCAGCAGCCAGCGCGTGCCGCTGACATACCAAAAGGCGAAGGGTGTGCACGGGGGGGTCTCTGCGAGAGCACAGGGTCCGGACACCCGGCTGGTGCGTGACCAGAGGAGTGCCAGCCCACAGCCGGCACGCTTAACGAGCTCAGCGCTCGGACATGCTCTGAATTCCCATGGGCAATTATTCCAGCGAGAGCCGATGCAGCTCAATTTGATTAGCAGTAACTGCAGAGTTCTGTGAAGTTAGTGCAGCCTCTGCTCTAATTGCTCATGTAGGCATGAGATAGCTGTTTTCCTCATGACCTCCTCTCAAAGCATCCTAACCATGAGCTCCCACCTATATGAACGTATCCTCTGGTGTATTCCTCTGCTCCCTGCGCAACCTACCAGTGGCTGCCGTTGCCTAATCACTCCCAGCGTGACCGAGCACTTTCCGGTGTGACGCTGCAGATCTTCACAGAGAAGCTGGTGGCAGCCTGCCCTTAGAGGAGCAGGGCCAGGCGTGCTACAGCCCTCCTCAAAACCAGAGCTGTCCCCCAGCTCGCTCTTATCGCTTTCAAGGGAACGATTGTCTTGTGACCTGTGCGAGAGGATGTTTTCTGAGTCATCAGGCTCCCATTCCTAAGTAGATGCTAATTGTCAGAGCAGAATAAGGCATCGTCCAGACCACAGGAGTTTAAAAGGCTCTCCATTTGGGTAAAAGCAGCAGAAGCAACTTCTCCAGTCTCTCCCAGCGCATTTACATTTTTGCCATCAGGTTGTCCTCACTCACTGTGTCCTGCCGGATGCCGACCTGGCCCATTCCCCTTCATGGGAAGTGGCAGAAGCAGCAGGGCCAAAGGTATTGCTGGCTCTGTGGTGGAACGGGGCTGCCAAGCAGCTTGTCCTTGCAGCCACGCTGGAGAGGACAGCATCTGGAGTTGAACCAGATGCAGTTGAGACAGTGGAAGACTTTTCTAACCAGGATGACCCAGGCTGGGAGTCCCAGGCAGGTTTCTCTGCATAGCCAAGAGCAGGGAATCCTGAGGGCTCTCCCTGAGCATCTCCTGCCAAGGAGATGCTTTGATGTGGATGAAAACTAGGCATGGGGACTATCCTAGCCCTTGGTTGATGCTCTATAAGTATGGCTAGTTTTATTCTGGGGACAGCCAGTTTGACAGACAACTCATGTCAGCAGGGTGCCAAGGCTCCTGGAAGGGCCAGAGGACACTTTGTGTCTCAGTTCCCCTGCTTGTGAAACATAGAAGGTCCTTGAGACACATCCTGCAAGGAGAGGCATAACAGAAACTAGTGCTGCAATGCCTGGGCTGGGAAAGGAGGGAGATGAGGCTGGAGCAGGGCTGGCAATCACTGTGCCAGAGGAGGAGCAGCAGATCCCGTGCCAAAACAGCTCCTGCGTGAGCCACGCGGGGATTCAGGTGTCACTCTCTTGGCTTCAGTCTCCAAAGTGTGTCTCTGCAACTCCCGAGCTGGACCAGAGGAAGCACCCAGTGCTGCTGCTGGAGGCTTTCAGCTGTGGCAGGATGCTCATGGCTATTCTGAAACTTTCTGCAAGTGGATGAGGCAGAAAGAGCCTGTCTGGAGGCTGCAGGTGGCTGCCCCCCTGCACAGCCGCAGCGCTGCTGCCCCAGCTACCTGTTTTCTCTTCTCTTTCTTTTCCAGTCTCCCTTTCATGACCCATGTCATTATCACAAACAGCAGCACCTCCTCTGGGGTGAGGCGGAGGAGGTGCTGTGTGGCTCCCAGTGTCTTCTCACTTGCATGGCCCCAGGGGCACATGTGCAGGAGGACACGGTGTGGGGGGTGGCAGTGTGATATGGGGGATGGAGAAACTAGAGCAAGCCCCCCTGACAGGTATTGGAAACTAGGCTGGGACAAATGTTAAGTATCCCTCTCCATGAAAGTTTTACTGAAAAGCAAAAGTTTTATACAATTCAAAGAGAAATATAGCGTTACCTTTACTATCATCAAGCAATTGCAGCTGAACCGGAGCAGGTGGGAGAACATGGTGGGAGAAGGGCGGGTGGTTCATCCTCTTTTTAGGGCAGCCTAGAGCCCATGTGCATGCTACACAGTCGTACCTCTGCCAGTCAGATGCCTACGTGGAGCTATGAGACCACCAGAAATCAGTTTGGATGGGCCTGGGAGAGCATTGCCCATCTGCAGCATCAATCCTTCAGAGCCTTTCCTGGTGAGTCTAACCGTCCTCAGAGGTCCCCTAGCACAGAGGATCCAGAGTCCATGCTCCCTTGTCTTCATCGTCTGCATGTTCTGCTCCATCTGCAAGGATGTCCTGGTTTGAGGTAAAACAGAACCAATTTTCTGTTCAGTAATTTTACTTCTTAGCTAGGCCTCTTCTAACTCTCTGAAATTAACAACATATTTTGCCAAAAACAGTTCGCTCTCAGAGTGATAAGACCAATGCTTACAGTTTGTGCCAAGGAATCGTGTGCAGAGAGGCTCTTACTTATACTTATTGCTGTAACAACCAAGGTCAGCTAATTTCGTTATTTGCCCCATTGGAGGGTCGGAAGAGGAGAAGCATAGTGACAGGCCATGACTGGTTCCTGTAGGAAGGTGTCCCACCTGTGGGGAGGAGCGGACAGGACAGGGGACCCAAAATTGACCAACAGGGTATTCCATCCGATCTGCCCCATGCTCAGTACAAAAGCTGAGGGATCAAAGGGTCCTTCTTCCTTCAATGGCCGACGTCCAAGGAGGACCCTGTCTGTTCATCTGCCTTTGATCCCGATCCGTGTGTTCCTGACTCCAACTCTGGAACCTGGTTCCCACCCATCACTGAGTCCAGCCTGGGACTTCCCCAGTGCCTGCCGGTGACGTCACCCTGGGAGCTTAATAGGGTTTTGTATATACTGTATCTATTTCATTATTTCCTTTTTATTTTATTATTAATATTTCATTAAAGTAGTTTATTTTCTTCTAAACTCATAAATCTCTTTATCTCTCCTCCTCCTCTCTGTGTGCGAGAGGTGGGGGGAGAGCATCTGTCGCCGGCCAGTGGCCAATTTGGCCAAAACCACGACAAAGGGCATGGAAACCTCCTCCAGACTGAGCCCGTGCCATGGTGGCAGGGCCTGTTCTCTGCATCAACACATGCTCTGTTAAGGACTGTCTCTGAGCAGGGCCTGGCAAAGACTGTGGCTTGCAGGGTGGGCTGTGGCCGCAGGTGGCAAGGTATGGCCAAACAGGCTTTTCTTTCTGCAAAGGTTTTCATTTTCCAGGCAAGAACGAGGAAATTTTTGCCAAGAAGCACTGGGTTAATTTTAGGAATTACTGGGTTGCACCAGTGCTTTGTCTGTTCCCCAGAACACCCATCCTGCCCTTCAGGTGAGCAAACCTCTGCCCAAGGCACTGTTCAGAGCATCTGAGCATCCTGATGCAGAGAAGAGGCTGGTCGTGCTCCTCCCCAGGACACAGACAGCTCTGGCAACCCTGAGCAAATGCCATTCCGCGAATAAGTTCAGGCAAATCATTTCACCAGCTCTCACTTCATTTTCACAGGTGTCCTCTGCCCCCACTTGCAGCCAGGGAGTAGGGGAGAAGAATGACTTGCCTGGTTAAGCCATAGAGCTTTGGCTTCCAGCCTTCTCTGAAGAGCAGTTGTACAAAGAGCTTACGGAGAGCTGATCTGCAAGTGGCGATGTATTTGTCCCTGGAATCGAGTGCCCACTGAGCAGTGCACGGTGCTTTCCCACACGCAGACCCAGCTCCTGCACTTGGTGATCGCTCTGTGCTACACTTTCATGAGGTCTGGAGTCCTTCGAAAGCTGTTGCTCGCTCAGGAATCCATCCCAGGGAAGGCAACCATATCCCAGTGAGGTTCTGGCTTCCTCATCCCCTCACGTCACCTCTTTTGGAGACCCTAACCTGCGAAATCACTGCGCTTGTCTCTGGATGTGGCATTCGCATGCACAGGGCACCCAGCACTGGCAAAGTGAGCTCTGCATTTGGGTTTCAGGGTCTTGCAGCATATTCTCACTGGATACAGCTGTTCATCAAAGATTCAAGCTTTGTGGAAGCAGCATGCCTGCTATAGCTTGAAAAACCTACAAACTCAGGCTAAAAGCCAGCAAAAATTCTGTCTGTCCAGCCTCCAAGCTGCCAACAGAAACCCTGCAAATCACTCCTGCAGATGTTTTTCCAGCTGCCACAGCCCTCAGAGAGATTTCCTTGTTAAACTAGCAATAAAAAGGAATTCCAGAGACCTAATGCCGGAGAGAGACCAGAGCAGATGTGATTGGTGTGCGGAAAAGGAGAGGGACGGGAGGATGTGTCTGGCTTCGAGGTTTGAGCAGCAGAGCAGGTAAAAAAAGCCACTGTACCACTGAACAACTGTCCAGTCTTGGGTGACGCCAAGTGTTATGTTGATCACATAGGCGATCTTCACGTTTGCTTCGCAGCAACTCTCCAGGTCTTACCCATGTCAGGTTAATGGCAAGAAAAGTGTTACATCAAACATCTTAAATGACATTTTCAGCAGCAAAAGAGACAAGGTGTGTAGTAGCAGGAGCTGTACTGTGCAGGTCGTGCATCTGCTCCTTCCCAGGTCAGTGCTAACACGGGCAAACAGCAGGTAGCAGATCTTGTAGCCAACTTTGACTTGGACATAACACTACCATGGTGGAAAGCAATTACAGGAAGCACAACAGGGACTGCAAACGGCAGGGTGAACAGTCTCATGGAAATTAAAATGAAGAGTTTGTGTGGCACCTTCATTGGCCTTCAGCGGATTTTGCCCACTCATTGGGCCCCAGAGCAGGTCCCGGGGAGTCAGGGTCCAGGTCTGCAGAGAGCGGGCTGGGGACAGCAACACCCAAGTGTCCTGTGTGTTTGTTTAAGGGATGCACAGGTCTCTCAAGCCTCCCCAGCACTGTTTGCAAACAGAGTAGACTCTTCCTCAGCACCATGCCTGAACCATGGATTTAACTTCTCAAAAACTGCAGCTGAAACATGACCCCAGCACTCTCAGTAACTTGCACGTACGACAGGACATCACATCAACAAGGGCTCTGCAGTGCATCTGCTGTGGCTATCTCCTCTAGTGAGGTCTCCGAAAAGACTAGAAGTCTTTCAAGCTAAAAACATAAATAAATATTGCCTGTTTTCATCAGGATAAACAAAGAATAATCAATTTATTTAAAAGAATAACCTCAAAGCAATTAGGAAAGGCAAAGGAGAGCTGAAAAAGGCTTATCATAAATTGTCTCTTGGTGGTTGTAGGCAGTTCTTTACCTCCCTGTGTGAGCTGCAGTAAAGTCTGACCCTTTTCTCGCTCGCCTGCTGCAACCTGGGGAGCCTTCTCCAGTGGGAGCAGCCTCTACAGCTCCCCAGGGAAGGACATCCCCACCCCTTCCCCTTACAGAGATGCAGCAGAGCTATAAACAAAGCTGAGCATCCGTAAGCACTGCCTGTCACAGCGTGTCTCCCTGCCTGCCTGGCAACTGGCTCCTGGGAAGGCTGCAAGGGCAGTGCCGGAGTCTCCCCGCAGATTCATACATCGCCGTTTCCAGGCCTCGGTGATGTTGGCTGTTCCCCAGGCAGGAGGAGATGCTGCCAGCTCTGCAGTGGCGGGCAGGACGGGTAGGACGCTGGCAGGCACAGCCCTGAGGGATGCCCAGGAGGGATGCATGCTGCGCCGGGGATGCGGGGATGCAGCAGCGCTCTCCCAGGAATGCCCCTCCTCGCCCAGGGCGCAGAGGACGGGCTGCTGCCTGATCCTCCCTTCATCACAAACAAGCTGGCCCCAATTTCCACAGCGTGGCAGATAATTGACTTGTGACAACTGAGTTCAACACAAATTAGCCTGGTTTAGGAAGACAGCTTCATTTGCACTTCCAGCCAGAGAAAACTAGTCAATCCAAGCACAGGTGAAAAAATCATTAACTCCCGCTTGCTAAAAGACTATTGAGTCTTCTGCCTTTGCCTGGAGCAAATCTGACCAGTTTAAACCCACAGGTGCCTCTAGCGCTTAGATCATACCATCTTCTGCCTTGCCAGGAGCAGTAAGACAGCAGTGAGTGGGGCTGAGACTTAGCATGGCCACCCTCCATCAGTGCACCAGGGCCTTCAGCATGTGCCCCTGTACCATGTCATGTTTGCACATCTCACGGTCTGCGTTCCCAGGTTAGCTTCCCACACTTTAACACCTCATGTATTATAGCTGTGTTCATTCATCCAGCTGCCCCTGCCTGTTGCTGTGTTGGAATATAGTGCAGTTTTCTTAACATTTGGAATTTCTACTTGCTTCCCTAACTGAAGGCAAAACCTTGGACAGACAGTGGCGAGACAGAGAAATGCTCATAGAATCATGGAATGGTTTGGGTTGGAAGGGACCTTAAAGACCATCCAGTCCCACCCCCTGCCCTGGGCAGGGACACCTGGGCACGGGAACGAGGAGGCAGTGTCTGGGGTCCCGGGGGACGCCTGCTCTGTAATGGAGCTGATTTCCACGCACCCCACGTGGGCTAGCTGCTGCTGGGGAGGTTGCCAGCCCCCGGTGCCCTAGATTCAGCTTCATTCTGCCCTATTTCTGTCTGACCCACTGACGGGTCGAGGAAAGCTCAGCTTTCCAAAAGCTCCGTGTGACAAAAGTCTCTTACAAAGGCAAAGACTTTGCTTCATCAAGCCATGATGGATGGCCCCTGTATCCGCACAGGCACAAGTGAGCATCCCTCAACAGGCGACTGCGGGTCCTCCATCCTTTGGGTGTTTGGCTTGGCTAGGGCAGGGCTTGGGGCCAGCACCGTGAGCCCAGCGCCAGGGCTGCAGCCACGAGGCAGCCGCACAGGACCGAGCAGCAGTTTCGGAGACGTGCAGAAGAAAGTGTCCCACATTCCTCACCGTGTGTTTTGGGGGGCAGAGACTGCATCTCCCCACACAACCCTTTGCGTTTATCACAGCTGAGCTAGTCACAGAATCATAGAACTATGGAATGGTTTGGGTTGGAAGGGACCTTAAGGATCATCTAGTCCCAACCCCCCTGCCCTGGGCAGGGACACCTCCCACCAGCCCAGGTTGCTCCAAGCCCCGTCCAACCTGGCCTTGAACCCCTCCAGGGATGGGGCAGCCACAGCTTCTCTGGGCAACCTGGGCCAGGGGCTCACCACCCTCACAGCCAAGAATTTCTTCCTCAGATCTCATCTCAGTCTCCCCTCTTCCAGTCTAAAACCGTTCCCCCTCGTCCCATGGCTCCCCTCCCTGGTCCAGAGTCCCTCCCCAGCTTTCCTGGAGCCCCTCGAGGGACTGGAAGGGGCTCGAAGGTCTCCCCGGAGCCTTCTCTTCTCCAGGCTGAACCCCCCCAGCTCTCTCAGCCTGTCCTCACAGCAGAGGGCCTCCAGCCCTCAAATCATCTTTGTGGCCTCCTCTGGACTTGCTCCAACAGGTCCATGTCCTTCTTACACTGGGGGCTCCAGAGCTGGATGCAGCATTGCAGGGGGATCTCAGGAGAGCAGAACAGAGGAGGAGAATCACCTCTGGGGTGCATCACCTCCATGGGGGTGCAGTTGCAGTAGGGTCAGTGGCTGCCTTGTGCAGATGCTGGTGGTCCCCAGGTCACTTGCTCCCAGGCAGCCCCATGTACCCAGTACTACCACCCTCATGCACGGTGGGTCAATATGCTAGTGGGACTCATCACCGCTCCACTGCCACCAGCTCCATCAAAGCTTAACTAGCCGCCCTCAGTAGCAGAAGACCCCTCTAACCTGGTTGCCAGAAATAGAAGACAGACATCTAGAGGCAGGTGATGTGACTCTTTCCCCTTCTGCCAAGACTTATTTTCACTGCAGAATTGTTGGGGTTTTTTTGTCTCAATGGGCATCTCTAAGGAAGTGTGAATATTTAGTGGAAGCGTGTATTGTGGGGGGTGGGGGAAGGTGTTGATAAACCCCTAACTTTACATTTTTTGCTTTTAATTTTTTCAGTAAAAAGACATAACTCACCACTGCACATCCTTCGTGCTTTCAGAGCATGCCAAAGTGGTTCTGTCGTATGTGAGAGGCGGCCCACGTGCATCCTTCTAGAGACATGCCGGTGGTGTGGCTTTTTTATCTGATTGTGGCAATGATGGCATCTGATATCGTAAATGACAAGAGGCATTTGAGTAATTCATGCGTTATTTTACTCATCCAGATCAAAGTTTTAGACCAATGTGTAGTAATAATTTCTAAATTGGCCAGAAACACGCAACACAATGCCATGAAGAATAATGGTATTAATCACTAATAGAGTGGAATACAGCTCACCTAGTCTGGGCACTTAATCCACCATCCATATCTCCATCTGGCCAGGCCCCCTGATGGTCCACAAAGAACCAGAAGTCTGGTACTGAGGAAAGTCTGCTGAGGAAAGCTGATATTTTCTCAGTCTTCACTCCAGAGCTCCAATTGCAAACTTCTCCCAAAAAGTTATGGACTCAAGTTGCCTGGCAAGGGCAATCTTGACAAGCTAAGCTGTCTCTGGGCAGTGGACATCAGCACCTCTCATGAGCTGGGTCGTTATTCACACAACATGTAGCACTACACAGGCAAAGCCACCCCTTTGATCACTACTTGGTTAAGTGTCATTTTATCCTGAAGGAAATCGCCCAGAAGCATCGCAGTGAGGGAGGGCTGAGTGGGCCAGAAAGGGCAGATGAAGCTCTAGGTATTCATGCAATGAACATGGGCCATAGCTATCCACCATCTGTAGAGAGCATGTCCTGGTTCTCAGGATCAAAGGGACTACTGAACCCCACTGTTTCCAATGCCAGAGGTTTTATTCCTAGTCCCTAGACGCAGGGAAGCCCCACAGTGCCGTGGTGACAGGCCATGACTGGTTCCTGTAGGAAGGTGTCCAGTGCAGTTGGTACGGCTGCACGTGGGTGCGAGTGATACCCCACGGCCCTGCAGCGATGAGAAGAGTTTGCATGGGAAATGAACACGCCAGGCCCTTCCCACACACGTCTGACACACAGGGCCATCCCCCGAGCTGGGCGCCGGGAGCAGTCCAGCCCCTCAGAGCTTTGCTGGAGCACAAGCCTGGGATGACGTTCACTAACAAGGCTGCGAGTCTTTGCTCTGCAAGGCAAATTTCTACAAGGTGCCAGACTGCAAACCTCTGGTTCTCTTCCCTTGTTCTGGAGATGGGAATTTAGCACAGAAAATCCTAAGAAAAAGAAACATGCAAATTTGATGCCATCAGTGTCCTGGCAGGTTAGCATGTTTTTAGTTCTGGCTTCACAGTTGCCGAGTAGATCCCCGGTCGGGTACTGGCTTTATTTTAACTGCTTCCCCTGTAGCAGCAAAAAGCCTCATATCCAGTCACTTCCCTGGGCAGAAAAGTGATAAAAGAACATCTCGCTCTCTTGTCATTTGATTTCGCAACTGGATGTTTGGGATCTAATACATGCCAAAAATGAAAATATCCCTGGTATTATAAGGGCTCAAAGAGCTTTGCATTAATGCTGTATGCAGATGATGCGTTAATATATTTATCTGATCCAGCTCAATCTCTCCCTAATCTATTAGCATTAATATCTGAGTTGGGGGATAGAGCCAGATAGAAAACAAGCTGTGCAAAGCCTGACTTCATCACCTTCAGACACTCTTGATGAAGCGTTTTGCAATGGTAGAACTAAATTGTCCTCTCTGAGTTCACAGCACCTTGAATCTGTGACAAAATATATATCGTAAGGAGCAAAGGACTCCCAGCCAGACCTTCCACTGTGGAAAACCCTCTGAGCTTTGGGTATGGTGATTTTTAAACACCTTTTTAGCTGTAAAATCTCACTGGCACTTGAGAACATCCCTGTGTGGGACCAACCCTACCCCATCTGTTCAGGCACTAGTTTCCCCTTTTGCAACTCCCTGCAATAAAAGTAGCAGAGAAGAGAGCTGAAGCCTGGGCATTTCTAAGCTATAAAACGTGGACAGAATAAAGCCCTTCCCTGCCCACTCACACACGAACCCCGACCCTCCCTGGCAGGCTGCCTTCACCTGTCGGAGACACGGATTTTCAGGAACAAGCGGCAGCAGCAGCTCCCCTGCAATTGGCAATAGTTATACCTGAGGCTTTTCAGAAGTCGCTTTGCAGCCGATTTGCATGAAACATGCTGTCCCATACTGCAATTTAAAGTTCTGAGACCCCGTCGCAGGAACGGGGGCTGCCTATGTGGGTCTGTGCCCGGCAGGCAGATGTCAGCAGCACGCGCTGCCTCCACCACTCGCCGGAGCAGAAATCTCCCGCTGTGGTGCAGACTCCAGGGCTTGATGGCATGTGTGACTGGCTCCAGAAAGGAGCTCCTGCCTCAGCCTGGGGGGTAAAACTCTTCCAGCTCCTCCTGCTACAACACACTGCAGGCCACGGCGGGTTGCGATGCATTATACCCACAAATTCCCTTCCACTTCTGACCTAGGTAGGAAGAGTAGTGCCTTTTCCTTGAAAAGGTACCGTGTTTAACAGTGGGGATGAAGCAAGACTGAGAGACAGGAGACAGTGTTTCCGCAGTAAAAATAATTAGGACGCACTTGCTATGTTATTTGAACCAAATTTCTGTGATTCTCCTCAAACATCCCAATGACTTTAGCCTGAATGATGAAATATACATTTCTTTGGCTCATGAATCAAAGATAAAGAGATAGATTGATCTGGTTTTGCAGTGTGTCCTTCACCTGAAATCAAAAGTCAAACACTTCTCTGCCTTGTGAATGAGATAAGCCCTGGGTGAATAATGCCTCTGCCTCTATTGTAAGCCCTAGCAGTTCCAAAATACATAGTACAAACATGTGTAACTGTGGTCATTACATTTATAGGAATTAAAAAGGTTTGTTTTAATCGGTTTGGGGCTTTTTTTTTTTTTCCAAATTGTATTTGCACTCTTGAAATGACATAAATTGCGTGGCCTAAAGGAGAAAACAATGTTGAAAGATGCAGGCATCAAATCACAACCTGTCTTTAGACAATGCTGAAAATGAAGACCTGCAATTAATGACCAGGAGAGGTAAAGAGCAATGCAATCAATGGAAAGAATGAGCTATCAAAACCCTCTGACTAAGAAGCATAAGAAGTCTTTTGCTGGATGCTGCCGCTACACGTTGGGGACCCCACAGAAGCTTCAAGCAGTGCTGGTATTACCAGTGTGCAATACAGACACCTGGGCAAACACCTCCAAAACAGTCTCCATGGACTTGTGGCAATATGGGACCCTGCCAAGTGTGGACCCCCCTTGGTTTCTAGAGGCATTCAGGACCAAGAACACATTGTTGTCTTTCCAGTGAAGAGCAAAGCCCAAAAAGTTCATGTCAGCTGCCTGGTAGGACGTTCCCCAGCATCCCAAGGTGACAACACAAACACAGCTGCATGTTGTGCTTGCTGTCCTTTTAATCTTTGAAAGGTCTTTTTGTACCTGGGCACTTCCCAGTAAGTTCTGATATGGATTTCAGGTGATGATCCTCCCTTTGTATCTATTTCTTCTGTATCAGCCCAAGAAAACTTCCCCTCAAATGACCTTGATCAATTGTTCTTGATATATTTAATAAATTCTTTTCAATTCAACTGTTCTAACAGCAGGGTCCACACTCCCAAATGTGTCATCATAAATGCATGCTTACTCCTTGGAGATCTACTGCAAAGGTGAAAATACGTCAGATACCAAAGAACCGAGAAAGAGCAATTAAATGGGAAGGCAAGCAGAAAGCTTACAGATTTGCACTGTTCTCTGGTTTGCCCTCAAAACTGAATCTGTGTGTTCAGACAGACAGAATTGGATGCATCTACATATAGTCAATGCACTGTTGATTGTGTACTTTGCTTCTTGATGAAGGAGTGAATTTGCAGATTTTGTAGGCTTTTCAAGTGTCCTGACTTTATATATAGTGTCCCATGGAAAATTTGACCTGAAAAGATGCTCGTCTTAAATTACTCAGTGAACGCATCTATGGCACAGTAAAGGGGGGGTTCCTTAGCAAATTTAGCTCCAGTGTTGGCTCTATTATTTATCCAGCTGACTATCCAGCTAATTGCATTTTGAATTTCCATCCACTGCAAGAGAGGGGAAAAGTTTCTCCAGTCACAGCTGAACAAACACCACTCCAGAGATCAGCAAAGGATCCCAGAGCTGCTCTTCAGGGAAAATGTAGCATGTACAGGAAGGGATTGCTTTGGTTTCTGTTGCTAGCGACAGGAGAGTGATCAGGATTTCTACAACAGACCTTGGCTCAGGCTCTAATTAGCAACTCAAACATGTGTTTTCAGTTCTTTCAACTGTGTGAGAAAGACTCAAAAGCTTCAGCTATTGCTCACTGTGGAGCTGAGTCTTAATGTGACATCAAGAGGCAGGCAAGATAAGAGTCTACAACTCTACTTCATCCTTTAGAGACGTATAGGTGCATTTTCCTCTTATTCACTCTGTTCGCTTTCACAGAGGCTTCACCTCCTTGAGAAACACCCTTGGTCTGTCCTGTGGTGCTGGAATGCAAGCAGACCCACAGCCAGACCACAGCTGAGGGGTGCCCTCCAGCTTGGCGAGATGTGAGAGGAGCCACCACAGTCCTGACATCCCGGGACTCTCCTCCTTTCCTGCCCTGAAGGAGCCGTCCTCCGCTCCCCCCAGTGCTGCCCAGCAGAGATGGGGAGAGCTCAAACACGGCCCACCCAGCGCTGCCAACACTGACAGACATCTGGGCTTTTCCTCTGGTCTTTAAAAACCGTGGAGATTTTCACACATGTACGTGGAGGCAGACACGTACACACATAGACAGGCGTGGATGCGCTTGCTCATCCATGCACACACATGCACAACCCCACATTGAAGACAAGATTGCAAAGCTAATCAGTAGTTAAAAATGAGATTGCCTGCATAATCACCATTAAGGCCTCTTGTGAATACTTCTTAGGAGGTTGAGTTTAATCATATGATTATTCATCTCTTTTTACACAAAACACCTTTCTCATTCGGTAAGCAGGCTGGACTTGCCTGGGAATCAGTCTGGGCTGTGTCATAAAGGCATCTGCAAATTCTTGTGACTGTGATGTTGAACACAGGTTTGGAAAAAAACAATCTGTCCCTGCTCCTCCCACAGGATCACATCTGCTTCTTCACATGTGACTTAAAGTAAGATGCTATCAAGTGGTCTCAAATCACGTACCCTTCATTTTCTGGGTGACCAGCTTCATACCCTGATTTGCAGAACAGCCAGGTACTCACATCTGCACCGCTGCCGAAGAAACTTGCACACTAAACAAGTAAAATGTTTTGAAAGGTCTACTTACGAAGAACATCCATGTCTCTTATCGAAAAAATAAGGGGAGCTTGTGACCTGGGTGCCTGGTGAGTGCCATTGTGCCAATGGGACAGTGATGCTGCCCTCCTGGCAGAACAGGATAAAACTTTCTGCAATACAAAGTGCATTGCAGAAAACCCCACAGGGACAATTTGAGCCGGGTAGCTGTAGTATATACAGCAAAGATGGACCTGAGGCAACCACATGAGGTAAAGTATTGCAGAGCTGCTTCTTTAGCACCATCCAAGCAACACACCTACCAAAGCAGAAGTTTGTGGGACAAATGGTCTGTGGCTGTGACATTTAAGAGTAGGGAATAATCCAGATAAGGGAGCTGGGATTATTCAGCACATAGGTCACCCTAAACCTGGTACTTCACAGCTGCTCTCACTCCTTCAAATCGAGTTTGGTAGGCCCTCTCCCTTTTTGGCTAGAGCTGCCACCTGCAGACCCATTGAAGCTGCTGCCCAGGTTTGCTGGGGATTTTACTTCAGTGGATGGCAGAGCACAGGGGGAGAGCAAATGGGGATTTATAATCCTGAAACTCCATCCCAAACTTTCTCTCGAAGGGATGCCCTGACAGCATGCAGAGTTTCTCTGTCCACCAAAGCAGCCTAAGGATGGAGGGGACAATCCGACGCTGGCAGCGCTGGGCAAGTCACATTCACCAGACTGAGCAGCGCTTGCAGCATGATATGCTGAACAAAGTGATGGGCAATGGAATCGAAGGGGAATGTAGCAAGGTCACCCTGTGCTCCTTCTCCCTGTCTCCTTCTCCTTGGAGAGTGCCTTGCATTACCACCAGTAGTAATCCTCCTCAGCCCTGGGAGCCGGACTTAGTATACACACAGATGACTCCTCAGAGAGGGAACATCCCACTCCCATGGTGATCCATCCATTCTGCAGTAAACCCTCTGCAGAGCTGCAGTGACAGAGAGTGATGAAATACAGAGCCTGTTGCCTCTCAACAAATGTAGTTTTGTGTTTACAGCACAGTCAACCTTTCCACGTAGCCTAGTCGGCCAGGCGATGTACGTTCACAGTAAAGACCACCTGCTGCATTTTGATGGGCTCTTCAGACAAATGCAAATCCTTCAGCAAGAGCAGCCCAGGAACGGTTGCTTCTGGTCAGCAGGGAAAGGGTTACGGTTGAGCCTGGGTCTCTGGCAGATATATCCAGGGCTCTCCCATGCTGGAGGAGTAGCTGTGACCCTGTTCGGACCCTCACCTCCATCCATTCCTCACTAGGAGCTTCTCAGCCAACCCATTCCTCTTCCGTAGGGCTGCTGGGGCTGGGTGCAGTGGAGGATTTCCAGCCTGGATAGTGCTGACATGATTTATAGTTCTCAGTGTATTTTACCAAAAGAATTGGTTGAAATAGCACCTGGGTGTGTACAGACCAGGGCAGGCAATTGGATCGTCAAAGAGATGGGTGGGAACAATTCCTGGTATGAGATGCCTGGCCAGCACACCAGGCTGGAGAGCCAGGGGGGTGTGGGGCAGCCGGAGGGACGCAGACAAGCCCCCAGGCTCGCTGTGACCCATGCTGCTTCCAGAGACTCCCTTCATGCCACAGACTGCTCGTCACTTTGCCCTCACTGCAGGTTCCTGCCTGGGAGAGGGGACTTGTCCTGCCCTGTGTGCCCTTCTGAACGCGCTCAGAGGCAAACTGGCTATTACAGGATGCCCTCTTGCAGCATCAAAGCACATTTTCCAACCCCGGAATTGCAAAGAAAGGCTGGAAAAGGTGAGTTTGGGGTGGGAGACATGAAGGTCAGAGAGGAAGCAATAAAAAAAAATAAATTGTTTGGCTTTTGTAAATATCTGGATTTTGAGCAGGTATGGTGATTTTTAGAGGCTGGACTGGGCCCAAGATTCACAGGTCTGGCGAAATGCTGGAGGAGAGAGCCTGCGAATTAGAAGTATCCAGCTGGATACCCTTTCTGTCCCCATGGGTAGCATTCCCTTGCCCAGACAGCATTGCCTATGTAAATCTTCCTCTTGTGTGTGTTCACAGCATAAAGACTGTGAACGTGTCTGACAGCAGAAGACCAGCCAGGTAGGAAGGTGGCATAGCAGGATCCCAGAGCCTATGAACCCTTGTTGGTGTCAGTGAAAAGGCTACAGTGCTACAGTCTTCTTTTAGGACCTCCCCTTACAAGTCTGGTCCTGGTTAAATGAATTTTCCCTGCTTACAAATCTGCTGGGGAAAGGTCTTTATCGCCCTTTAGGCTCTGGATCCTATGTCTGCAGCAACCCTTGCATTCAGTCAAACATCAGACGCACTCGCTTGCAGTTACACCGGAGTATTGGTCTGGGAATACATAAATCTACTAACGATGGATAAATAATCAATAAGACATTACATTGTTACCAGTAGTAGGGCCATTAGCACAACAGGGGAGATTTGCTGAGATAGCTTTCCAAACCAGACCCCAGGGCACATGTAGGGTAAATTGCCCATGACGTGTTGTTCCTTTGAACGTTCCTAGCCCAAAATACATTGTCTTCCCAGAAAAAGAGAACACAGCTTATTGTGCCTCTTGCTTGGAGAACCTGCAGCTCTTCTCACTTTGCTCTTCTCCTTGGTTCTGCACTTAATGTCCAACATCCCGGTTCAGAGCCAGCCAATATCTGAATTGATTTCCTGAATGAACAGCCCTATGAGTCAACAATGTTGTTGATAGTTATGCCTTTTGTCCTACAGAACTGCCCCTATTCAGAAAAATATGCTGCGTGGGCTGAAGCACCCACTTACACTCCAAAACTTTCACTTTAGAGGGTTGATGAAGTACTTGAGCTCTGTAAGTATCAGAGCCCACGCGTTACCAAGATGCGGATGCTCTGGGGTGGAATTGCGTGCCTTTTGACTTCAAGCACCCTATAATACGGGAAAAAGGTGGGGGAGGGCTCCTCCAGCTGAAGATCCTGGGGGCTTTAATCAGGCAGAATGTTTTATGAAGGACTCTGGGATTTAGAGCAAAGTTTCACAGATGGTCAGTTTTATATCTCACTTATAATGTGACAGGACCCTCCAGCAGTGCTGCTGCTTATGAAGTAACTCATTTGGGTGGTTAGTGACCACCCCCGGCCAACACGTGGCTGTGAGAAGCTCCTTGTCAGAACCCAGAACTACAGAACATGATTTTTTAATATCTTTTTTCTAAAAGTGTGTTGAAGTCAGCACTCCATCTGGATTAATTTTGCACGCAAAACCTACCAATGAACACGCAGTAGGAAAAGGAGTCTTGTATGTCAAACCAACCTTTCCAGATGCAGCAGCACATGACTTTGGATGGCCGGGAGAGTAAAGAGACAGAGGTGGAGATGAAAGAGAGAGAGCTCAGAAAAGACTTATTTATACTTTGAGGCAAAAAGATGTACTAATTTGAAAGACACTAATCCCATTAGAGTAGGAGGAAGGACATTTCACCTGAAAATTGTCTTGTCTCTTGTTTGCTGTATCAGGTTATACAATAACTTGAACAGATTAATTGCAGCATTTAGAAATGCCATAAATTTCAGTCTGTCCTTATAAGTCAAACAATCAACATTTTAATTGCCTATGAAGTTTTTGACATTCAACCATAAGCTGTTTTTCACAAGAGGGCCGTGACATGGGGCATCCTTTACCTCATTACAAACTCAGCCCCAGCTTCCCTACGTCCCTTTAAACATCAGGCAGCAGCTCACTAATTCTCTTACCTTCCTGCCTGGTCTGTCCCTTTCTCCTTCCATCTTCTGGGCAGTAGAAACACGCTCTTGGCCAAGATGTGGCTCAGAGCAGGCTGCTGAGGAAAAGCGAGCGTCCTAGGGAAGGGAACCGTGCAGCTCAAAAAGTCATTGCCTCCTGCCTGCCTCCTCTTTACTCAGCCCTGCTGAGCCTGGGGAGGAGCATGGTGCTCAGCCGCGCCAGCCTTTCCCGGAGGGCATGAACCGATGGGGTGCTCTGCTGAACACGTGCGGGCAACTCGCACGAAGAGACAGGTCAAGAGCAGCCTGTGGAGAATCCATGCTCCGATCTGTGCTGCGGTGCTTGCACCGTGCAAAGCATGGGCATAACTCAGCACCATAATCCTGGGGTCACCAAGGACCAGCAAATGTTGCCCACAGAAAGCCTGGCTCTTGTTCCTGCTGCGATCACAGCTTACGATTCTCCTCTCAGTGTAATCAGGAGCAACCTGGCACCAAGCACTGGCATGGCAGAGAATTAATCCTACAGGTGCTATTGCTATGTGCCCTAATACCTCCTCAGTTCTTGCTCCATCCTTCATCATCTTATTGTGAATTCCGCCTATTTTTGGAGCACACAGACTAGCTGCTCAGGGCAAACTCTGCTTCTTTCTTCACATTTCTCAGCTGCCAGATGCTGCTGACACAGCCAGAGGTCCTAGCTGTAGTAATGTGGCCTTTAAACTCTAAACCAGGCTTTGCACAACAATTAATTACCTTCTAACACAAAATCAATTGGCACCTTTATTTTGGTCTGAACAGCAGTGATGGATAAGGCAAAGTTTCATCTTCTCTGCATTAAATAAACTTTTTCCTGGTATGTTCCTGGCAAGGGACACATCTGCACATGCTCCTTTGAGTCACTCCAGAGCTTGGGAAACATCATGGTTTAGGGCCAATGATGAAGAAAACCCATTGGAGCTCCCCAAATGACAAGGACTTCAAATTGCCACAGCTCTGTTGTTGTCTAAGGTAAATAAACTGACCACATCTTTTTCTCATACAGAGCTCAAACTCTCCATAGTCCCAGGGGGAGGGGTTTCACTATATTGTCTATCTTTTATAGATTTAGGTGCTAAATGTTTATAGTCGCAAACATACAGAAAAGTTATATTATGGATGTGCCACTGCACTTGCATAGCTAACGGCCAGGGCTGAGTTTTGTGGTTAAATCTAGGATTCAAACTGTTCTTTACATAGGAAGGAGGCTTCAAAGAAAGTGTGTCCAAGGAATATACAACTCTAATGATTAATTAATTGCTGTATTAATTTTAAGACAAGTATTTAAAGAAATGTAGCACTATGTTTTAGGCCATTTTGTTCTCTTGAATATGTAGATTAGCACAGATTCTCCAGATTTCCCTCGGAGTTAAAACCATATGAAGCTGTCTCTTTGGCAACATTTGCAGTCTCACTCTTTAGGATTAATGGTTGCTGCTCCTGGTTTTTTTCCCCCTCCCAAGGTTTCCTTTGTGTCAGACCCGGATGACTATCACCTAGCTGAAGCTTACAAAGACTGCTGTCTCTCTGAAGGGATGCTGCAGCCCAGCAGCTTCCATGGCTCTGTGCTTGCTTCTCGCCCTGGCTGAGGTCAGTGGTCCTCCACCCACCGCTGGCCTCTGGCGGGGCGGCTGCAGTCTCCGGAGTGAGCAGGGAGGTGATGCTGCTGGCTTTGCTCTCACTGGGAGCAGGGGAGGCAGAGAGCAGCTCCTGCCCGGGAGGACGCAGCAGGACCAGCCTCGCGCTTCACTTCACTGTCAGGACCGAGACTCCTCTGGAGTCCAGCAGCCTCTTCCAGGGCACAAAGACATCTCGGTGTCTACAGCCAGTGCCACATGGGAACAATCTGTCAGCTCTTGCCTTCCGCAGCCAGGCTGCACCTGGGGCAAGCAGGGGCACAAGTCCCAGCTGAGATCCGATATCAGAGCTCGAGGCATGGTGCTGCCTTCCCTCCCATTGTTTTTATGCTATGCAGACATTTTCGTATCGGTCTCCCCGAGCAGTGCCCGGGGAGTGCTGATGCCAGGAACAGGCGAGCCATGCGGCTGCTGGAGCCCTGGGTGCGGCTGGAGGGGGGACCAGCAGCTGCATCCCTTCATACCCAGCAGGCCAGGAACCAAACCTGCCTGGCTGCACCCTCTCACCCATAGTGTTGGGATATCACAAGGGAAACCAGGATAAATCATCTGCTCCAGGACCCTCTGCAGGCTGCAGTGCAGAGATGAGGACTCTCCTGGGATCCATCAGCCCTGCAGGCTCCGATTTAGCACAACCACACGGTTGTCCCAGAAAGTTCCATGATGAGCCATGCCTGAGGAGACCTAAAATCCACACATGGGCAGGTCGGCCATGCTGAGAATAGCCTAGGCATTGCAACAGAGGGCAGGGAGATGTATCTGGAAGGGACACCTGCAATTGCAACAAGGGACAGGAAAGAGAAAAGAGGTTCAGCATCAGTTCACCTCCAGTAAGATTTTGGCCTCAGCATTACACACGTGCAGCTGAGGTAAGATCCAGGGCCAGGCGAGGTGAGGCAGCAGCACCGCTACCTGGGGGCAGTGACAGGAGGAGACTCATCAGCATCCCCCGCGCAGAGCCCGCAGGAGGCAGCAAGGCTGGTGCTGACAAGGGACAAGTTGAGGATACGCGCTGACCCCACGGCATCACAGGAAGAAAGCGGTAAGGAACAGCCCATGCTTTGTGCAAATGGGATTTTCAGGGAGTTTAGCTTGTGAATACCAACAAACTGCTGCTCAGTTTGTTTAGAATGAGATTTTTCAAGAACTTCCAACTGAATTAAAGCAAACTAAGTTTCCACAGGGTTGGCAAAAGTTGGATTATCCCTAATACCCAAGTACCACGGGACTTTCTTAAAAAGAGTAGCATGCAAAGGAATTTTTTTTTTTTTTTTTCCTCTGGCCCCATTTTCAAGAACAGCTGAACTGTGGGGTTTTTTTATGAAACTTTCAAAACAAACATATAAACACTCATCTAGAGGGAGATGGTTGGCATGGGAAACATCAGCCCAATCTATCAAAGTGTGACAAAAGCACACGCCGCTGAAAATAGGAGAATCATGCAACATTAGCAGTACCAGATCCATCTGTAACATAGCTACAGATCAGTTAGTTGTTTTGGCTGAAGACAATTTTTTTCCACCAGAAAATATATATGTAAACAGTTGATGTAAACAGTTTGCAAAGCTGTCAAGTTGCTTCAGTCAAAAGATGAAGTTTTAAAAATGCCCCCAAGATCTAAAATTTTACCGTTTTCTGCACAGCAGGTTTTTTCCTGCAGCTCCATCCTTTCATTTTTAAGTTGTTTAAAAAAATGTTAAAAAAACACCCTAACAAATTAAACGTTCCCTGGCATGTTCCAGTGAAATATTCTTTTCAACCCAAAATTATGGCTTTATTGACCCAAGAAATGCAAAATCCTAATTGCTCGCCCAGCTCTGGACAGAAATACACTGTGAATGGATCCTTGCCCTGAAGAGTATTTTCATTGGACTTCAGCAGCTCGTGTATGTTTGGGCATTGGAGACTGTCAATACGAGGAATCAAAAGTAATACGAGGTTAGCTGTACTACATACTAAACCAGAAAAAAAATAAATATATCCTTTCCAAAGGAGACCTAACAGCCCCCAGGTGCTGACACTGTATTCTAGCAATGGTGATGACTGCAGTTAGTCTGTAAATGTCTAATGAGCCACTTCTGCTCCCACCTCCAGCCCAGCGGAGAAAGAGGCCACTGTCAGGGCTCTGTATTGCAGTGGTATTTCCAAGTCCATCCTACACTAAGCTTTGAGACTATTTTTCTCCACATTTGCCAGAGGCTCTCTTTAGCACTCCAAAATTCTGTGAAGCACTCTGAGTTAATTTCTGAATTATATTTTCGAAAATCACAGCATTTTGATTGACTAAATAGCAATTAGCATCAGTTGTTTTTATTTTATATCCTGCCAGTAGAAACATTTAAGTCAATATCCATCAGATTTGTGAAAAATGAATAAAACCTGGCCCTTTCCAAGCATAATTAGACTTGGGGAATGGTGTTGCTTTTATCTGTAGGTCAGTACAAATATTAGCAATTTGGCTGAGTCTTTTATTTTCGCTTCTGAAAAAAAAATCTTTTTAGCCCTAGTCAGCTACACGCTCCAGAAACAATCTTCTGGTTACGTTAGCACAACCCCATGAAGTCCAGCCTGCAAGGACTTTAGAAATTAAAAGTAACACTGATGAAGCCTAAATAAATTTGCATAAAGCTGGATGCAGCTTGGTCGTGTTGTCCCCAAGGCTCATACATTTCTCCCTTGGAGTACTGCAGCGTTTTCCTGGAAGCAACGGCAGCTTCGATCCTCAGCTAAACAGAGCAGCTCTCATTGTCCATCACATCTTTGTTTGCTATGGCAGAGGACACCAGTGGCTCACGCACAGGTGTAAACCACCTCCAAATGCCAGGACTCCAGGAAAAGATGGGCGGGAGAGATGATGCCCATCATCTGTGCCTTCTCTCCCAGGAGCCTGGAATGAATAAAACCTTTGCCTGCCTGCCACCATAAACTCTTGGCAGCATGAGACTGCAGGAAGAGGAGACGATTTCATCTCAGGCCCTTGATCAAAACCTCTTCAGTACAGTTAGAAACAATTCCTTGCTTCATTTCTATTATTCAGTTCAAATTCTGAATGTGCTGTAAGTGGTGGCAGAAGGACTGGTATGAGCACTCACGCCACGGCTGCACCCCTCCAGCCACCCATCAGAGCAGGGAACGCAATCACTCCCTCTCCAGAGCACCTCTCCACCACGTGTTTAACAAGGTATCTTCTGTCACTGTGGGGTCTCATCCTCCCACGGGCACTCACAGACAGCCCCCTCCCTTCACCTTCAAGAGCCTGTGGAAAAGTGGCCCAAAGGAAGGTTATACAGGAAGGGGTGACACCTGAGGAGAAGCAGTCACACTGGGCAGAGCCATAAAATACCCCAGGTCTGGGCTGTGAGGCCAAAGTCCTTCTCCCAGACCCTCTCTGTCTCTGGGCTGAGCACCACGGAGCTCACTGGCGTTGAAGACGGGTGCTGTTGCTCCAGCTCTCCGCCACGTACCCATCTGCACTAGATATGAAACGTCTTCTCATCCTAGGGAAGGTGGCTGACAGAAGTTGTCCCTGCGCAGTGACTGCGACACGTCAGTGGAGCCCAGGTAACCAGCTCACCTAGACATGCCTAAACTGGAGCCCAGGGAGATGAATCCCATGCCGGCACAGCTGCCTGAGGAGTTCCAAAGCTGTCTTGTGATCCCCACAGTTCAAGAGAGCCTCAATTTCTAAACCTGCTCTTCCCACTCAGAGCCGAGGAACAGCACCTGGGCAACAGAAACAGCAAGGAAATGGTTAAAAAAGTGCCCATATATTGAAGTGCTTTATTCAGCCACAGTTCCTGTTTTCCTTAATTAGGAGCCATGGCTCTGGCAATTATCAGTTATGTCAGTAACTGCTGCCCAAAGAAAACTTCTAATTCACAGGCAAGCTGAGCCTTCCCAGCTTTGCCCTGGCATCAGAAATAAAGATTTCCCATACTTGATAGAGAAAGGTCAGCTCAGTATCTCATACCCAAAACAGGAAAATCCAGCCACGAAGTGTTTCACCCTGTTTTTTAGTGGCAGGCTTCTCGTTTCTGAAGCTGTGCTGCACTGTGTAATACATCAAGAATATTTTATAGGTTTCTTATGGAACCACCTGGGTTTATCTAACTAAACACATGACCACATACAGGAGGCAGTTTGTTTACACAACTAAGGGCACATCGCTTGGCTAAATGTTGCTCTTCTGATGCAAAACCAGGCAAAGGATGGGAACAAAATGTCTGTTTTTTGCATGAGCCCCTTTGTCGAGAGAGAAAAGACGTTAGATTCAACGCCACTCTTCTAACATAACAAAGCAAAGCCTTGAATTGCCACAGACTGGACAGGATGGGATTGCTGTGGGCAGAGCACATGGGAGGCGGGCTGGGGACACTTAATCCGGTCATTGCACATCTATCTGCACAGGAAGGTTTATAGGGTAATAACGTGTCATATCACCATGCTGGTAAGCCAAAATGCCTGAGTAAGCGAGCTGCTATGTAACGATCATGTTATTGCTGTTGATGAATTGGAGTGAGAGCCAGGCCCAGGAACCTCGCTGGTATCCTGCAGGAATAAAGATCATCCCAGATGGTAGAGTTGGGCAGATGGAAGCAAAAAAATCAGTTGTGAATAATCTGCAAACAGATCCTCCTCGATGGGCTGCCTGCTCTTTGCAGTCAGGTCACTAACACCATGCAGTTGTTGTCTTCACAGAAGAAGGAAACAGCCAAAGAGGGTAAAAATTCAGGGCAAAGATGCAGCAGCCCAGGCCAGACGGGTGCTGGGGAAGGATGTGCCCAGAGGGAGCCCTGCAGCTCTGTGGGTGAAGCCCCGCTGCTGTGGCCAGCAAAGGGCTGTTCCCACTCACCAGGTGAAGCACCCAGGTGGGGAACAGGCACAAAGCCTTGTCATCTGGACAGTCAGAAGGAAGTCACCTAGAGCAAATAATCACGATCTCTGGTTTGCTGTGGGCCATGGCCAGAGACCAGAGTGCAGCCCTCCCGCTGCTCCTCCTCCTGGGAACGTGCCGCCCGTGGTCCCTGGTTATTACTGTCTTGCTGACGTGGATCCAATTACTTGCTCATTAGCAGTCCAGCAGCAATCAGAATAAGGGACAGTGCTGACGAAGCCAGGGGACAGCAGAGATCTTGCTCAGACTGCAAAGAGACACCACGAAGCTTCTACACAGATCGATGTCTCCCGATACAAGGTGCCAAGCCTCAGATATAACAGCAGGCCAAGAGGGAGCCAGCTTGTGCTGGGGACCTTCACACATGTCCTTGCCTCTCCTTTGCTTGCTTAGGTGTGATGCTGCTCACTGTGGCTTAGGTAATTATCTCACATCCCCCTTTATGGGAAGCATTGCTAAGAACTGGTATATTTAGCGGTTGACTTCATGCCCTGGGGCACCACATCCTTCCCTTGTTCTCCATGTAACTGCAGATGAACAGCAGCCTGGAGCTCCTCAGGGATGACAGTCAAATATACACTGTACTGTGCCAAAACCTGATGCCTCGGGGGGTAGGATGTACAAAGAGATGGTTCACAAATGAGTTCGTAATTCCTTGGAAGAAAGGCCCAAGTTTAGGCACATTGTGGATGTGCACAGCCTGGGGCTCCTTCTTGTACCCCGTGAATTTCTTGTCACCCTCCCCATGGCCACAGCAGCCAGATCCCTCCATCGCATCTCAGGACCGTGCACTGCACACCCGAAACTGCACAGCACTCCCGGCATGTGCCGCAGTGTCCTCCTTCCCAGTGGCACAACAGCCTTCCCAAGATCGTTTGGGGAAGCCTTCATATCCATTAATGGCCTTTCTCCAGCTGTGCTGGAGGAATGGTCTCAGATGTCACTGTGAAAATAGCTGTTTGTAGGTTAGAAACAAAACAAAACAAAACTAAACAAGACGAAACAACCACAACTTACCTCCAAAGGGGAAAAATAAAGGGTTGGGCTATAAATTTTTCCACCAGCGAAATGCCTTTTTCCCTTGGAAGCTGCAGACTTTTCATCCTTAAAACAAAGTCCAGGGACTGAATCCTGATTTTTTTAATTCAGAAACAGAGCTGAAGTGTTGCAAAGGACTTTTCCTGGGGTGCCTCCAGCCCTCCCTCTCATTTGGGTTTCTTTGGGCACTCTCTTTGGAGCAGGTTTACATCTCTCAGCGCTCACAGTGGCCACCGTGTCAGACATCAGTTGACTCAACACAGTTTTGAGGAGAGGTCCAATGGTTCCTAGAAGCTGCAGATTAGTCAATGAGCCTTGTCATTAGAGGAGACCAAAGGCATGGAGTGGTAAAATTACAATTCCCATAAGGCACAGCAGCAGTATTTTGTATTAAGAACTCAGTTTTCCACTCAGAAATTTATCTTTTTCAAGGAAAGTTCTTAAGCTTCAGTTTCTTACTGGAGTTCGGGCAGTCCTCCCTCATGTGATTTCCTGCTTTCTCTATCAGTTCTTCTGCATGGGCTGTGCAGCCTGTCCATGTGGATTTGACAGCCTGCTGGGTGTCAGCGTGAGCATCCTGGAGCTGGTGAACAGTCGGCAGAATCTGTCAGGCTGTGTTTGTCTGCCTGGTGGCTTGAAGACTGCCCCAGGCATGTGCACAGGAGGCCTGTTACATGAAGTTCCATTTTCAAATGAAATATCCTCTTCTTCCTGCCTTCCATGGGTAGCATCAAGAAGGGAGACAGGGTAGTCATCCTGCCAGGATGTCTCTTCAGTCCACCTTGTGCCACAGGGTCAATTGCAACCCCCCCATGACCAAACCCTCCTTTGCTTATCTCCTGGCATTCTCCTCAGGGGACAGGGACATTCCCACAGGTCGTCTTCACTGTGTAGGCTTCCAAGCCCAACAGTTCATGAGGAGGAATGGGGTAAATAATGCTCCTCACAGGCTGGTGCCTCTGTGAACCTCTACACCTGGAGAACACCTAATTGTTCTCCAAATCCTGCTTTACGTCTGACATTGACACCTCCACAGTATCACATGCTATAAACCATTCCAGGTTTTCCTGTGCAGAAGAGAAGGAGCTCCCTGACATCTGTTCTAGAGAGCTGCGGGAAGCCAATTATCCTTGAAGGCAAACTGTCCGCAGATAATTGGAAATATAGACTTTTAACTGATGGAGTGTTGACTAAACTCCAGCTATTGCTTTGCATGTGTCACATTGAATCTCTGAAGCTTCTTACAATGTTTAGCAGGTGCATTATCATGTCACATCCAGACAGGTGCCAGGGCACTGCACCTAATTGGAAACCTGGTTGGCAGCATCCCTCCCACAACTGCTTCTGCATGGGTGTAACTGGAGGAACCTTACTCCCTTCCCACTCCGGGTGAAGACAGACCCTGGGGGCTGTGGTCTGTGGAGACCGCTGCAGCAGAGCACTGGATGGTTTCACACTCAGCTGCAGAAGAGGAGGCAGCTATCTAAGGGCAATGCAAGTTTACAAATGGGATGGAGGACAAGGGAGACCAGCCCATGCCACAAACCGCCTGCCCGGGTCCATGCTCTGCGCATAGCCTGGCTGGTGGAGTTCAAGGAGGAGGCTGTACCCACCTCTCTCCTTGATGCCCTTGCTCTGCCCACGTGCTAGAGATCCCTGCGGACAACAGGATCCTGTGGGAAGGCAAGCAATAGCTTTGCTATTTGCTTGTGTGGGGGCATGTGAGTCCTTGGGGAAAGGCCATCTCTGTGAAGGAAACTGTGACACTTCCAGTCACTGAGCACTCTACCAGGGTAATGGAGAATTTGGGATCCATCAGCTTACCACAGGAAAAGGAAAAACGCTGCTCCCTAGCCCTGCTTCCCCCAGGAACACCTACCCACTCAGCCCAGACTGCACAGGAAGGCAGAGCCTTAGCCCCAGCTCCTTCTGCAGAGTCAGCACTGATTCCTGCACGGAGGTGGAACGGGTATGTTTTTCAGGATGCAGGAATTTAGAGTACTAAATCCCACCTGGTCACTAATTGCCCAGCCAACAGCCACACTCAGACGTTTTATTCACCAAAATGCAATGGACAATTGGGAAGGAACCTTCATCCAAAGAGAAGACCTGTTTTTCCTGGTATAATCCTCCAGGTTTGTGCCTGTGTTCCAAACCCCACAGCTCTCCCGAACTAGGGTACTGGCATTATGTGGTTTTACCCGACAGACAGCAACCTCTGCAAAAATACTAGCTCCAACCAGCATCTGCTTTTCAACAGCCAGTGATGGAAGCATCATATTGCTGCACTACAGCCCACTGAGACAAACTCTAGCCACAGGGATATCCCCCAGGACAGGAGGAAATCCTCCAGGAGATCTGGGCCTTTTCATTAGCCCTGCAATGCTCTCCAGTTCTTGGGCAGCTTGCATCAATCAGGTGATTAGTTCTCATTAAAAACAACAACAACAACAACAACAAAAAGCAAAAAAAAAAAAGATTATTTTCCAGAACATGTCCTTGCATCCTAGCTCCTTCCTGGAGGAAACAGGAATCCTACAGCTTGCGCTCCGTGAGAGACAGCCATCAGAAGCTGTTCCTCTGCATGTAGACCTGTACAGGGCTGCGTGGGCGGCTGCATTTCCCGGCAGAGCTGGTGGGAAGGGCTGCAGCGAGGTCACCGTATTGACAGTCAGAGCTTTGCTGTCCTCCTGGCAGTGTAGCCCATTTGTGTTGTTAATTAATGGCTTGGCTGGGGGAAGATAAATGCTCCAGCTTTATTATAAAACAGAAGTAAATTTTTAATAAGGTCCAATTAGTGGCAGTTTCCAGTGGCAGGCAGATCTGCACCTTTCCAGCAGCCTCCCAAGGAGGAGGTAGGAGCAGTTGAATGAGCCCCTTCATTAAGACCCCTGGACTAACAAGTCCCTGCAGGGCCTTTCTGGTGAGGTAACAGTCTCTGCAGCAACCTGTAGATGTGCACGAGTGCTCACGTGTTTAACACCTTCCCCATGGGGCAGCTGGGAGCCCGAGGACAGCAGAAGAGCATGTCTCAGTGGCAAACATAGACGGATGTACCACTGGTATCCTGGTCAAGCAGTGTCTGCCCAGACGCCTCTGAACCAGCATCCCAGGAAAAGACCTTGGTGTGATCAACTTCACATAATACTATAAACTTCCAGCACACACAGACCAGGCACAGTATATTGGTTAGGTAGAAATCTTCTGTGGATGAGCCAGCGGGGTGTGGGTTTTTTTTGGTACCTGCAGACAACCTGGCACAGTAGCACTGCCAAAGGTGTTCCAAAAATCTCCAGCTTTGAGAGTGAACAGTGGTCATTTTACTCTGCACAAAGTCATATTTCAAGTCAACTGCTGAGCCAGCATCCAAGAGAAGAGAAGGACAATGAGGACGTCTGCACCATTTTCAAGGGGCCATCTCAGAAATTCATAAGTAGACAAAGATTTTCCAACGTCTTTGCCATGCTCTGCTAGTGCTGGGAAGCTTGCTTTGGCAAGGGAGGGAGGTGGAACTGCAGATCCAGTGACCTCTACAGCCTGCACTTTCTTCAGCTGTATCAGCATGTAACAGCAAAAGCAGACCAGGGTCAGAGCCTTGCGCAGGATCTCACCCACCAGCACGGGGATGCCAGGGCAGAGGTGAGGCATCTCCACCACAGGCCAAGGCCAGCTGCTTCGAAGGAGGAGCACAGAGAAACCCCACAGCAGGACTCACATTTTAATAAAGCTTTTATTAGAGAACATCAGCTAAGACCCTGACTGCACTGATTAATATGAGCTGCATCACAGAATGACTCAGTCGGGAAGGGACATCAGGAGTCCTCTAGTCCATCTCCAGACTTGGATCCTGTATCAGACCAAGCTGCTCAGGTCTAGCTTCTCCAAAGTAGGAGCTCCCATGATCTGCTCAGATCATTATTCCAACACTTCACTGTCTTTACACAGAAGATTTCTTATATGCAGTCAGAAACTCCAAATTTCAGACTCTACCACTGTTTCTTAGTTTCCCACCAAACACCTCAGTAAAGACCCTGTTTCTCTCCTCTCAATACCTACTGATAAGTACTAGAAGGTTGCTGTTTAAGTTCACTCTTCCCTTTCCCATGCTGAACAAGTGAGTTTCCTCAGCCTCTCCTTGGGCGTCACATGTGCACCAACCCCATGACCAACATCTTTCTTGTCCTGGAAGACACCACCTTACATGCATTCTTTTTTCTCCTATGGTCTCATAGGGGTTGAGATTTCCCAAGAGATCTTTGACTTAGTCCTCCTCCACTTCTGGTAGTTGTTCTCCTCCTTGAATCTTTTCTCTAAGCCCAAAGGTCTAGGAGACATTGTCAGTGGAGAAGACAAAAAGAGACATTAAGTTTCACCACCTTCTCTGTACCCATTATCATTGAATCACATTCTTCTCATTCAGCAGCATGCCCACAATTTCCTTATTATTTTTGCTGCTAACACACCAGTAGAAGCTCTTCTTATTGCCCTTGATATCACCTTCCAATTGAGCTTTGGCCTTCCTAACACCAGCCCTGTACGGCAGGGCAATATTTTTTGTTTCCTATTCATCTTATGTCACCTTCTTCGCTTGCGCATCCTTTTGGCACTGGAGTTCAGCCATGATTTCCCTATTCGATCAAGCTGCCTTAGTAACATTTCATTCACTGACTTTGGCTGCCAAAGCCCCACCTGAGCTGCGGCTGATCAGCTTTTATGTGGCCAGTCCTCCCCCACTGGCCCTAGCAACCACCTGAGCTCAACTCAGGTACTGCTGGTCTCTTGGCAATTCCTGTTCAGCACAAGTACCTGCTGCTCCTGTTTGCTGTGGGCTCAGTCAAACTTTTCAAGATGCCCTATTATTTAAAAAATAAATAAGTTCAATTTATAGCATTTACTTTGCAAGGCTGGAAGCTATTGTCCTAGGTTAGGGAAGGAACGCCCTGTCGCCTCCTATCCCACCGGCATCCTTAGCTGGCCATGACCTTTAGACATCACTGCTATTCTTAACATCTCTCCACTCCATGCTGTACTGCCACCCCCACTCTCAAAATGCCACGAAACTTGGTGAAATGTCAAAGGCCAGCTGACATTTCAGGACTGCCCACTGTTCCCTTCCACACACTGCTTCTTCCATCCTCCCTCTGCCAACAGAACACATCTTCCCCCTGCAGTGCTCGGCACAGGCGCTCCCCCCTCCAGCCACCAGACTCTTGCAGTGCCTTCACTTCCCGGGACAGGGGACATGGCCACTGTTTTAGAGAGCTGAGGTACCTGGACTGAGCAGCTTTCAACTTTTTTGGCTTTCAGCCTTCTACAAGCATGCCTTCCAACTTAGTGATGTGGCCAGCTCCAGGTTTGCTGTGCTCAGTCAGCGCTCACAGTTCCCAGGGTTCTGTAGATCCAGGTGGCAGCTAGTGCACCATGGGGTGTCATCTGACGAAGAGGAGCCTGGCTTCATCCCATCCTGCAAAAGAGGAACCAGAAGTCCAAAGGAAGCACAAGCACCAGCAGTAACTGTTCTCTCTTCAAGTTTCTTTTGCTAATTATCCCAGCATCCCTGAAGATGTTTAATGTCTTCTCCTTATTACACAACAAAAACACAATATGGGTTTGCAAACTATATTCTGCGTAAATATGACAACTTTTCTAGCAGTACACTTCAAGCCAGGCTCAGTTACAAACAGAAACACACACAGACCTCTCTAGTAGAGCTTTAAGAGCTTGAAGGTAGTGCTGCTTCAGTTAACTCAATCGCTCCACTAAGCATTGCATCTCCAGCTGCAGTTATCCCTGTGTATTAGAGGAGAGTGGGAAAAACGCCCTCCTCCTAAATGAAGAAAACATGGTTTCTGGGGGAAAATTCTTCCTGGCTGCTGCAGGTGGCCAGCTGAAGCCCAGAAGCCTGTGTTTATTGAAAAGACATTTTCTAGTAGAGCTGCTCCTTCTGAGCAAAGCCTTGTGTATAGTACAGGCTTTTACCTGGGAGCCAGATACCTTTAATTCTCTTTCTCGATGGATGAGCAGCCCAGTGCCAAGCCCTAAGACAGCACTTTCTACTTCTCTGCCTTCCCTCACCAGCCGTTGCACTGCCTGCTGCGACACAGTCAGGGATATATGAGAAACCAGAAGGGCACAACCAAGTCCTGATGCCTCTGATTAATACCTAAACTGAGCAACGTAGGCTCAGTTGTCTTTACACAACTGCTCTGGGAAGGGCTTTGCAGCTTTGGAGTGCTCGAACTGGAGGCTCTCCTTACAAAGGAGCTTGAACAACTTACAAGGCGTTTGAAGGATACAACTCAATTTGTAATACATTTTTTCTTTATAATACTGGAACCATCTATATAATAACCACCAAAATAATCTGTAATCCTACTAACTAGATACACGTTGAAGCCCTTTCACACTTGCTTAGTCCTTGGCTTCTGCACTTTTCTGTGGCAGTTTGTCCATTGAATGGAAACTTTTCTCAACAATTTTTCATTTGAAATTTTATAATTCTTTGAATATCCTGTTGTTTTGTTTCATAAAATGATGAAAGCAATCTCATTTCCTCTCTTCCTACTAATCAGAAACTGTAAATAAGTTATCTTTAACTGCAACATAATTTCTTCCCCTGTAGAACAAGGCTGATTAATGCCACTCTATGGGAGGTTTGAATTGTGTGAGATATTCCATTATTAAGTTAATTTCAGCTGAAGCAGTGACAAACACAGGCACTGAGATTCCTGTCAAAGGAACTGCTTTTTGTTTGCCTTCACCAGGTGTGGATGACCAGACCTAGTTAATGACGGCATCGTCTGGGCCTTCAGAACTCTGCAGGGGGAAAGGAAAGATCAGGGAAGTTGTCAATGGCCCATCCCTGGAGGGGTTCAAGGCCAGGCTGGATGAGGCTTTGAGCAGCCTGGTCTGGTGGGAGGTGTCCCTGCCCAGGGCAGGGGGTTGGAACTAGATGATCTTTAAGGTCCCTTCCAACCCGAACCGTTCTGTGATTCTGTGATTCTGTGTGATCAGAGAGAAATAGAGAGGTGAGGACACTCATCAAGTCAGGATCCCAAGCAGGCTTTGGAAAATTGATCTCTCACTTTCCATTCTGGTGCCAGGACCTTAGCGGTCTGTACATGCCTCTTCTTTGGGAGGACAAGTTGGGAAGAAGGGTCGTTACTATATAAACTGCCACAGACAAAAAGCTGTGTTTTTCCCCAAAATACACTAGAACTTTAGTGGTCTCCTGTAGCTTCAGTGAACTTTATTTAGAAAATATTTTAAGTACACAGAGCACAGAGGAAAGACTGAGTGTCCAGCCAGCAGCTCCCTCGTTCCCTTCAGCAGAGTATCCGCAGTGTTAATGGATGTTGTATACCAGGACAGAGCCCCAAACACCACTTGTAGTCAAGAAATTAATTGCTTGGCTGTTGGCTGTCTATATGTTGTTATAGGAATGTTTTTACACTTGAAGCTCCCTGAAGGCCTCTATAAGTATTCTGCTCATAAATACAATTATAGCGGAGCTCTTGCTAGAAACAGCCATATATTATGGGATATTGCAGTCTCATCACCATACCAAAGTCACTGCAAAATCCAATAGATCAAAAGCAGAGAGTTATCACCTGAGCACTCACCCTGGTGGGAAGTTCAGCACCTGAATACTGAAGATGCAAACAGTTCGTACAGGCTTCCCCACAGGATTTTGCAGGTGGAGCCTCCTTTTCTGGGATGCTCCATACAAATGTAGGAAAGTTGAGCACATTATTTCTTGCCGCCTTACTGAATGTACCCTCATCATGAAAAGAAAAATAGTCTCCTGGAGGAATCCTAGTCTGACTAGGTGTAGTTTTTACTATCGATAAAGCAGGTAAACATTGGCAAAGAGAGGGTCAGCTCGTCTCGTCTGGAGGCTTCTTAACAATATCCGACTGTATTAAAGAGATTGATCCTATAACAACCTTCCGCCCAACATGAAAAAATGCATTCAGGCACTCACTCTCACGATTACCACCCTCTCCTGCTAAGATGGGCCTTTCAGACTGCTCTGAAGCCAAAAGATGCAAGCTGGGTTTTGCAGACCAAAGCTTTACTGGGAACTGCTAGCTATAGATGAAGGGAGGTCCTCAGACAGCACAAGGAAACCATCACCAGCTGCCATCCAGGTGCAAAACAAGGCACAGAAGCTACTTTGGGAAAGTCCCTACCCTGCTGGGATCTGTCCAGAGACCTGACTGCCTACATCAAAGAGATACGTGTCTTCCTGTGAAGATCTTTGTCCTAAGTCTGCCTTGGAGAGGAGGGCTGTAAAGCCATGAGCAGCTCTAAGTTTGGCCAAGAGCCTAAGGTCTAAAGATGTTTGGGTGTGATGGTCTGTGTCAGGGTCATTGCAGAGACTGGTCCAAGCAACTAGCCTGGATGAGTACCTCTACTACAGATGTCTGCGGCCCTGCTCCTCAGTTTTCACCTCAGTTCCCTGAAGATGTTCTGTTTTCAGCAAAATTTGACTGTTCAGAAGCTGCCAAACCTTGATCAAGACAAGGTCTCCTCTGTGATTAGGATGCAGGGTTTTGCAAGCTAGTTCCTGCTGAACCAGAGCTCAGGCACACACGTGGTTTAATGCATGTGTTGGCATCTCCCAGGACTGCAACAGAGACACCACCAATGGCATAGAGGACAAGCCTCACTCTCCGCGGTGTCTGTTCAGCCGAAAGTCCACTTCTCCCTGGAGATGTTTTGCCTCTAGGGTAGGCTGTAGTTAAAGAGATTAAAGCTAACACAGGCTTCTTTTCTGTTTGCCACAGCTCATTAGATAACTATTAGAAAACAGCTCATTAGAATTTAGAAAATGCTGCATTGCTGGTTTCCTAAAGGTTTGCTCATATGGAACAAAAAAAGGAGTTAGAAGACAATGAGAAGCATGGAAGCCATGGGGCTCCCAGATAACAGTAGCTTCATGTCATCATTCAGTCTTCCCAAACTGGGAATTTTTCTAGCCCCATCCTAAAGCAAATTGGGTTAAAAAACATCTCATAAAAAAAGAGTAGGTGTTTCACACTTCATGTTCTGCCTGTCTGATTGGGAGCCTTGGACTCTCCAGATGCTGTAGGGAGAATCTTTCCTGTGAGGGAAACTAGCCGCGTGTCAGCCCTGTCGGGGGATGTGGGTTATTCATCCTGTCCATGCAATCACGCAAATGTACAGACTCTGGCAGTAATAATCCTGCAGCTGCTGCACACAGGCAGCCCGAGCAATGCACAGGTTGTGGTTACTTTTGGTCCCACAATCATCACAAGGCCGAGCCCCACTACTCTGCCCATACTTACTGAGAACTGCATTTGTGCAAGTTTTCTTCTGTTCCTACCACCCTCCCCATCCTATGCTGCGTGCAGGAGGCAGTTCCAGCCTATTGCAAAGAAAACAGGAACAAAGCTTTCATACATGAGGTTGCCTTTCTCCAGTAAAGGGTAGTACTGAGTCTGGACACAGTCCCAGAGAACAGCAAAACTCCCAGAAACTGAGGTTTTTTTCAGGCCGTTTGTTGGAGGAGTGGGAAGGTAGGACTAACATAGGTGCCAGGTCCCTGAGGCTTCTCCTGGCCTGGCCATGCTGAGACCACCACGTGGTGGGACAGTAATGTACCTCATCCCATGCACTCAGGAGACGTGCTTCCAGCTAGCCCCTGTTGTACGTGAGGGGTGACCTTCATGCAGGGTCTGTCCTTCTGACACAGGGACTCAGAGGGGATTTGGTGGCAAGTGCCCAAACCATCTGAGCTGGTACAAGCGCACCGTCACTGGATGTTGCTGTACAGGGCAGGGCGCCAAGGGCTTACAGGGTGCCCATTAACCCTTTTAATATTATAGAATCATGGAATCATTCAGGTTGGAAAAGACCCTTGGGATCATCAAGTCCAACCATCAACCCCACTCTACGAAGTTCTCCCCTACACCATATCCCCCAACCCCACATCTAAATGACTTTTAAACACATTCAGGGATGGTGACTCCACCACCTCCCTGGGCAGTCTATTCCAGTGTCTGACCACTCCTTCTGTGAAGAATTTTTTCCTAATGTCCAGTCTAAACCTACCCTGTTGCAGCTTGAAGCCATTCCCTCTTGTTCTATCAGTAATTACCTGTGAGAAGAGACCAGCACCAACCTCTCTACAACGTCCTTTCAAGTAGTTGTAGAGAGTGATGAGGTCTCCCCTCAGCCTCCTCTTCCTCAAACTAAACAGTCCCAGCTCCCTCAGTCGCTCTTCAATATTCTCCCAAAGGGGAGCAGTTTCCCAAACAGGGAAAACCCCTGATGCAGCAGAGTCAACAGGTGCTTGTTGATCTGCTGGGAATATGAATTATGGTAGATGCATCCCTTTCTGGACACTTCTGGCAGATGTGTGTCTCGAGCAGCAACCCCTGGGGACAGGCACCACAGCCAGTTCTGGCCACACTCCAAAACAAATCCAGACCACCTGAGGAAGTGCAGGACATGTTGCCACTTTAAGATTGTACAGGCAGAGCAGGATTTATTTCCTGGAAGAGGCAGCCTGCTGCCGGTAACCCCCTGATAACCACAGAGCACACCAGGTTCCCTCCTCACAACCACCATCAGACCAAAGAGGGTTACGGCACAGCGGTGGTGTTCTGCGTCCCTCGAGGGATAACATAATGGCTGATGGCACCTGATGGCTCCTGCTCTTCCCAGACATCGGATGTTGTTCATGGTTTCTTATTGCGGTTTGCAACTTCCTCAGAACCACTTAATTGATTTATAACCCAATAATCTATCCCCTTCATTAGCCGCAGTGTACAGTCATTTATCATTCCCTACACAATAACTGATTTCAAGCCCATTAGTACATGACCTGAAATAGTTATGGGCCTGAAGAATTAAACAATTCAACCTGGCTGAAGGGCAACATCTGTGAGGATAAGACAAGGCTTGTACCAGTACTTGTACCAGTCACCAGTACTAAACACCAGGCATGACCAAAGTTTACAGGCAGCACTTTTGCAAGGTCTGTGTACCTGGAGCTTGGCTGAAACAAGGAGTCGGGGCATGGGAAAGTGCTTTTCAAAGTTTTCTCCCAAAGCAAGTGCTTACAGTCCTCAAAAAAGCCAGACTGCTAAAGCTCCAAGTTGCCCTGATCAGCCTCATCAGGGCATCCAACCACATACCATCCACCTACTGCCCTAGGAAATTATTTTGACTGAGCAACTAAAATCTGAAGCATTTACCCTTCGGGTGTTCAGCAAAGATTAGCCACATCTGACAAATACACTCCTGTAGCCTTTCCCAAACCCCACTGAAGTGCTATGGGGTCATTATGGTTGCAGGGAATGTCACAGAGTCTTGCAGGGCTGTGACCTGTCCCAGGGTCCTGCATGATTTGGAGGTCAGCCTTAGGCCACAGAGACCTGTGGGGCAAGGGCCATGGACAGGTTCGGGGCGAGGGATCTCACCTCAGGGCTGCAGAAACCCTGAGCTGTCGGGGAGAAGCTCCAGTGGGGCTGCTTTTCCAGGGCAGGTACGCCAAGAGCCAAGGGTGACAATGGGGCAGGATCGTCACCAGCAAGAGCACAGTCCCACAGTACCTGAGCTGAGAGGAGCAGATGCAGTGATGGCAACCGGGGCCAACGGTCCAGATTGACAGACAAGTCCACAGTGACGGGGCAGGTCCTTGGTCAAGTCAGCTAGGTACAAGGCCGGGTAAAACCTTCCTACAACCCAGCTCTAACAAAGGCCAAAGACTCATGTTTGAGCTTAAATGCATCTCATAATCCAAGCCCCAAAGGAGGTGGGTCAGAGCAATTAAAGTCTGTAGTTGTGCCAGACCGGAAGGAGCAGACAGGGCTCCTGCACACGCTGGTGCTCCCAAGACGCAGACTCACGCAAGCGTGCCCACTTGCAGCCCATGTGAAGTCTGCTCAGTCTGCTCACATGGATGGCTGAGCTGTAGATATTAGTCCAACTCTGTATTCATTCATTATTCAGTCCTTCCTTGCAAGAGGAGACAAGAGAGGCTTTCATGATGAATGCTGTGGTTTCTAAAAATAATTTACTACAGCTAAAAATGCAAGAGCCAACTCTTCTGTCCCTGATGGGGTGTAATTTGGAGTCACTTCAGTGAAATCTGCACTGATACACAGAGAGAATAAGCAGAGACTAGGGCCCAAATAATCTCTCCTGAAGTCTGATTACCTATGTTTTCATTTAAAGGTGCACAGCTACATCCCCCAGTACGGTCTGGGCTGCCCAGCAGTCCTGCTGCTGCATCCCATGCTCTCCAGGCTCACCCGGGCAGTGCTGGGACGGGACTTGCACCACTGGGACATGGCTGCTAATGCTGGTCCTCCTGCGGCTGGAGAGCAGGGTCTCACCTGGCTTTAACAGCATCTGGCCTTGCCGGCAGAAGACAGACCCACCGAACAGCAGCCACGGACAGCTTCCAGCGCAACGCAGGGGCTCAGCGTCCTCAGCCACGCTGTCCTCTTCCCCCTTCTTGCCTCCTGCCACTGTTTTCTCCCTCCTGCAGACTCCTGCAGGGAGGGAAGTGGGGGGCTTGCATCGCACAACTGGTGCTATTGGCCATTGTGCATAGTCACATCCACAGTACAGGCTGGAGGAACATCCTGCAAGCGTCTATGTCCTGCCTAAAGGTACTCGAGCTCTAGGTCATGCAAAGTGTAAGACAAAGCGGCTGGAACAGAGCGCTGCTACAGCGGCTACTGAGTCCTAAAAAGCTGCTCTGACATTGCCACACTCTGGTTACCACAGTGACAAGAGTTATTACCTTAATGACCCGAGCACATTTGCAAGTCATTAATGCCAAGCGCAGATGGCTATAACAGCATAAAAGTAACTAATTCCTATTTCTTGGTGCCGGTGTGTCTGGAGCACAGCCCTGCCACCACCAGAGCAGGGAGATGCCCTGGAGAGGAAAACCTCTCGCTGCTGCTGAGGAAGAACCTGTCCCTCACCACATGGTCCCATGTTGTCCCTCTGGGCAGCAAGCCAGACACAAAGCTTTCCTGCGTCTTCTCCAGCTGAGGACACACCATATCACTCCTTCTTCAGGAAAGAAAGAACCAAGTGACAGGGACGAGGGTGATTTCTGCTCCTGGAGACAGAAATTCACTGTGGTCTCTTACGGGGACAGTGAGTCGACTTTGTTTATCCATGATGTACGAAGCTCAGGCTAGCTCCAGGGATCCGGGTGATCTTCATAAGAATTGAGCAGTGCTTCAGAAGGTGTGTGTGAGAGGGAGGGAGGGCAGGGGAGAGATAAGGAACAGGAGAGAGGTATATGCATACAGCTGATGCGGAGTGCTGCATTAGCTATGCTAGCATGAAAGCCCCAACTCAGAGTAGTCTAGATATCAAGGTCCAATTCAAACCATCCTGCTTATATTTCTGATTTAGGGAATCAGGATTCCTGAAGATGCTACCCTAACCCTATGCTCTTGTGTCCCAGAAAAAAAGACTTCCCTCCTCACGCTTCTTTATTCCACAGAGAAGACAACCAGACCCTCTTTCTGCAGCTCAGCCCTTGTGCAAAACAGCTCCACGAAGGTTTCTGGGCTGGGCAAGGAACAATCCCCTGCCCGGGACCCCCAGAGCCTGACGTGTGGTGCAGGCCCCCTGTTTGGATTCACGGCCTCCGCAGGCATGGAGCATCCCGGACCTATTGGTTTCTCTCTGATCTGCACTGACCTCAGCTCTGGGCAAACAAAAATGTTAAGCAAGGAAAATATCAATGGAGCAAGACTTATTGGGACTTGAGTTACAAGGTTATTACAAAAGTCCACTGCAAAGTCCCGTGTGTGCTCCCCTAGGTTCAGTCCAGATGCTCAACCCCTCTTGCTCAGGAGTCATACCTCTGCCATTTCCCAATGCCATTTCTCCAGGGAGAGAAACTTCTCCCAAGAATTTCTCCCACTTTCTTCTGGGAGAAATTTTCTTCTCTCAATTCTCAAGCTGTTCTCCTCCACCATAATGCCTCGGGGAGACCCCTTGCCTTTGGATCATCCCTCCCTCCTCTTTCTCCTTCTTCCTCCCTGCCTTCTACAGTCTCTCCATCCTATTTTGCTAAAGCTGCTAGAAGGAAGTCAAAGAACAAGATCTGAGACCCCACCAGTGCAACCTATCAAAACCAGGGCTGATGGCTTTTTCTTTTGCAGGGCTGGCTTATCCCTGAGCTGTGAAGCCTTCCAGGCTGATCCAGATCAGTCAGAAGGTGGCAAGCTCTGACAACACAGCCAGGGCCAGCAGAGCAGCAGGGACAGAGATGATGAAATCCTGTAAGGTGTTAGGGTTTGGCCTGAAATGTGGCAGAGCTTTGCTTTGTGCTCTGGAGAGGGTACAAATGCAGTTCTGCAAAACCGCCTCACCCAGTGTGACACACACACACACACACACACGAGTCGTCCCTCCTCCTCTGCTAGAGTAGCTGGCCCTCGTGTTCCCGTTTGCTCCTCTCCCTGTCTGTTGCCACCTTGTTTTGTCTTCCCAGTGCCTGACCTGAGAGTGCTGGGATGCAGCAGCATTTGTAATTTGGGGAACAAATGTGTTTAACTGTTCAGGCAGAGCCTTCCACGGGTGCCTCCTTGTAGCGTCCCGTGTGATGTGGAAACAGCCTCTGGGAAAGAACAGAGAGAGCTCAAGCTGGAGAGCAAGCAGGAGAATGTGGCGCACACAGTGTAGATGTGTCCCGGCCACAGCATCGCTGGCTGACCCCGGGACCGGCTGCTGGAGAAGGATCTCCAGGAAGGAAGGTGGCCCCTAGAGTGCCGGCACAGTGAAGACTGTCCTCATCCTCTTTTTGCTGTCCATCCCATGCTCGAGCTCCGCTGAGGTCTGACCCACAGGGTGAGTGAGTGGGCTGTGTCTGGGAGGGCGCTTGTGCAGGTTCCTGGTTCAGCCCTCTGGATCACCGGCCATGGGACACACTCCTCCAGTGGAGTCTCAGGGTCAAGCCCACAGCAGTGATTGCTGCTTCCCAGCTCCCCCTCAGCATGCAGGACAACTAACATGCCCTGGCGGAGCCTTGGGAAAGGGCTAGGGAAGAAGGTTCCATGAATGCGAGCTTTCAAAGACAGAGATTTCACACAACAGTGCATGAAACAGCTTGCCAAGGCCAAGGTCGGGAGCCACGGAGGACAGGGTTTTTTTCAGCTGCTGCACAGTAAAGGTGAGCAGGGTGCAGCTCCCTTCAGACCTCACCGCAGCCCCATCCTCTCTCTGATCAGTATTTCCTGCATCCCCAAGGCATTCACACTATCCCAGAGATGGTCGCCAACATAACGCAGTGCTTCTGAACCTAGTACAGAGGAGCCATTCTCATCACATCTGACAGTTAGACATGCACAGCCAGGGAAAAACATGAATATTGTAACAGAGCCACACCAAGGGAAATGAGACTGACACATGCAGACTGTTATCCAACTACATTCTCCCTGCATTGCTGTCTGGGCATAGAGACCACAGGAGACCTGAAGCTGAGACCTTTGATGTTCGCCAGGAGCTGTCTCTACAGGTACCTCCCGTGGACCTCCAACCTCCTGATGCAGTTCTTGTCCTTCAGACCCACTCCCTCTCTGCCAGGGGTTACGCAGCTCATGACAAAGCCATTGACTCCAAAAAGACCCCATCAGAAGCAAGGTACAGTCCCTCTCAGGCAGTTATTGGAATGGGCCCTGCTGGGTGAATTCAGTATCTAATGCAAAGCAGTCCCATAGCCCCTCTGTGAGAACTGCCGGGGGAGATCATGGACCACCAGGTCTGCCAAGACCTCCCAGCCCTGGAAGGGCTGCTGCACACGTGTCACCCTGCAGCCACCCTCCACTCCCACAGATGACAAACACTTGGATTTCATGCAGGTTGAATCCTAGACTCAGGATTGACTTCTTGCAGAGATTTTTTTTAAACTTTAATCACAGGTTTCAGCATCGGTCACCAAGGCTTGGCAGCCCTGCAGCCCTGCTTCTTCTAGAGCAGCCATTTCCCAGATTGCTGACATTTGGGGCATATCAAAGGATCAGAGCTGGCAGCATATGGCCAATTGCTCCACTCTGCCTGATCTATGACCAATGTGTGTGGACCACAGCTCTACACCTTCCTGCTGCAGCTGCCACCCAGCACACCCACCCTTCGGCTCCCCAGAGCCACTCCCTCCTGACAAGACCCCAAAACTGATTCCAGGCATGGACAGGTAATGCACACAAAGTGCTGGTGGCATGGCACACTGGATGGAAATCACCTCCCTGCAGTGGGCTGGCATGTGGCAAGTGTAACACAAGTATATTTCAAGTACTTCTGTGCTTACAGTCATTACCAGATGCTTCGGGATATTTGCAGATCTCCTCCACTGCCACCCAGGCCCACCCTTCCAACACCAGGATTTCTCCATCTCACTAGCCATGCATTCTCACTTCACAAGTTGTAAAACTACTTGGTGTAAAAAAACAAAACAAAACAAAACAAAACAAAACAAACCCAAACAAAAGAAAACCAACTCCCTCCTCCAGTTGTTGTTGAGCTTGTTAGCAGGTCGGTGAAAATTAGCCCACCTGTAGTCACACTAAAGACAATACAAATTAACACTTTTATCAGTTGCTAAAAGCAACTCCTACTGCTCACCACAGAGCAACATAATGTAACTCTTTGTGATCACAAGCAGTCCCATGACTTGTGTTTGGGTCCTCCTTCACTCTCCCCTGGGCAGCTGAGCTCAGCCAGGCACCTCTGGGACCTTCTTGCGGAGAAGGAACTTAATGGGTAGAGATTCTTGTAAAACCTCTCTCATGTCTGCAGGGTCTTTGCCACACATCGTCTCTGCTTTCCTGGAGGGTACCTGAGGTTGCAATGCTATTTCAGAGAGAAAACACCCATTCCTTCAGGTTTGTTGGGTCGGAGCCAACCAACTTGCTCATGGGGGGAAACACTGTGGTGAAAAGACAAGCTGTGCTTGAAGGTAGCAGGTAGGCTGCTGAATCCACCAGTGCAAACCCATCCAGGGCAGAGGACTATGTAACCATATATATATATATCTATATATATGAAGAAGACTATATAACCATATAGAAGAGGATATAACCATATATAGCATATGGTTATATGCTATATAACCATAAATACGAAGAACCTATCTCTTCATACTGCAGAAGTGATGTATGTCTCTCCCAGTCAGGGAGATGGGAGATACTAAATTCCTTTTGGAAATTATTGTTGTAAAACTAAAAGTGGGTCCGAAAGCCTAGGAAGTAGGAGGCAACCACTCTGCGTGGAGGAGTGGTCTCTAGTAAATGGAGTAGTTTCACACCTGACCGAGGCCCCGATTGTCATGCCACGTCCTGTAAACAGCCTGGTTTAGAAGGACCATAACAGATGTGGTCACTGGCACGCACACCTTGTCCAGGGCACAAGTTAGGGCTTCACCTTTCTTACCTCTCTGAACTGATTCAGCTGCTGTTCAGGCAGACCACATCTATTCTGCAGAAGATGTTTTTCTGCATGACTATGTCCTTCCTGGTTCTGCTCAGAAGTTTGGAAACAAAACCCCAGGTATGTGCCGGGGATAGGGATGGCTGATCAGCCCTCCAGGAACAAGAGTTATCGTGGTGTGACCTCAGACAGTCTCAAGTCGGGTGGCAAATCCATGCCAAGACACACCTGGCAGCGTGCACGGGTGCGCTGGACTCAACAGCCAGATATCAACCACTTCACAGACAGTGCAAGGCGAGCCCAAGGTCCTGCAGATGCTGTCCTCATTGCTCACTGCCTGCTCTGCTGGGACCAGCCAGCGCCCGGGCAGCTGGGACCTTGCTGGGACAGACCAGGCGGCAGCACCGTCCGGACTTTGATGGCAGCTGAGAGCTCAAGTATTGTACCTTAGCACCTCAAAATTGGCAAGATGACACCCATCTCTGCCAAACACTTCTGTAGGCACAAGGTCTTTTAATTAGCAGTTTCTCCTAGTTAATTACTTTTGGGAAATGTTCCAGGCTCTGAACGAAAGCAGTATTTTCCTAGGAGAATGAGTCACCTCTCCTACTTCCCAGCCATCACAGTAACAGTAAAGCCTAGGGTTTGTGAGAGCACGTTGCTGCTGTGAGACCAAAGCACTCAACAAAGGGCAGGGGCTGAATTCCACCTTCATCCTGTGCAAGGGGAAACTGAGGCAAGGCACAGCATTGTACCACGGCTGTAGTCACTGGAGCAGGCTCATACCATGCATGTTGACCAGGGCATCCTTGTCCTTGTCACATTGCCGAAGATGGAACAGTGCTGCTGAGACAGCGTGAGAGGCAGAAGATTGCCCCAGAACCCTATTGCACTCATGGAGACACAGCTAGGCTCTGATGCAAGATCCAAATCAGAAGAAACAACAAAGACGAGAGATGGGAAGAGTAAGAAATGAAGCAGACACAAGCCCTAACACACAGTAGATAACTGCAACATCAAAGATCAGAAATCTGGAGTCATGTGCTGATGGGCCTTTGAGGGAACCACTCAAACATCACCTTACCCATGTTCAACCAGAACTTTGTAACTGACAAGAAAAGGGAAACAAGATTACCATGGGCCTCATCATAAAGAGAATATTATCATATACTTGAAAGTATTTGTGGGAATGCTCAAAACTTATTATGGGATGTTTAGGAGAAAGGCCAAAGGTGGAAAAAAGGAGGGAACAAAGTAGATCTGTGAGGAACAGTGTGGAAAAATAGAGTGGAGGGGGACAAAAGGGGATGGTTGTTTGCAAACAAGCTGCTGATCAGTACCTTTTCCTGGCCAAGCCCTGCATCTGCATGACTGTGCGTGCACGTCCCTCAGATACAAACTTCAGGCCAGAGTAGCTGGTGAGTAGGATGAGAGGCTGACACCAGCAACTGGAGAGGGAGGCTGCAGGTCTAGGACACTAGTTGTTTGTGTACAGAGAGCGTGTGAGAGACCTGCTCAGCCTCGCTGCTGGTGAGTGGTCTTTACATGGGTTTCTGGCTGGGAGCACAAGACAGATCTGTCCCCACTTCCATGGGCTACTCCATGGCTAACGGAAATCGCCCCCCCACACGTGGCACCCCACAGGTACCTGGCAAGTGTGGGTTGCGAGGACAAGGTATAAGGTGCTGTGAACCTTCGGGCACCCACCACAAGCATGGGATCAGCCCTATATTTGTCCCTTCTGCACAGCAACAACTGGATGCCACTGGGGCTGGAGGAGTCACGGGGACGGAGCCGCGCTTGCCTCCCCGGGGAGCCTGCATGTCCATTGCCAACAGATCCCATTTGTCGTGATTTCATGCATCTGTCAAGCACCTATATGAAGCAACACAGCAATATTGAATTCTTCATAGAACTTATCCTCAAACTGCCTTAATCAACTGCTCTGTTAATTGCTCTGTGCATTGAATGGCCCTTCTCTAAGATCTTGTTCATTAATGAGCGGGAGTTTGTGATGTCGTTTATATTCGTATAATCGGAAAGCCATCAGGAGATGTGTGCCTGAACGATTACAAGGCTCTGGAACAGCAAGGGCCCGATTCCAGACTTCCCTGTGCCCAATGCAGCCTATTATTCCTGCCTGTGGCCTCAGGCAGCTCCAGTTCTCCCATCCCCTCGTCATACGTGGGGTAGGATGACCTCGGTTGTGTCTGTAGGTGGATATAGCAGTACGTGTTCTTCTCAGGTAAAATATGCAGCTGCGTATCATATTACCCCAATTCCACTACTCCTTTTGACAGAGTTGTTGCTATTGTGGAGAATTGCCATGGATGAGTTGTCCATAGCACTCTGCCCATCTATTGGTGGACAAAGATCTCACCACCTTGACAAGACTAAAATCAGTCAAAGACAGCAATGTGTATCCTACTGTGAGATAATCAAGCTTGTTCAATTCATGCAAAATTCCTGAAAACTGGAATAGAGGTCTGGGAAAAAAGTGGGGGGAAGCAGGCAATGCATCGGCTTGGATTGGGAGATGTGTATTTTGGAAGAGCAAGGGAAAAAAAGGCAGCACATTAGAACGGGGCGGGGGGTGTACAAGCTGTTATCTCTCCTAAAACAACCCTCACTTAGCACTCCCATATCACAGCAATCTGGTTTTTCATCACCCACTTAGTGCAGGACCCAACAGGTTTTCTGATTTGCTCCACACCAGATGTTTGCACCTTTTTGCTGTCCTACTACTTGCGGACAAGACTTGCCAGGATTGCACTCAGTGCTGCCAGGTGGCCTTCCGGGCCTTTGCAATTTAGTGCAAATTGATAGGCAAACCATCCAATGTGCATATTCTGCAGGTACCTTTTCCCAGCCACACACCAGCTGATGAATGCCATAGTGGAAGCCTGCAATTTGTACAGGGGTGCTTTTCGCATCATAAATGTGCATTAATGGAAAGTGAAAATAGCCATCAAATAAATAGAAGGAGATCAGCTCCCAGATGCAGTGAGGTATGGCATAAGGAACACAAATAATCACCCTGGAGCAGAATAAGCAATCACTAACCATGCACCGCGTCTGCAAGTGGTGCCAGCCGGGGACCCTGCCCAGGCCTTGCTGCTTTACGGTCAGACACAGATAGAAAGTGACAGGTCTTTTCAAAACCATTTCCTGGTAAACCTCTGATTAAACAGGCCCATGTATTGCTGTAGAAACCCCTCAGGAGTCCTATTAGCCACCCTACACTCGGTTCACAGAGCTCCCTCTAGCAAGGAGGCACAGAGCTGGAGAGGTTGGTGCCCTTGTGGCTACAGAAACTGATTGGGAGCAGGAGTTCAACAAGAATCTCGAGAGACGCTACCAGACACCTAAACTGTGAAATGCAAAATCACCTACCTTGAAAGATATGTAGGACCTTCAGAAATCCTGAAACCATCCCCAAAGGGCAAGGCTTGTTTTTAAAAGGAATAAAAGTATTTGGCTTTCTCTCTTCATGAATTCTTCTCTACTTGTGTGGGGAACACAACCCCACTGACAACTCTCCCACATCGAAGGGGTATAAGGTGAGCTTGTTCCAGCTGAAAAACCTCTCAGAACAGTGATGCCCAAACATGCAGCATCTCCAATGAATTTGTAGTCTTGGGCAAAGCAACCAAAAAGGCTGTGCCACAGAAGCAGGTGGTAGGATCCACAGCACTAGTCTCAGCAGGGTCTAATATCGTAGCTATAAAACAGGGGAGGGACAGCTGCTAACCGCCCCCCCCGAGCTCCTTCCCATTTATTGCAGGTACCTGTTAGAAGCCAGAGGGAGAGCTGGGGCTCACGGGCCTAGGCTGTGGGCCCTTTCCCAAAGTTAATCTTACAAGCACATCTGACCTCGCTTCAAGCGCATCTAGAAGCCGGCGGGTGTCACAGCTCCTACTGCAGCTGAAGGTAAATGCAGGTAATCTGTGATAAGGCCATGCGAGCTGAGAACCCTACCTTTGGCTGCAAAAAATACCAAGTAGTACTACCCACGTGCCACTGTGTGTAGCTTCAAACTGACCTGACTGCTTTTAAAAACTGTCAGACCGGAGGAAAGCTCTGGTCCTGCTCCTTTCCTCTAGAGAAGGTTGGAATGACCAATGTCATTTCAGTGATCTAGAAGCATTGGCTTGAACCCGTATAGACACACAGCCAGTGCCATGCCATGGTCCAGCTGTGGATGGAGAGGGGTTATGTATAAACTCAGAAGGTCAAAGGCAGCTTTTCCAGAAGATAAAATTAAATTCTTCAATACCTGGTCTCTATTTGTTTTAATTTGTTGGTGTCTGGGTCTCTGAGCTTTGTGTAATGTTGCTGGGGTAGGCTGGGCTTGGGCCCATCCTCAGTCCACAGATCTCCCAGGTTATTTTGCAAGGTTTCAGGAGGCCTGGCCAAGACTAGCAGTGAAAAGCAATTGGGTGAAGAAATGAATGTTAAGGGAATGACAGCTTTATCAGGAGTTTTTAAGGTTTGGGAGGAAGACATGTCCCAGCAAATGGAGACAATGTGGTTGTTGACCTTCATCTGTTCCTGCACCATTGCACAGTGCCAGCAGAAAGCCACCCATGTGAGACAACTCTCATGCCACCTACACAACTATCTGCGGCCCCAGTGCAGGATGCTGTGATGTTGGAGTTGATAAAGGCCCAAACTGGTTGCATTTTCCTGTCCTTTTTGTCCTTTATAATGTCAATACTAAAAAAGTGAGCCGTTCCAGAGCGTGCACAGTGAGCGTGAAGGAGCGTGCAGAGCCATGTTCCTGGGTGGGTGGCTTGCATTGGGAAGCATATGTCAGTGGAAATGCAAACCGCAATCTTGTTCTGGGTTTCGCGTGGAAGAGCAGTGTTAGCACAGCACCAGTGTCTTCTGGATGTGAGACAGGGGTTCTGCAGTCCGTCGCCTGTGGGTGCAGAGATCACAGCCTCTTTTCATGGCCCTGATTTAGGGCAGCATTGGAAAAAATCGTGATTTTCCAGACACATGCAATTTTTAACGAAATCAGTGGGACTTCAGAGGCCCGTGCAGGGTGGACCAGCATCTGTTGTATTTCCTCATTTCTGTGTTGAAAGAATGGTTTTGTTGTAAATTTCTCATCACTTTGAGATTTGGTCCAGGCACTGGCATGGGGTCCAAATGGTGAGGCTGGATCCATCCGGCAATGGCTGTGGCAGCGTTGGAGGCTTCCAACTTGTATGAAACTGCAGGAAGAAGTGAAAAAAAACCTGTTTCCCAAACTGTGTCTTTTCTTTGTGTCTAATGAGCAGAGACCAGCACAAGTTCCGGATCAGAAGTGTTCATCCCTCCTCAGTATTCCCATCACATCTTTCCTCCGGAGTCCTATAGAAAGGGCCACACTCTGACTCTTGACAAGTACTTGGCTACCTTCCTGTGGTGGACAAGCTCCACCATGCGGTGTATTCACTGGGAGATGATGTGTCCTATTTGTTCTGAAGCACCATGTTTCTAAACCATTGCGTGCAAACCGTATGATTTATGATGCTACGTTTCATCAACTGTAGCAGCCATGGGACTTGTTAGACCCACCTGGAGTGGTGAGACACCACCTGGCATGCTGCATCCAGCTCTGGAGCCCCCAGTGTAAGAAAGACATGGACCTGTTGGAGCGAGTCCAGAGGAGGGCCACAAAAATGATCTGAGGGCTGGGGCCCCTCTGCTGTGAGGACAGGCTGAGAGAGCTGGGGGGGTTCAGCCTGGAGAAGAGAAGGCTCCGGGGAGACCTTCGAGTCCCTTCCAGTCCCTCAAGGGGCTCCAGGAAAGCTGGGGAGGGACTCTGGATCACGGAGGGGAGCCATGGGACGAGGGGGAATGGTTTTAGACTGGAAGAGGGGAGACTGAGATGAGATGTGAGGAAGAAGTTCTTTGCTGTGAGGGTGATGAGCCCCTGGCCCAGGTTGCCCAGAGAAGCTGTGGCTGCCCCATCCCTGGACGGGTTCAAGGCCAGGTTGGACGGGGCTTGGAGCAACCTGGGCTGGTGGGACTTGTCCCTGCCCAGAGCAGAGGGGTTGGAACTAGATAGTCTTTAAGGTCTCTTCCAACCCAAAACCATTCTATAATTGTATGATCCTTGAGCCTCCTGTCATTTTTGTGTACATTATGTGGACAGAAATGCCTGCATGGCCACCCTAAAACCTATTTTCCATGTGATGGCACCCAGACAGGCCCCTTCTATTATGCTGGATGGTGCATGGATCAAGACCTTTCTGGAGCAGCTTCAAGGATGCCAGGATGCCAGGTTTTTCTGAAGACATTCCCATTCTTTCTCTAGACCCTATAAGAAGATGCTGAATTCTTTGTCCCCATGGGCAGAGGAGATCAGGCTTCAGGCATGCATCTCACAGGGCTGCAGAACATCTGTCACGAGCTGGTGACCTTCCCTGCTATGAGCTCCAGAGGTTTAAACGTAAAAGGATTTTGTCTGACCGCCCATATGGTCAGCTGGAGAATCTCACCCTGTGACTTCTGCCTCAAACTCGATAACTCATGACAGAGCTACAGTGTTTCTTATACAAAAATCCACCTGATTGTTACTTGAGTCCCCAAGTGGTGAAGAACCTTCCTCAGCTTCCTGCAGTTCTTTCCTCTGCCTGCTAGAACTGACTTCCCTATTTCCAGTGAGAATGTTTTCTCTCTGCCTGTGGCATTAGAGAGCTCCCCAAATCAGAAATGTTCTTCCCGTGATCTTGTTGCCTTCCCTGTGATGAGTTAAATAGTGAGATCTCCATTCATCTCAGCAAAGACACTGATCTTACACCCCAGGAATCTTTATTCCATGCAGCGTCGTCTTCCAGGTCTTGCTCAGGAACTGTAGCTCATCTCAGCAGAAGGACATCATTGAATCAGGGCACTTCTCTGAGAAGACTTGTGCTCACTGGCTAGCACTTCTGTGCCATGGGAGATTAACTAGGGAGCTTTTTGAAGCTGTGGAAAAATCTGCATCTTAAAGACATTATTTAAATTCAGTTCAGTCCAACCAGCCCTAATGATGTTACCCACAATATATCTTAATTTGATGTTGGTAATAAAGTTCACTGTAGCTGGAGCACTATCATACCAATGTACCAACATACAAATGAATGTTACCCATGTCATTTAGTACCCTGGCTGTTAAGGTGTCACTTTAGCCATATATTTAATAAATAGGTCCTTTTATGACTATAATACTGATAAGTATTCAACTAATTTCCATGTATGTTGCATTCTATATGTTGCTAGGGATTTTACCAAGGCCGTCACCAATAGCAACTGGGACGAGGAAATAATAAATTCAGGAGGCATTCAGAAAGATCTACAACATAGAATCACTTTATAACAATACAGGAGAGATTAATCACATTGGTGGCTAATGGGAGAACTTGATGCAATCGGTTTAAATCCCATCTGAGAGGAAGAGAAACCGCTTACTGCTCAGCCACTGATCTCCTCTCAAACTAGAGTAAAACTCACCTGGAAACTTTTGCCAGGTTCACGATCCCAGCCTATTTTTGTCTCTTTAGCCTGCGATGCCTTCGCTCTGATCATGGAGCACTGCAGCAATATGAGAGAGGGCTTCAGAGACATTTGGAGTCAGAAAAGGTGCCAGAGAGCTACATCTTCTGGTCTGTTCCAGTAACTGAGCAGAGCTGCAGCGGGAGTGTTCATTTTCCCCAGACAAAATCACAAGCTGGAGCCAGCACCTTGCTAATTAGAAACTACCTGTGCTGCTGGCATCAGCTGTGTTTTACTTCCACTCCGTCTCTTGCACTTGGTAAAGTGGTGTATTTTTATTTTAATTGCTCCCCCGCTCTAGCAGGGGCTGGAGTGACAGCACCTGGAGCAGCATCTCTGCGGGCAGCAGGTAGAGGCAGGCGGTGCCGGAGGAGGGCAGGGGAGCGGCGGGGTCAGACCCCAGCCCTTATGAGTGCTCCCCAGCTCCAAAGCACAAACCCCCGTGTTTCCCCGCGGTTCTGTGTTCTGGGGGTCGATTCCTCCACCACGTCACCGCTTCGTTAATGTGCACGGTGCACCGTCACCGTGCCCACAGAACAGGCTGCCACGCATGTGCAAGGCAGATCTGAGCAGTAACCTGTCACCACGCCGCAGTTCAGGCTGGGGTGGCCTTACAATAGCTCATTATTTTGTCTCATTACAGCCACTTGCACCGCAGCAGGGTAACCTGCCGCTGAAAGTTGGTAGCAGCTTGTCAGACCAATCAATTACGCAAATCCTCTCCCCTGCTAAAGGGAACACAAGCTTACTCAGCACAATTTCTGGGTGAGAAGACAGAACAGCTTATAAGAAACAGGAATAGGAAGAGGTTAATGAGGAGGGCAAGGGCCCACAACACCAAAACTTGCCCTGAGTCTGGAGGGCACAAGAGGCAACAGCCCCTGTGAGGACCTTCCTCAGCTTCAAGAGCAGAGCTTGGGACAAATGAAGCAGACCTGGACTGGAGCAGCTGCTCTGAGTGGGAAAACTGGCATATTTCTGCAGGACCTCAGTTAACTCAACTTTGCATCTTCCTCCAAGGACACCTCCTGGGAAGCACCGACTGACCGCCCCAGCCCTGTTCCTCCACACTGCAGGAGTCATCCTCTGGACCAGCTCCACAGCCCACCTCACCTCCCTGCGGTGAGCATCTCCCAGCTGGGACTTGCGCTCATGGGACCCACAGGACCTGTGGCTCAAGATCCCAGCAGGGCTTCCCCGTTCCTCTGAGGGACACCTTTGATCCGTGGGACCTCACAGGTGCCTGAGCTGGGTGAAGCCTGCTTAGACTGAAGAGGCTTCTTAATAAAAACAACTGGAGCAGGGCAAACCACATGTGGAAACCAGGTCCCATGCACCTGTGCGCCTGGCATTGCTGAGGCACAGCATGAGCCTTGACCTCTCAGTGCAGCCCCACATCTACAAGGGCGCCCAGCTTTGAGCCTTGGCCCACCCAGCAGCACATATTGGCAGCCTTGTGCTGTTCAACACCCTTTGGAAGGGACCATGCACCATTTTGTCATGCCTCCCTGCCAGGAGCAGAGCTGGGTACCCAGGTGGTCACTCAGCCCAGCCTACAGTCCTTCAAAATAAAGCTCTCCTGCCTCCGTGGGCCACAGCAGCAGCGCGGGGCCCCTTCTCCCCCTGCCCCCCAACCTCACTCCATCACTCACTCCCTGCCCCTGCTCCAGAGTCCCTGTCTCCCTCCCTCACACACAGCTCTCCCTCTCAGCCCCTCCAGTTTTCCTCTGCATGAGCTGAAACACACATACCTACGCATCGCTGCCACCCTTGACCCAAAGTGCATGTCCCCACAAGCCAGGCCCCATGTGCCTGCGAGTCCCTGTACCTCATCCTTAATCCCTCTGTGCTCCCCTGCGGGCACAAACCGCCAGCAGCACCCGCAGCACACACGGCTCTCCTTGCAGGCAGCTCCCTCCGCTGCCTCCCCGGCACCCACTGCTCCTCTCCACCAGCACACCCGGCTCCTCAGTCCTCTGTGCCAGCAGCACTCAACTGCTACCCCAGCGGTGGATGGGCTGTGTGGTGGGGCTGCAGATGGCTCCTCCATGTGATGTTCAGCAGGCTCCGCTGGGCTTGAGACGAAACAGAGCATGAACCTGCATAATGAATGGCCACTCTCCCGTTCCCGCGTCTAAAGGCCAAGTTGAACTCTTTCCACTCCCAGGAGCAGGGATCGCACTGACTGCATGCACAAAGGACAGACATGGCCAGCTCTGACACCCTACCGCTCCTCGATGGGAGTCATGTATGAAGGATTGCCTATCTCATAGGAACACAACACCCAGCCAGAGACACCGTTCTTGTGTGTGGTTCATGGAGAGCAATCACACAGCAGGTCATGGTTTCCAAAGTGCTGGAAGCAATATCTGACATGATCCTGATTCCCCAGGTGTGGCGCAGGTCACAGCTTTCCAGAGCGCTGGAGCCAACATCTGACATGATCCTGGTGCCCCAGGTGCCATGCAAAGGGCACCTGTGTCTGGCAGAGAGGTCTCACGGGCTTGCCCTTTGCAATTCAGGAGCTCTGTTGAGCACACAATCTCCCCAAATTCAGGAAGGTTTTCAGGAGTGTCTATGCAGCAGGCAGGGGTGAGGTCTGAGCACTCCGTCGTGCCCAGTTATGGGGAGATTGCTCCATGGTGACTCTCTCTAATATATTCCTCGCGTGGTGCTGCATTTAAGCCACTCATTTATCTGCTCAGCTTGCAGCATACCAATCAGCCCAGGGCTAGAACAGCAAGGTCAAGCCTGTGTAGAGCTCTCCTTAGCCCTCAGAATGATTCTGGCATACGCAGGGTATGGTGCAAACAGGGTCCCCTGCTGGCTTACCTGCCCTGTGGCCATGCCCATTCTCCAGCAGTATTGGGAGGACTGTCTGAGGAGGCTGGATGGAGGCAGGACTAAGCTGACAAAGACACCAGGCCCCTGGCATGGGGTATGACTCCTGAGGGGTGCTTGCAGCAGCAACAGGACCTGTATGCCTTGAGGAGAGTTAGCCTTACCAAGCACCTTCTGGCTGCCTGCTCAGCTTTATGCTGGTTCACAGGTCTGCCATAGCCACTGGTCTCAGAGCCAAGTCCTTCAGGTGACACTAGTTCCAGGGAAAAAGATCTCAGGGGCCATGGCAGCAGCCCAGGCTGGGTCAAGCTGGTTCCTCCAGGATTTGTTCTCGTGCACAGTGGCATAGCTCTTCTGCAAAAGCAGAGCTGGATTGCACTGACCTGATATTGGAAGGAGAAGGCCCCACTCCCCAAGGTGCTCATGAAGATACAGAAGGAAGGAGAAACTGGTAGGTCAACTTCAAAGAGACCCTTCAGAAGATGCACTACCACAGCTTCAACTGGGCTATTTCCCATGTGTGGAATAAGGGCTGGATACCTCTTTCAGGGAGAACCACAAAACATCATTTATGGCCAGCCTGTGACATCCAGACGAGGGCCAGGAGCACAACAGTTGTCTGAGAATAAAGAATACTTGTCATTGAAAACTTTCTGTAAATAGCATGTGTTTGTTGTAGTACTCACATCCATGACCACAGTGGGGGGATCACAAGGCAAGGATGAGTGCATGGACACGTGTCCACGTGGGAGGGCTGGGGTTGGACACAGGCAGGGGACGGCGTGCTCAGACTGCAGGTGGGTGCAACATCTCCTTTCCACAGTAACCCCAGCTTTTGGCTATCCATTCCAGACAGGGGTGAAAAGGTGAAATTCTGGATATTTTTTTAGCACTGAAAGCTCTCCAGCATTTCCTTTCAGCACCAGCTGCCCCCCTGCCCGGCGGTGGCAGTGTCCGTGGCTGGGCAGCAAGCACCCCCTTCGCTCTTAGGCAAAGCTCCACGCTCGCGCCTCTGCTCAGATATGAATGCTGGCCATCAGGCTGCCCAGAAACAAGCATCCCCACGTGAATCCAATGGAAAGTTTTGATCTGGGTGGTAGATACCACCACCACCAGATATTTTATTTTTCCAATGGGAAAAATAGCGAACAGAAAAATCTAGTACAGGAATTTTGAAATGTGCAGAAGCTGCCTTTGCTGGAAAAATCCTGTGGTAGGGGATGTATTCCTGACTCCTGCAGGTCAAAATACATCCAAGGAGAGACTCCATGTCGTGGACACATGGACAGTGCAACACACGTTATGCTGGGTGCTTTTGTTCTCAGTGCCGATCTGCTTTCGCAGGTTCTGCTGCCCGCGTTTATTGCCAGTAGGTTTGGCAGTACTGTCCTCTAACTTACACTGAAATATTTTGGTGTGTGCTACAGTTAGTAATTACTGAGGTGCAGTAAAGATAATTGCCTCTTCTCTAACGAGTTAGCAGTGCCATGGAGTAATTCATATTAAATACCTGCAAGTGAGCTACTCAGGGTTGCATTTGTTAATTGATTTATTGAGTTGTTTCTATTAGAGAGTAAGCTATTCAGTTGCTAACTAAAAATAATGCTGAGTAATTAATTTGCTTAAGATTTAACTTCACCAAATCATCAGCCGAATTGTGTGTGGTGGGAGAAGCTGTGTGTCTGTGCACTCACCACGTCTGCCACAGGAGGTCTCTTAGCTGCCCAGGTGTCCCCTCTTGCCACCGTGTCACCACAACCGTCCTGGTTCTGCTCGACTCTACAGGCAGGGACCCCGTGGGACTGCAAAGAGCCCACAGGCCTGCCTGGCATGGGGCAGCGACCGCTGCGTTGGACCCATGCTGCTGGCATGGAGAAATCGGATCTCTTGAGTATTATCTGCGACAGTGTGTGAGACAGCACCATGCTGGGAAAGGTGAGCAGCCCACATTGGCATGGCCATCACACAGCATGGGGACACTGGAAACGGCTGAGAGCTTGGCTGTGCGGTTCTTACAGTCACTCGTTTCCCTGAATAAACATAGAAATGAGTGCATTGTTCCAGCAATGGGAGAGGAGTCTATTGTAGCCCAGACCAAAACTGGGCAGTGGGCGTCCGAGTATGTGTGTGCCAGCGCAGAGCAAAGAGCACAACACAGTGCACCATTTGCACAGCAGGCAAGACAACTGGAACAGACCTCTTAAACTGACACATTTTATTCCAAAATGTAGTGGGCACAATCCGGAAGGGCAGGAGTTACCTCAAGGATGGTCTTGACATGTCAGTTGAATCCTGCAAAGATTGAAACTTGCAAGCAGCACAGAAACCTCTGCCCCATCCGTAAATACAGAATTATTTGCTTTTATCTGAACCCACCAGGCACACTCTTCTCTTGCCTGTGACATTGTGGATCAAAGGCTGTCCCTCTCAGCTGGGGATGTGCGTGTGTGAAGGGCTGTAAATGCTCTTTGGAAAACCGTCAAGCCAGCTATGCATTAAATTCTGTGGTGCCATCTACCAAAAGCTAACACACATACTGATGACATGAGTCATTGCTCGTGGTAAGTTGGTGTCATCTGCAACTAGACTGAAGTTCCTGAGAGCTTGGGGGGTGCTGGGATTAGGAGAGTGTTGTCTGTCCTTCTCTGTACCCACCAAAGCTTGTCACCCCTGTAAAACAGCAGCTGACAAATACCCACCAAACCTATAGCTTGCAGCCAAGTTGGAACAGACCCACCCATCTTTGGCAAGAATTTCTAGGAAAGTTTTTTCTCTTAAGGAGTATGTGCAGAAAATTGGCAAGCAGCCCAGTGAGCATGCCAGGCCCTTGGACAAGTACGTAAAAGGGTGCTGGACTCATCTCAGGTGCAAGTGGGATGGACCCAGTCCCCCTGACTGCGCAAATCAGCCTTGTGTTCCCAACAGCTCCAGAGCAAGCTTGTCCATCTGGGAAATCACACGGGCCTGGGTTCCTCTATGTTACAGCCATTCCTGACCGTCAGCCTGTCCAGGGGTGGGTACACACCACAAATGGCTGTTGTCTGCCCCGGCATGTGCTGGACCCCAGGCTGGGGCTCTCTCTCAGCACGGCAGCTGTTTCCAGACGTTAGACCCACACCCTGAGCTAGGCTGGGATTAAGCCCATCACAGTGTAGACAAGGTACCCTGCTGGACGCGGAGCATCCATTGCTGTCTCTGTCCCCTCTGTCCCAGACTCTTCACTCCCCACTGAAACATTTGCCCCAGATGGCAGAGACCATCATCCTGCACCTGTCCGGGTGACAAACCTGTCTCATCAGAACGAGAACAAGTCCAGGACCTGTTGTTGGGTCTTGGATGACTTGGCAGAACTGTGCATACAGTCCCTGTCATGGCAAGCCAGCTTAAGTGGAGTTTGGCACCGTCCCTGAGCCAGAATCCCCCTTTGGCTGGTCAGCAGTGCCTTGGGAGTGAGCTCTGGGATGACAATGTGCTTGGGATCATGGTGATTTGTCCACAGGGAAAGAAAAATTGAAGCCTCATCCATTTCCCCAAGCCTGATTAAACAGTGACAGCCCATGATCCTGGATCACTGAGAGCCTTATATCCATGAGGTTTTTGACCAGGTCAAGTGGCCTGTGGAACCATAGCTGAAAATAAAGTGAGTGGAAATGCCGGGGCTGCTTTAACCCTTGCTTAAACTGGCCAGTAAGTCCGCAGTTGATTGGTACATCCTTCTTACGTGTTGGTGAAATACTGAGGCTCTTAAGAAATCAATGAATCATAGAAACACAGAATGGTTTTTGTTTTAAGAGACCTTAAAGTTCATCCGTGATCTTGTTCCACCCCCCTGCCCTGGGCAGGGACACCTCCCACCAGCCCAGGTTGCTCCAAGCCCCGTCCAACCTGGCCTTGAACCCCTCCAGGGATGGGGCAGCCACAGCTTCTCTGGGAAACATGGGCCAGGGGCTCACCCCCCTCACAGCAAAGAATTTCTGCCTCACGTCTCATCTATATCTACCCTTTTTCAGTTTAAAACTGTTATCTCTTGTCCTGTAAACATACATGTAAGGCAAAAGCAGAGCACCGGCAAATCATGGGATCTAGATAAGAGGCAGGCAGAAGGGCACAGGGTTTATTTAAGGAATGAACAAAAAAAATTACATTGATTTCTGTTTCATTAGAGAGCAAAGGAAAGGCAAGAGTGGGTGCAACAAAGCAGATGTGAGAGCCATCTTGAACAAAGCAAAATAGAGTGCTTTTGGCACTGGGCTGGCTGTAATATCTGCCTAATCCTCGGTAAACCAATGTACTACATGTTAAATATTAAAGGCAGGAATTTATAAACATCCAAGAAGATGGAACTGCGAGTATCAGAATCACAAACAGACATTACCGGAAAAATTGATTGCTGGTTTTTTGGGTTTTGTTTTGTTTTGGTTTTTTTTAATAGAAACCCCTAATTAGTGCATGAAAGGACCGCGATAGCTGCAGCCTGTCTGAATTTTATTAAAACATCTGATGCATTGTCTCATGAAGCCATACTTGAAAAATTAATTCAAACTGACTTGGCTGTAGCCAGAGTCACATGGGCTGTGAATGAATGGAGACCCACAAAGTGCAATAATAAACCATTATCTCTTGTACGGCAGCTCATTTCTACACAAATGAACCTCGCTTTGTGTGAAACATGGGACCCTCTCTGCCTCCACTTTGTCAGGCAGGAGTATCTCTCGCAAAGCCACAGACTACCAATGAAATACGCCCCGAGACTGGATAGCTCGGCAAGGTTGCTTTGTTCTCCGTCCCCAGTAATTGTGGAAAGGCGGCTGCTTTCTGGAAGTGTCACAAATTTTAACAGCTGGCTTGTTTGCCTGCTTGCTTGGGAATGCCTGCGGTCTGTAACTCTCATGACTTTCTTTACAAGTCTTACCATACCTCATGTTTTTTCTTTAAGCCCCAGCTGCTGAATTCATGCAGTTATCATCAGAATATCAAAAGCAAATTTCTAACCTTCCTGTTTGCTGAAAAAGCATGAAATATTGAGTCAAACCTCAAGTGCACATTAACACACACGCAATGGATAACTGTTAATTATTTTCTGCTGGGTTTGCTGTGTTAGTCAATTCTTTCTGAGTACTTTCTCAGCATTTGGATCACTATTTTTGGACGCTGAAGGCAGTCGTGACTGTTTTTCACTCACCTTTAATTGTTACTCTCCTGGTAAAAAGACTCAGTAACCCAATAAAGGGGTAGAAATTGTCCCAACTGACCCAGCGCATGCGGCGAATAGTAATTAGCAGTCAATTGTCACAACAAACGGTCTTTGATAACACTGGAGAATTAAAATTATTTACCTGCACATACAGCATCCATATGAATAATGAATCCATTTGCAGGACTGAGCATCAGCTCATGAATGAAACTACAACCACGAAGCAGAGTAATACAACAAAAATTAATCATTGTGAGCTGTTTTCATAAATGCACAAACTCAAAGCTCAGAGGGGACCATCACTCAAGCCAGGTTGTAGAATGAGTCTAAGTAAGGTTGTCACAAGTTTTCTGCCTTAGCAGGAACAAGGAAGGTTATAAAAAGGCTTTTTCCTTTGGAGTCTCTGTTCCATTTCTGAAGTCGGTGTGTGCAATCACAGCAAACTTCTGAGCTGAAATTAAGTACTTTCTTTAGAATCCCCTATTTAAAAAGGAACATGGCATCAAAATGAATATTTCCTATCATATTTTATTGTGAAAAATGTCAGCCAAAAGCCTCAGCCACACGTAAATAAAAAATTAGACTGGTTTGTCAAGTATCAGAACTGCTTTAATGCCTTCTGTTTTCCTTTTTGAGCATATTAGAGCAACTAGGGCTATGAAATGATACGTGTAGGATTTCTTGCTAGCAGCAGATCAGAAAAGCATCTGATAAAAGTAGCAACACATTTGGTGTAAAGAGTTACTGTAGGTTTGAAAGCTTCCCTAGAGACAGCACCTCCAACTGAGGAGGAGCCTTGTTTGCTCCATCCAAACCAGAGCAAGTCCGGAGCTCCTGGCACAGACCGAAGCTGAAGGAAAAAGTGAAAACACGGTTCTCTCCAGGACAGGGTTGTGCCAACGCGCCTTCCCAAAGGCAACGCTGCTGCAGGAGCCCTGTGGGGAAGCTGTAGAGCCAAAGCCAAAGCAGTGAGGAATCCCAGTGACATGAAAGGAGAGCCAAGGCTCGGAGAAGGTCTTTCCTAGGAAGCGGACATTGAGCTGTCTTCTAACAACAGAGCCACTGTCTGTGGAGTGACTGTGCCACAGGGCAGCCCGAACGACCTGGAAGGTGCCATCCAGAAGATCCCTCAGCTGACCTGCTCCTGGGGAAGGACACACAGGGAGCAGCCAGGACAGCCCGGGATGGGCAGTGACCTCCTCCTACCTGAAACCTGCTGTACATGGTGATGAGATGGTTTGGGAGATTTAGAGCATCGTTAGTGTGAATGACCCTGTTGATGCAGGGTTACTGTTTTGGGTTCACCCTGATGCCAAACCACCTCTTTGCCATGGTAGTCTGGAAATAGCTCAGCAGCATGCTAGATTTTATTCTTCTGACAACTGCTTCAGTCTAGCTGAAATGGCTGGACTAAACTTTGGGGAGGGAAAGGGGCCAATGTCCTTCGATGGCTGAGAGATGAAGGCAGATCATTTGCTCACACTGCTGCAGCACTGCCACTGCCACACAGATGAGAACGTGCAGTGTGTGTGAGCCTGGGTGTGCGCAGCGGCACTCCCCACCGCCCTGACAGGCACAGACAGTGGTGGACGAGCTGTGTTTCCACGAAGCAAGTGCTGAAGGCTTTGCCCGCCTGCAGAAGTGCAGGAAACTGCAGACCTCTCCTCTTTTGGTGGGGGTGGGATGATGGGACGCTGCCACAGCCCTGCTCTCCAGCAAGCAGGATTGCCACTTCAGAGCCCCAGTGGGTCAATGCAGAACATCCTTCCCAAATAGCCCATACAGCCTGCAGATGTCTTGGTCCGTGGACACAGGGGGGAGACACCACACCCCTGTGCCCTTGGAGTCATGCCCCGCAGCTATGTGACCACCTGAGGAGTCCACTAAAACCCCACAGTACAGCTGAGCTGTGCTCTTTTTCTGGCCAGTCTCTCTGCCACCCCAGCCCAGGGGCACCCAGGGGAATGGTCCTTGGCACAGAAGCATCTCCCAGGAGACGCTGGTTGAGGGGACACAGTTCATGGACAGCTTCGGACAAGGAGATGTCACAGGCTGATCACCCCCACCATAGCCAGAGAAGACAAACAGAGCCACTTTGAGCAGGATCGAGCACTGCTCACCGTCTGTCCCCTCTTCAAATCAACACGGTGGTGCCCCTGTGCATCCCCAAAGTATCCACCCCCGGATTTTCCACTGCCCCTCTGCACCCTTGCCCCAGCACTGCCAGTGGCCTCCCTGCATGCACGCACAGAGTGATGCCCACACAAATGCTGAGCCCTGCCTGGGTCCTGCTCTGTTTTATTCAGCCCATACACCAGCACCCTCCCAGGATAACCCTCGCTTTCTCATTATTCCCACTACCCCACTAGCTCTGGATGGCAGCTCCGGCAGCCAAAAGGAGGAGTTGCCGTAGCAACAGGAGTGGTGTGAAAGTGCAGGGACTGGCTGGCATCCCTTCCCTGCAGCCGCAGCCGCAGGTTGAGGCAGCGATGCCCAATAGATCTGACCCTGCAACAGATCCCTGCCCAGGTTGGGGAAAGGGAGGAGAGAGCACAGCCCTTCCCAGCTGGCGTCATCCCCCAGCCCCCACGGCCCTGGGCTATTACACCAGGAGTAAATTGCATCTACATTTTTTTCTTTGCTAATTGCTGCCTTTTTACCAGCTTCTGAGTCTGGAGCAGCAGGGTGGTATCCAGGAATAAACACATGTAAATAACCAGCAGCCGAAGCTCCAAATTGCTGGCTGTAATTTGTTGTTAAGTGGCACTTAGATGGGGTCAATGGGGGCAGAGTTAAAACCTGAGGTTTACCAGGCAGGAGCCAAAGCAAAGGGAAAACCCGCGGGAGCGCTGGGGCGGCAGCGCACAACAGGCCCCCAGCGAGCAGAGCCAAGTGCGCAGTTCCAGCCGGTGATGCACGGCCGAGCGAGGAAGGTGAAGGGTACAAAAGAGTCTTAGGGGACTTATCTACATGAGAAAGCCATTCCCAATGTGCCAACAACTCCCTGCAGGGTTACCCTCATCTCACAGGACTCAAAGGTGCCTTGAAAAACCTGAGGATCATCCCTTGGGATTGCTGCAAGCTGCAGGAGTGGATCAGGACAGCAGATGCGCCAGGAGCCAGCGCATCGCCCAGCCGGCTGGGGACTGCAGGCAACCTGCTGCTGCAGGGCTGTGCTCATGTGTGCACTAATGTTTGGTGCCACGGTGGAGTTACAACACCCGAAAGAGCAGGGGTAATCACATGTGTGACATCCCAAGCTTCAGCATAGCTCAGTCCACCCTTCCGTCTGCATGTCTGGGACCAGTGTGGCCTGTGGCGCATCAGGAAGGGGAAAAGCTGGGTCTAGAGTGGTGTTGTGAAGTGACGGAGGGTGGTCTCCTGTGGCCCAGTTAGTGCCTTGCAGGGCGATACCCCACCAGGTGACCAGCCGTGGTGGCACAGGTAGCAACGGGGCCCCATGCCCAGAGTTGTTTTCCAACCCGTGCAGCTAATCCAACCCATCGCAGACAGGGACTTGGTGTCAGCCCCACGGCCTGGCAGGCACCTGCACCCACCACTGCCCAGCAAACTGGGGTCCCTCCTGGGAACCCCAGGAGGCTCCAGCTGAACCACAGAAGGCATCGACAGAGGAGTCTTATTCTGCCCCTTACTGTGCTCCAGCTGCTGTGTCCCAGGGTGACCATTTCAGACCAGCTATGATCCAGCCTCCTCTTTCTTTCCCATCCAGCAGCAGGGAGGCACTGGAGCTCTGGCTCATCCAGCTGCTGGCTTTCAGTTGCACCTCCTTCACTGCTTCATATGCTGACATTCCCAAGTATTTTGTCACCCAAGGACGGGGCTATCCTAGGACTTCTCTTTTTTCAGCATCAGCTCTGGGGACAGTCAGGTCATTCGGGTGAAGCAACAGCACCTCAGGCCATGCTGTGGGAAGCCCTGATTTGAAAAGGGCTAGCCAATGGCTAATGAGGCATTACACGTGCATGTCACTTTCTGTGAGAAAGAAGCAGAACACAGGTAATTAATCAACTAGGGGTACCAAGATGCTAATATGTGGAACTGCAACATCTGTTGTGGCAGGTACTTCATGGCAGAGACCGATGCCGCTTCTCAGGGTCCCAGGCCTCTGCGCAGGGAGGAGTGGCAGAGATTCAAGGAGTGGATGGGATGTGGAAAGTCAGTCTCAGAACAACCTACATGTTGTTTCTAAAAATTATCCCAGAAATAATAGTTGACCAATGGTAGACAATTATGCAATGCTGTTAACTTTTTATTGCTAAAATATCATTTTTTCAACAAAGGCCATTTAAAAACATATTTTGTAAGAACGTGCCCACTCAGAACACTCCTTCTTGAACAGTATCATCAGGTAGAGAAGAGGTGCTGCAAACACTCGGGGTAACTTTACTGCAGGCATTCAGTATGCACTACTGTATCTGAGACTGCATTTTCAAGATTGCCTTATTCAGAGACAATACACAAGACAATAACAAGAGCTAAATTAGGATAAATTACATCTAGAAGCACAGTGTTTACAAGGACTGGTAATTCACCCACAGCATCAAATGACTTTTATGGCAAGAATCTGCTTTTAGTGGGCTCAGCTGTTGTGAATGAATGAGTTTCCATACGAATGCAGATTTGATTTACCTAGGAAGTGTTTAGTTACCCTTAAATGGGAGATAGATGGGTGGGTGGGTGGATGGACGGATGGATGGGCAGGCAGGCAGATAGGCAGATACCAAATATAACATCTGGCTTTCTTAGAAATTATGGTATTTACAGATAAAATGTACAGAATTGTATTCAGTAGTTTCATGAGGTAAATGGACTAATCGCAAATGAGAAAAAAATCACAGCGTTGTTCTGGAGTAAGCTGCTCTTAGAGAAATGAGGCATTTGCAAAAGATACAAACTTTCTTGTTTCATTCAAATTAAAACTTCCACTGGAGACCCCAAAGTGCTCTTCTTGCAACTCAGCACAAAAAGTGACCTCATCCCCAATCAGGAAAAGGTCGGACATCTTTCTGGTTATTGCCGATGTAAAAATATGGGCTCCTGTTAGAGGTGCAGCAAGTTGCTCAGCTGATCAAAGTTAACTGCATAAAGCCAGCATGTATCTCTTGCACTCCTGAAATTGATTATCAGTCGGTGACGTACATGAATCAGCAACATATGGAGTGGATATACTTTGTCAGAATTTGAGAAAATATCCAGGAAATAATTTGAATGTTTTAGAAACCTTGCAAGAAAGTCAACATAAACAAGATGTTTAGATGGAAGATGCTACAGTGCAGAGATGACCCTTTCCAAGCAGATTTACAAAAAACAAACTTCTGAGCTGGGACTAAGAAGCTTTTGGCAAGACGAGTAGGGAGGTAGAAAGGAGAGAGATGAAGAGTTGCTCCCACGCTGTTGCTAAAGGACATGCTAGATGATGGGATGAACAGAAAACCCAAAGGCACTTGGGCAGTGAAGACTAACAGGGGTTTAAAGATGTGTGAGATCAGCATATTGGACCATGGCTGCGGCCAGGCAATATATTCATCATGGTCCCCATCTCCAGTGGGAAGTTTTGTTCCCCGTTGCTGCTGGGTGGTGAGCCCGATGCAGTGAATGCCTGCAGCTCCTGGATGGTGGCACCCCAAGATGCTGGTGCAGCGCGGTCCCTGCTGCTCATCAAAGGCCCCAGTATGAAATTTGACGGTGCGTGCACCAGTCCGCCCACAGCAGATTCCAAGCTTGGATGTGAGCTGGCGAAGTGCCATGACAGGACAGCGTTATCAAGACCTTGCTCTAATTTTATCACATGGTTATGCTAACTATGTAAAACAGCTATGGTTTGAAAGCATATGGTGCAGTATAAAAATCTCCATAGAATGAATTACAGTAACTTCACAGAGAAGATGTAGAAGAATTTAGAAAAACATTTCAACAGATTTTAATATAAAATATCTTATAAAACTGCTTATTGGCTGGTATAGCGTGATTTCAAAGTAGCAGTTACTTCTTTTAATTTTATATACACACATATGCATGTGCATCCCACAGATTGAAGGCGACTGAGAGTCCCTCAAATGAATTCCTCTGTTGTGGTGACAGTGTGCTACATGTCTTAATAAAAGTGCCACAGTTGGACCTCAGATTGTGTAATATGATCTCATTATTGATTTTCATGTAATGGGATGCTAAATAACTTTCCCTATGTACATCGGATCAATGAGGAAGGTGCATGGTGTATCAATGTTCAGCATAAAGATTACATTATGAGCCTCGTTCATTTAAGCAGTGAGATGATCAATAGCAGCTAACTTCAATCAAAACCACATCAATTAATAATTGCTTTTCAGCTTCTGTCCTTTTTGTCATTTCAGCTATTTGGTAGATGAACTTTATACCCTCCCAGCTATCAAGCTGTGGCTGATTGCCCAGGCAAGTGTATCAGACAGATAGATAGACTAGATTAGATTAGGCTCTACAGCTATATACAAACTGCAAGTTCTTTGTCTAGCCCACTAATAGCAAGTTAATAAAAACTGAAAGAATTGTTGGCACTTGCTTATTGATGCTCCCAGATGAAAAAAACACGACTTGTTTAAGAAGCCATATTAAGATTGCTAAAGACATAACAATTACTCAGGGCAAGTTTGGCTTCATTGGGCTTTGCATCAGGCTCTTAAGAAACAAGCTTAAATGCAAAAGAGCAAATAAGGATTTAAATCAAAAATGTTAGAAAACTGAGAAATGTACATATAAAATGCTGAAAAAGCAATGCCTATATAAGAAGATAAATTCTTTGTGAAATTTACCCAGCGACAAACATGGATCTGGACCCTCGCGCTGTGATGGGCTGCGTGGGTCAGTCATACGTGGTGGTAGGGCTCGATAACCAGCTCCCATCTCTCCAGGCTGGCTGGATGCCCCAGCTTTGGCTGTGGGACACCAGCAGCAGCTTGGGCTGCAGCCCTCCTGCGGGCTGAGACCTGGCTTTGCACCAGAGCTGCTTCAAGAGATGGTGCTTGGACCACACTGTACTCCAGGTGCTTCAGGAAGATGCCTGGTCCATCACAGGCACTCCAGTAACAGGCAAGGTCCACATCCGTACCATAAATTGTGACTGAAGGTCCATGGGGAGACCCCATGTTCCAGGGCAGGAAGCAAGAGCTGAGGAGATGCTTGTGAGCAGAGCTGCAAGATTGCACATTTCTCCTGTCTGCAGGAAGGAAGCAGGTGGTACAGTCACCAGGTCCTTGATTTCAGAGGGGTCCTGTGTGGTCTAAGCAGGTCCAAAGCCAAACAGCCTGGAGGGTATGGTCCACCCCTCCTGTTGTCACAGCAGCCAGCCCATCACAACGCGCTGGCTCAGCACACCCATTTTAAACCACGTGCTCCTCTATTCGTGTATAAAATTCACATCCATGCCGTCACGGTAGCTTCCCCACGCTGTAGCGCCAAGGGCTGGGAACGGCAGCGTGTGGCTGGTGTCACGGACCGGCGCGATGGGAAACCCCAGCCCTGCTGCCGACTGCTGGCACACCAGCAGCAGACCAAGAGAAATCCGCCCAAGAAAATGAGTGACTAAGTCTGAACGAAGAATGGGCTTGCGAATGTAGCAACCTGTTCATAGAAAATTCACGAAGAGGAATAAAAGGCAGCATGGCCTGAATTAATTATTTCTTGCAGATGATTCACTTGCCTCTAATTATAGTTGAGCTTCTAAACACAAATGTCAATTAAAATGTTATAGTTCTTCTGCAGCTGTCATTCATGTGCTGGTGAAGAGATCAAGGCCAGAGCTATTAAAAGCCTTGGGAGCGAAACGAGGTGAAAAAGAGCCCTTGGTGGTGTAAAATTATCAAGAAGGAGTTTTGCCCTGAGCACTTTAGGCCCACAAAGCTATCATCTGTATTCGAAACCTGCCGTCTGCTGCGTTCCCAGCAGGCAATCAAGGGCTTTTAGGGATAGTTTCTCATTTCTCTGAAAATGTTGTGGTGCACACAGACACCCTGCCACCTTGCAGTGGCATGGGGGAGCAGGGCAGGCCACCTCTGCTGCTGTCTGCCTCCTTGTCCAGAAGCGGGAAAAGAAGAAAGGCTGGAAAAAAGCATAATACCATGTGAATAATCACACCAGACTCTCTGCCCACGTGTTGGCTGGTGACTTGCAGGCAGTGGCTGTCTGAGAAGTAAAAGAGTTTACTGTATTTTACCTCTCATAAAAATGCCAGGATTAGTTAATGTGTTTTTGTTCAGCGTTTCCCGTTCACGGGAAAGCTCCCTGGGGACTGCTCTCTCTGCACAGGTTGGCCAGGCTTTGCCTTGTATAGAGGCATGTGCTTGGCCAGTCCTGCTCTCCTGGGGCTGGATAAAGTGCGGGAGCAGCAGTCTCATGCCACCTCTTGTCTCACGTGGGATGAAGGTGCGCACATTCTCAGGGTGTTTCCTATGCTCTGTTGAAGGTAGGACAAAAAAAGGGAGGTTTTAGAAGGAAAACATGGCAGCAAGAATCTGCATTGCCTTTTGAGTAAAAGGAATTGTCCTTGCAGCCTTGTGATTCATATTCATCCACCTCAACGAGGCCAGGGCTGTCCTCAGCAGCAGCTCTCAGAGCTCTGTGGCCATCACAAGTTTGCCCGCAGCCTCTGTGGCTGTCTCCATGTCCTCATGCAGCATTTCTATCTGCATGATCTGGCAGGACAGCAGGGTCACCACCCAGCATGACAGCAGGGTCATGTCCAAGTTCCCTCCCCTGGAGCTCGACCCTCGGGTTGTTGGGGACCACTCTACGCTTCTTCACAACCGTTCTTTCAGCTCATGTCGGCAGAGCTGCCACACACCCAGCTCCATATTTTGAGCAAGAGGCACCACCTGCACCCTGGTTTCTCCCAGCAGCACTCCCTCACCTCTGTGAGCTGCCAGCGTGGGGCAAAGCTTCAAGAAGCCCACACCCAGGTGGCACTGGCACTGCCTCTGTTGGGCTGAGGTGTCTATGGTATCTACTGGCGCAAATGAGGACCCCGGGAGGAAGGGGGCCCCAGGAGGAAGGGGACCCCGGGAGGAGAACCTCAGGAGGAAGGGTAGTTCCTTGCCCAGAGCTTCAACCCCCCAGAGGGAGCCAATTGGCAGATGGTGGATGGCCATTGTTACCCTCACCACCTATCCTAGCAGGATGCTGTCCAGGCCATCACTGTAGGACGCTGCCTTGTTAGCAACCAGCTACTACGAAACCATCTTGGCAGCCTGAGCACCACCTTCCAGACACCAGCGGTGCCCGGAGGAGGCGCTGCCTTTCACTGAAGCCCCCATGCCACATCCCTGTAGGCAACAGAGATCTCTTCAGGCAGGTAGTCAGTTATTGTGCCATATGAAGCACAGCCCTAAGCAGCATCTCTGCTTGTTCCATTATTTAAACTTTCCCTTGGCCGAACGTACCCAAATAACTGGGGTTAGACACTCAGTGAAGTCTCCTAGAGCAAATTAATAATCTGCTGCCTCCTGTTCAGCATGCTCAGTAACATCTCAGCTGTTAACTCTGCAGCCTGTGAGCATTTGGAGTTTACAGTTATTTTATTTTCCTAGGACAGATGGCAGACAGCACTGTAGTAGAAGGGCAGATGGCTGTGCACCTATGAGTAAAACAAAAAAAAAAAAAACCACACAAAAAAACCTGCATGGTTAAGCTGAAAAGTAAGTGGGCTCTGGTCTTATTCTCAGCCACACCACATAAACCCAGCCACATCCATGTGACTTTCATCTCATCTCACATATGGAGGTGAGAGCAGGATGTGGCCCTTAGGGTTTAATAAAGCATCAGACACAGAAGGAAACAACAACTTTGTCACTTAAGGAAAAGGATCTGGGGGTCTTGGTAGACAGTAAATTATCCATGAGCAAGCAATGTGCCCTTGTCGCCAAGAAGGCCAATGGAATTCTGGGCTGCATAGGGAAGAGTGTGNGTCCAGTTCTGGGCTCCCCAGTTCAAGAGGGACAGGGGAGAGAGTCCAGCGAAGGGCAACAAAGATGACTGAAGGATTGGAGCATCTCCCTTATGAGGAAAGGCTGAGAGAGCTGGGACTCTTTAGCCTGGAGAAGAGAAGGCTGAGGGGAGCCCTTATTAATGTTTACAAGTATCTAAAGGGTGGGTTGAAGGAGGATGGAGACGGGCTCTTTTCAGTGGTTCCCAGTGACAGGACGAGGGGCAATGGGCACAAGTTAGAACATAGGAAGTTCCGTTCAAATATGAGGAAAAACCTCTTTACGGTGAGGGTGACAGAGCACTGGGACAGGCTGCCCAGGGAGGGTGTGGAGTCCCCTTCTCTGGAGACTTTCAAGCCCCGTCTGGATGCAGTCCTGAGTGATGTGCTCTGGGCAATCCTGCTTTAGCAGGGGAGTTGGGCTAGATGATCTCTAGAGGCCCCTTCCAACTCTGAAATTCCATGATTCTGTGATTAAGATGTAGTCTGAGGATAAGAAAGTCATGGCACAAGGTGAGAAGAGCTAAGCACTTCATTGGCACAGGACAGCCTCCTTTCCCATCAGGGGAAAGCACCCCAAGTGCTCCTGCCCAGGGCTGAACGATGCCCTCAGTATGGAGATAACACTCCTGGGGGGGACCAGCACATGGCAAAGGGCACAGCGGCAGCTCCTACTCTCAGTAAGGCCATATTACATGAAAGTGGCAGGATTTGCTGCAAAAAAAGATTGCTTCCTTGCCCCACCTTAGCCTTTTGAATGATGCCTCCTCATGCATGAACGCACCCATGCCTCTCGAAGGAGCACTCCTCGGGCTTTGCAGGTTCACCATCCTGGTTTCTTGTAAGCCACACTGGAGACCAATCTGTAAGGTAAAGGTTAAGGGGAAACGACCTAGGAATAGTCAGTGAGGAAAAAATCTGCTCCTCATTACAACAAAATAAACAGCACGGCTATCCAGTTACATGCTATCAGCTTGCACCTATTGTCCAGTGAAATCAAGTTGACCAAATTTAAGCCTTATTGCTCGATGCAAAGTGTACTAGCCAATCCAAAAGGTGAAATACTGTAAACCTGGGGGAAGCAGGACCCTGAGAAACTCAAGCAGAGCTTTTTACAATGAAGTCTTTCAACAGAAGAAAAAGGCATGTGAGAAGACAGGTCTGACAAACTACTTATACGTTTCCATGTCCCACAGAATTAAGTGGCTACAAATCTTTGGATTTTGATTAGATATCATGTTCCACCAAGAAACATTAACTTCCAATACCTGAAACCTCTTAAAAAGAGAGCAAGAAGAAAGTCAGACCCACAAGAGCGATGTCCTTCTTGGTCTCCAACAAATTAAACATCAGAGCTACCAAGCCAAAATCAGGAAACCCATGTGTCGAGGCATCGTGGGTTATTTTTCCCCAAAATTCCTTTTTATCCACCCTGAATGTTTGTTTGCCCCCTTGGCTTTCATTTTATAGTTAGTATCTCCAGACAGAAAGTGAATCTTTCATTGACTTGCTCATGAAGAAGTAATTGTTAGCTAACCTTATTCTTCTGGGAGGTTTTAATGCCAGACTACATCCTGCACTGGGAAAAATTCTCATTAATTCTTCTAATGGATGCTGCCTTCATTTTGCAGCAGTCATCCAGGCACAAGGTAGGAAATGCCGAGGGTGTAAAACAGCTGCCAACTTTGATAGCCTTTGGCAGGAGCTGCTGAATGGCAGAACCCAGTGCTGCTCTCCACCAGTGATGCATGCCCAAAGCAGCACTAGTGCAACTCATATTACAGGTTTTATTGTCTTACACTGGTGGACTTTTCTGGAAGCAAATAATGATGAGGAAACTCACAGTGCAGTCTCCTTTGTTCCATCTTTGGAAATAAAAGAGGTAAAATAGACTGATGGCCTGGAATTCCTTAGTTTGAAATATGAAAAATAGACTAAAGGTCTGGAATTCCGTACTTTGAAATGTGATTGGAAAGTGAATGAAATAACAGCTCTTAAATGATTCAGAACCAACAAGAAATTTGTACCACCACTTCATCAGCTTGAGAGGAGGGGCCCAGACAGTTGCCATCAGCAGCGCGAAGTCCAGTTGGAGGCAAATGACTAAAGGTGTAGACCAGCAGTCGATACTGGGGCCAATACTGTTTAGTATATTCATTAATGACCTGGGACAGCGTGCACCCTGAGCAAGTCTGCAGATGATACAAACTGCGAGGAGTGGCTGGTACACCAGATGGTTGTGGAGATGGTTGTGGTCCATTCAGGGGGACCTCAACAGTCTGGAGAATTGAGCAGAGAGGAATCTCACGAAGGAATCACAAGGAAAAATGCTAAATCCTGTGTGTAGGGAGGAATAACCCCAGGCAGCAGTACATACTGGGGTCTGACCAGTTGGAAAGCAGGTCTGCAGAGAAGGACCATGCGGTTCTGGTGGACCTCAAGTTGACCATGAGCTGGCAAATACACCCTCACAACAGAGAAGGCCAACAGTCTGTCTCTTGGGCTGCATTAGGCAAAGCATTGCCAGCAGATCGGGGGGGTGATCCTTCCCCTCTACTTTGGATGGGGAAGGCCACATCTGGAGTGCTGGGTCCAGTTCTGGACTCCCCAGAATAAGAAAAATATGGACTGAATGGAACATGCCCAGCAAAGGGCCATTAAGATGATTAAGGGATTGGAGCACATTTCGTATGAGGAGAGAATCCAAGAGCCGGGACTGTTCAGCCTGCAAAAGAGAAGGGTCAGGAGGGATCTTGTCAGTAAGTCTAAATACCTGATAGGAGGGTGTGGAGAAGAGGGAGCCAGACTTTTCTCAGTGCTGCCCAGTGACAGCACAAGAAGCAATGGGCACCAACTGAAACATGTGAAATTCCATCTGAACATGAGGAAACACCTTGAAGGAGGTCAAGCTCAGTTTGCCCAGAGAGGTTGTGGAGTCTCCCAGTTTGTAGATATTCAAAACCTGACTGGACGAGGTCTTAGGCAACCTGCTTAGGTGATGCTACTTGAGCAGGGGCTTGGACTAGGTGACGTCCAGATGTGCCTTCAACCTAAAAGATTCTGTGTTTCCTTTGGGCTTCCTGGATCTGTGGTAGATTTGGCCACTAAGGATCCTGAGCTCCTGCCGCCTTTTGCAAGAAAATGTCTGGTCAAATTTGAGAAGCCAGACTTAGGACAAACACTGCTGGATTATGACAGAGGCTGTTAGAAATAATAGCCTAACAGATTCCATTAGGAAATTTGTTATTTTGGGAAGGGAGTATAAAACATCATAAAATAAGAAAATGTTTGATCATCAAAGAGCTCTTAGAAAGAATGTGAACTTGCTTGCACTGAGAAAAACTCATTTTTAGCCTGGTTTCATGAAGAACAAAGACTTGTGGGATCACACTGTCTAGTCTGCCCAACAGTCTGCCAGCCCCTTTGTATAACTGAACTCCAGTCACACTGGGGAGAGGGGAGAGGTCTCAGAGGCAGGAGGTGTCATGAAAACCTGCAGATGAGGAAGATAAATCAATGTTGTTAGTGTCTTCTCTGTGGGAAAGGCAGGGACAGCGAAACGCTGATCTGCTCAGAGTGGCTGACAGGCTGATCAACACAGATCCAGACTGGCCACAGTTCATCACAGCAGGTCAAAAAGAAGCAGGGAGGCGATTTGGGGTGGTAGAGGTGTTTTAGGATGAGCCCAAGAGAAAGGAGCAGGAGCTGAGGGTCCTGTAAGAGATTCAGGGGGTGTGAAAAGGAACTGGAAATACCATCTCACAGAAGCACAGAAGTACATCATTGATGTGTTTCATCTGCCCATTTAATGTGACCCGTTTCCCATTCATGATGCTCCCAGTCCCATCAGGAGCATGTCACTGCTGCAGCAGTGCCCACATCCAGACACTCTGCTCCCCTGCAAGAAAAGATAACTGCTGCCTCCAGAAGCAGCTCAAGGTCCAGGCAGAGGTGCCAACTGCTGCAGCTTGCCCGGCACCTCTGGCTTTGCTCTGCCAATGCTGGGACCAGGAGCCAGCTGGGGACTGTGGAAGGAGAGAAGGAGGTGATCCAGCTCCAGGGTGGATCCGAGCTCCCCCTTCCACCCTGACCCTTTCCATCAGCCCACCCACACTCACAACGCGGGGTGGAGGGCTGAGACAGGCTGAGTGGCGCAGGGTTGGATGGATGCAGGGTCTGGTGGGCGCGTGAGCCAATTCATTGCACCAACCCAGAAGGGGCCAAGGACTAAATGTCCAGATGCTTTTCCTTGTATAATAGTCACAGAGAAAAATGTTCCACCTCCTCAATTTTGTCTCACCTGCCTTCATTAAGAGGGGGTGAATGCTCTCTTCCCACCTGAACTATGATGCCCCTGCACTGAAGAGATCATGCTCTCATCTTACCAACACAGAACACACACCAGCTCCCAAGCAGGTGTCTGGAGCTTTAATTTTCAAACTCATCCTGGCTCAATTTACTATGTACTCCAGTGTTTTTAAAAACTGGGTGGGCTAAAATTTCAAGTTGGGGGAAAAAACCTCTAAGCATGACTGAAGCAAAAGCATTTACAAACAATTGGATAGGATGGAATTTAAGTCAATCAGTTTGTGTCCATGGGTGGATCTTTATTTAAAATCATCCTGGATCCAAAAAATATATGAAAATTGGGAATAGTGTTAGGTTAAATCAAGTCCCTACAGCTTTTTTTTGTCTTCTTTGAAAGAGAGGTTTCTAGGACCAAGAGATAAAAACATTTCTGCTGTGGAAATCAAGCCAGCTTGAAATTTTGGCTGGGATTTCATTTCTTTTGCCATATAAAAAATTACCAATTTTGGCTCAGAAGCCTTTTACCTCCTTACTGAGAAATGGAATATATGTTATGCAATAATAATATTTTGTTATAAGGGTTAGTTACTTATTTGCATGGAAAATGCAAGGCATAAGGAGAAAATGCATAATGCAAACACTGTTTATGATGTGAATGAATCAATGAATTGCTAATATCTGTAATTTTAATACTACTGTATGGATTGGTTTAAAACTTGGATTGAATTTAGGAAAAGTGTTGGATCTGTGCTTTTGTATATTCTGCATTGTATCGGTTTTAAAAATAGCACATATTTGGATTAGCAGTGTGAACAAATCTAAAGACGCCAAAGTAATCAAATGAAATGGCTTTCACTGACCAATTGAAAATGTAAGATTAAACTTTTCTCCACATCATTTTGCTCAGGACCGATTTCCATGTCCTTTCATGTAGGAGAAAAAAAAGTTTACCAATATTTCACACAGAGCCTCTCTGCTTCCCTTTTCAGCACAAATAAAAGGGTAGGAAGTAAAAAGTTGTTCAGTAAACATCAGAACTGAAATCTTTTTTTATAGATAGCTTCTAATCCCTCTTTAGCTGCATATCATTGGATCTTCCTCATGTCTCCCCGCACGTTTCCCCTCTGACGGTACCTCCAAATCCCTCTGTGGCCATAACCGTCCCCAAACCCACACACATGCAGCAACCCAACCTAATTATGGTAGAGGACAAAGAGAAGAAAGGCTGCATGCTGTAGCCTTTTAAGCAAGAACTTAACTGTCCTTCAGATCGTGTCCTATCCACCAAATTCATTTGAAATCAGTAAAACCGTTAAAAAGGTTTTAAGGCGGGGTGTGTGTGTGTGTGTGTGTCAGAGTTGGAGGGAGTGATAAGAAGACATGCAGTGAAAGGCTGATCAAATAAATATCATGCTATTAGGAAACAGGCTGGACAGGGAGTGGGGGGAAGAGAAAAATAAACCCCACAAGTTTAAAAACTTAATACTTCAGTTAAAAAAAGAAAGAATCAAACCAAGAATATAAAAGGATCAAAAATACACACTTGAATCTATACTCAAATTTTTGATTTAAACCTACTGCTGAAAAAGTAGTTGATATAATAAAAAGCAGTATGTTAGGGTAAAAAAGGATGGTGCCGAGAAAAGTTATTTTTCTAATAGGAAGAGTTTACTGTCAGACAAATGTGACCTTTCTGTTTGAAGTACATAGTATGGCCCAGTCTGGACTTGGGCTACTTTGATCTCAGTGGGATACTGGGAAAGTCACCAGTACACTTATCCCTTATTATTAAATCTATTAATTATTATTATTATTATTATTATTATTATTATTATTACAGATCTCAGCTCTGAAGAGGATTTGGAGGAGTGCGAGTTCTGTTCCCTCACCTGCAATGAGTGAAGCTGATGGTGCTGGAGACCCAGCATCCACACAACGCGCATTGGGTTAACTTCAGTGAAGTTTTAGGCCAGTCTTTTGGGTTGAATCTCCACTACCATCACTTAAGATGTGCTCGCAAAAATATTTTGACAACTTTATGCTACCCAAAAGGAATTGAGTTCATTTGTTCCTGGAGCACTGCAGTGTCTTTCCATGGGAGATCTGCTTTAAAGGCTAATTTCTGTGTTAGAAATCTACCATTAGCAAAGGAACAGGGACACAGGATACCAAGTGTTTCAGTGGTATCCCAAATGTTTGCAATCCCAGCAGGCAATTTTGGCATCCTGACAGTTTATTCTCTTTTTCATTTTCTTGACAATCATCTGAAGGGCCAACTGGGAAGCCGGGAACTGCCCTTCGGTGAAGGGTTAGGGAAAAAAACAGGAATTTTGACAGGCAGCAGCTGAGGAAGACATGCTTTCTGCATGCTCAGGATGCAGCAGACCAGAGCCTTTTGCTCCACTGATTGAAGGAAAAAGGAGATGCTGTCAAGGGTTTCAACTCCAAAAATCTAGAAACGTCCAGGCAGTATGGGATGACTTTATAGCTAGGATGTGAGCCCAGTGGGAACATCTGTTCCTCTTCCACTCACATGGAAAAATAAAAATAATACATAAAATATATATATATATAAACAACAAAAAAAACCAACCAGCCACCTAAGAACCCCAAAACACCCAGGACACGGATGGGAGAAGAAACCCAAGTTAGGAACAGGAGCAGCTGATGTCTGTGGAGGTGATTTAAATAGTGAAATAGTCTCAGGTAGTAAATCAGGTCACCTGCTGAGAGAGTCTCCAGGTGGGCCAAACTTCAGACACGGGAAGCAGCTTTACACAAGCAAAGAGACAGCAAACTCTTTGGAAATAAGCTGAAACGGGGTTGTAGAGGATAGAGCCCTGCAGATAATGCTAAATAGAAGGAAGTGAAGAGCCCCAGAGAGGAAAGAGAAATGCATGAGAAACCTCTGAAGTATGTGCAGAAAATATTACAATGCAAATTGCCCCAGTAAATAAAGGCGAGGACAGTTTGGGAAAAATCATCCAAAACAGCAGACAGACGACGGGAGGGAAAGGCAGCCAAGCAGGGAAGCCGAGAGGCTGCAAGAACTGGAGGGCAGCAAATTAAAGTCTCACAGCCTGATCTGACTGCAGAAAAAGGCACGAGCCCTAAGCCAGAGCTCAGGAGTGCCAGGCCAACGGGGAGACAAGAGACAGTCCTTGTAGGATGCTGCCAGGCTCTCGGCACACAAACCTCCAATAATTACAGCAAACTATGGGGAGGGACAGAGGAGCAGCACAGCTGACCGAGTACATGGGGACCATTTGCAGGACCACAGCGAGAAGAAGGCAAAGACCAGTAGTGTCCCTTCATCTGCTTAGAGAAGATGCAGAGCAGTGAGGGCATTAAATGGATTTTCCCAAGACTTAGAGGTCCTTGTGGCTCACTGCTTTTCCTACAAGAAAGCAAGTCTTGGGAGGGCAGAGGTAAGCTTGTCAGGACTCCTAATTCAGGATTTTTGAAGTACAGGTCTAAACCAGGAGCTTCTTCAGAGGCAGCTCACCAGCACAAGAGACCCACTGACATGGGAAGAGCAGCCAAGATGTCACCTTCATTCAGTCATTCTCCCAAAACCTGCCAAAGCTCATACACTCCACTGCTTCTTGCCAAGAGGCCTCAGGTGGATTTGATCCCCCACCTGGTTCCTCTGCTCTGCCCAGCTTCACCAAGTGGCCACCTTACTGTGAAGGCTCCTCCTCACATCCCCAGGTTTATCCCAGATCTGAGAAGCTCAGGCGACACCTTTGGGGTGTAGCTGCTGTTCTCAGTGAATATTTAGCCTTTCGGTGAGAACAACCCCAGCTGTATTTCTCCTGTTATTCTGTCGGCTGATTGAGACCCTGAACAAGCGCTAGATATAGTCCTGTCTATATGAACTGCTGACCCCATGCAGGTCTGCACTTCCCTCAAGAGGGAGATATCCATTACCAGGTGTATGCCCCTAAAAGACAAAGGCTAATTTAGCAAATCATTAAGCAGCAAAGAGTTAACATGTTTCTTGCCAAGTTAAGCCCCCAAACCCAGCAGTCCCAGCGTGCCCAGGCACCGAGTCCTCAGTGATTTTCAGCACCAGGTTGAAAAGAAAACTGTTCCTTCGCCCTGACGGATTTCTCAGGGGTCAGCCATCTAGGACCCACCCCAAGGCTGATCTCCGGATGGCTCTGGACCTGTCTGTCATCAGTGTGGGACCAGGGCCCTGTTTTGAGATACAACCCTCTGCCAACCCATTTGCAGCACAGCAATGTGTTGCTCTCCCTGCACAGACCCCACATTTTAGGTTTCAACATCTGTGCGAGGCATCTCCCTCAGGGCTCCTGCCCACCCACAGCTTCTCCAGATGACTCCAGCTCCCGGCAGCCTGCTTTAGCCAAAGGGAAGGGGACAGCTGTAGGGAACCAACTACTCCCCCAGGAACTGATTAATGGTTTAAGTTACCACTAACCGCATCCCCATGGACTGATGCGTACACAGCTCCATCCATGTGCACACCAACTCCCACGGAAGGAGACTTTCATGAGCACTCACCATGCGCCTCCTTTTCAACATCAGCGCTGTTTGTATCAAACTAAATATGCAGAGCAGCGCTCTCCTTACCTCACTTTGCAGCATCTGGTTGATCAGCAAAATGTTTGTATGGCAGATGAGAAGAGCAAAAGACAGAGTTCTGTGCTGGTTAGCTGTTGGAAGCAGAGAAGGAGACAACATGTAGGCAGAAGCAGAAGAGCTTCCTTCTGCAGAAATAAAACGAATAGCCATGTAGTAAGTGCAAAGAGCAAGATTTCCCCTCATTTTTTTTTCTCCCAGGAATTGGTGTCCTCATCCTCAGGCTTCTGAGAGTTTGCTCAACCAGAGTTCTTGGAAGAAAGAAGCTCCATTGACTTGCTGGCAGCATGCCTGAAGAGAGACCATGCTTAGACATTGCTGGCCTTTGCTGCAGCTTCTGCCCCAGCTACAGTAGGTTCCTGTGAGCATGAGCTGCCACAGCCACCCACTGCTGTAGCTTGGGGTCACCACCTTAGAGATGAAGACCAAGGGAACCAGTGAGTACCAAAGTGGAGGTTTGGTCACTCATTCATGGCTTCTGGGGCCAGAAGGACCATTGTGATCACCCAGGCTAAACCTGCACTGTATGCTGGGCTGGGGTTGAGCCTTATGCTTTGGCTCAGCCAGTGGCCAGAGTGTTCACATAAGGCAGAGTCCAGTGCAGGACTTGGCCAGGGAACAAGACCAGATACATGAAAAGGAGACAATATTCAGTAACGGAGATGATCCAGGCAGAACAGCAGCTCCAGCCACACAGCCCTGGTTGCTCTATCTTTAGTCAAAGCAGAGCTGTTTGCCTACCAGTGCTGGGCTCATGGGTACCAGCTTTCACAAGCTATTGCAGAATTCAGTTTGGTGAAGAAGGGCACAAGTAAAGGAGCACCCACCCACTTAGGCACCAGCTTTAGCTGGCAGGAGGTGTCTAAAGAATTTTATGGCTTTCTACCAGTGTCTCCCGCTCTATGAGCTCCTCTACGTTTCAATTTTATTGACTGTTGCTTCTCGCCAATATCCTGCCTTTGTCCAAAAGACTGAATGAGCTCTACAGTGTTAGAAACCTCCCATACAGAGCCTTAAAAAACAGCCTGAGCCGCACCCCAGACTCCTCTCTAAAAGATGAAGTAGGGGAAACGGCCTTTAACCTCCCACCCTATGAAGGTTTCCCACACCTTTATAAATCTGTTCTCAACCCTTTCTTCTTCACAGCCTGAAAACCAGCACTGGTTCCTGTGTGATGCAATGTGTGCACTTGCGATGGGACCCCAATTTAGACACAGCTTTGAGGTGTCTCTGCCTAGCCTTTTTCCCCAGAATGAGCTCCCCAAAGAAGATCAGTCAGTTCAAGAGACGGGTATTATTTATAACATGCATTAACTTTTACACAGAAAGAAAAATCAAAGTGACAGAATAGAATTAGATCAGATAGAATAGACATGAAAAGGCTCATTAACAGCTCTCCCCCTCCTACAGAGCCCTTGCAAGCGGGTCCCTGCTTCCAGGCTTCCTTTCAGTCAATTCAGCGGTTTTCTGAGTTGCAGCAGACTCTGCACAGTCCTGGGAAGTTTCATTCCTGGAAATTTTATCCCTAGGCAGTTTTGTTTCTGTCTCTCTGGAGGCCCAGCTGTTTATCTCAACAGCCCGGCTCCCTGCTGCGGCTTCTTTATGCTCTTTCTGCTGCCTTGCAGCTCAGAACCGTCTCTCCCGGGGCAGGCTCGGCTGCCCTCAGGACAGGAGCAATCTCCTCTCCCCCAGGGGGTCTACTTGACCATTTCACTCTTCTTCTAGAGAAGCAAAACATATAAGGAACAAGCCAACCAAGCAAACACTATTGCTCAGAGAGGGAATGTCACAGCCCTGTTGCTACCCCATATTACCTCTTACACATGCAGGTGCCATGGGGAGGGATTCAGCTTATTTAACTTTCACTATCCTGACATTAGACACTGAAATCTGGTGAGGTGGCTCTGGTTTCCCCATCAGAGGAGACAGAGGTGTCCCAGCACACCTGCCCTGTTCAGGGCACCTCTCTTGAGTGAATCAACCACCCTCATCTTTCTCCACCATTTAGGAAAATAGACACAAAAGAGGGGTGACACATCCCACCGCACACCAGCTCTCGCAGCCACAGTCCTGCCCAGGGAGCTCAAAGCAGATGTTTTCTGTCACAAACCCAAGTATCTCTGAGAGTCAGTGCTTACCATGACACGCTCCTCCCTGCCCTAAGTGTGACTGATGCTCTTCATTCCTCATACACTAGGCAGAAATATTTGTTTAAAATATCTATTCAATGGAAAATTGATTTTTTGTCAAAACAGGAAACCTCCATGGAAAATTTTGTATTACAAAATAGAGAACGGAATGGAAATACTTTGGAAAATTATATGTTATTCTTCTGACTAAACAGAAGCGCTGTTTTAGCTGTCTCAGTGCCTGACACCTACCCTGCTCAGCTGCTGCCCCTGTCCCCCACCCCACCCCTCGATGCAGGTCCTCCACCTCCAGTGGGCAGCTACACCTCAAAATCTTCACCAGGGAGAAATCTCTGATCAGACATCAGCCCCGGGAAAGTGTCCATGCTGCTGCTCTCATGTGTGCACAGAGCACATGCCTCCAAAATTCTCCTCACAGCACTCCTCATCTCTCGCTGCCAGGCATCCTCCCTGCGTCTGGACCAGTCAGGGATCTACTATAGCAAAGAAGCAGGAGGACGCTTCCAAACTGAGGGTGAAGCTCTCCAACCAACATAGCCAGAGAAGAGAGGGACCAGAGGAGCTGTCACTAGGGTCCAGGGGAAACAGTAGAAGTTATGACGGGACATGGATAAGGCCAGTGTGGGTGTAAAATCTAATAGCAGCTGGAGGAAACCAGGAGACGGTCAGAGAACCCTTCTCTGGGGTCTTCTGCTCACCTTCTCCTATCCTGGTGCTCCAACCATGTGCCCCTGCCTCATCTGAGAAGCCATGCTGTACATTCACAGGAGCTGTGCTGTACCTTCACAGCTGCCTTCCTCCAGGACAAGCTCAGCCCCACATGCTGCCAACCTCACTGCCTCACTGGCTGGTGCAAGCTGGTGCTCTCTTGGCATCCTGGGTGCATCTTGCTTTGCTAGCCAAGCCCCTTATGTGAGCCTTGCTGGGGAGACTGGGACTGTCTTTGCTGGGGAGACTGCCGCCTGTGAGCCAAATTACCTGCTGCTGCAGCCCATGGGGTGGCTTCAGGCCGGTACTTTCCCTGGGCAAGGGTGGCTGCTGCAGATGTGTGCTGCACGTGGTGCCCCTTCATGTGTCGTCTTTGAGCTGGAAAGCACTGGATCTGCTCTCAGCACTGCCTTGTAGGAGCACCTCCTCCCTGCCCAGAGAGAGACCCTTATCTGCCTTTGGGTTTGCTCTTCATGGAGGTCTCCCTAGCAGGAGAAGGTACTGGTTTCGCAGGCCTTTTTGCAGAAGACTACAGCAACAGCTTTTGTAAACAGGTAAGAAGGTGCAGAGAAGTGCAGAGGTGTACGTGCACTTTGTGCTTATGCCCTGTTAGGTATTGCAGAGGAAAATTGCTTTGTTATGTATGTGGCCTCTCATTGTGAACCTGGGGGAACGCAAAGTCTGGGGTAGTCAAATTTCAAACACAAATTGGGCTGTGAAGCAGACCAGCCCTGAACACCAGATTGCACCTGCGAGGCTTCCCCTTGCTGAGGATTCATTTTCTGTTTTGTTTGAGAGGGGAAGCAGTTATTGCTGTTGTGGGGGGAGTGTAGCTTTGCAATGTGTAGGGCAAAACTTAACACATTAAAAGAATCCTTCAAATAAAACCCTTTTTTCCTTGTTTTTCTTTTCTTATTCTTTTTTTTCCCATTTTCTCTGCCATTTTTGCCCAGAAGGAAATTTTTCCTGTGTAAGGAGCAGAGGATCATCTCTCTCCTGGCTAAGGCTAGCCTACTTCCACAAGAAGCTCCTGGCACATGACTCGTCATGGGGAGGTGGGAGAGCGCTGTGAGATGTGAAGGCCCCTGCTCTGCTCCCCCTCCATGCAGAGACCTAGTGATGCTTCGCCACACCATCTGCAGGCCGGGCATGGGGAGGGGGATGCTTTGCATGACCCCCTCCCTGACAGCAGGCTCATGCAGACATACTCCCGAAAATAAAGGAAAAATTAAGAACAGCCTTGAAGGGAAGGGATTAGGCAAAGCGCACTGTGCTTTAAATGGGTACTCGCAGAGTAGACTGACTTTAGTTTGCAGTAGCTTAATCGAGGAAGTGGATTAAGTTAAATCCCGAAAGCATTCCTTGCACAGAGAGAACACCCCACAACATGCTTTCCTCCGCAATGGTGCCCTCCTGTAGCCCGTCCCTGAGGTTGGTCTCTTCACCCACAAGTACGCCAGCCTCAGGGGGTAAACGCTCCCCACCTGATGCCCGCTGCAGGCCGGCACCTCTGGTTTATCTGACTGCATTTCGCAGGGCTCCCTGTGTGGAGGGGGTCTGCTGTCCTGCAGCAGTGCTGGGAGGGGAAGGTCTGGCATCAGCCTGCTGGGACAGCCAACAGGTCATGGGACCAGGCACAGCAGACAGAGCTGGACGGGGAAAAGACATCTCACATGGCTGGGGAAGGGGAGTGGAGAAAGGGGGCTGCCAATTGAGCCAGCCCAATTGAGTTTGGGAGGTCCTGGTCAGCAAAGGAGGGGGGAGAGCTGTCACCCCATGGACACCATGTCTCTGTGGAGAGGAGTGGGGACATGCTTCTGTGAACCACTGCCTATCTTGCATCACTCTGCCCAGAAGAAGCACGCTCTTTACTATCCGTGAACCCACCTAGGACTAAACGTCTGGTTTATTGGAAGAACAGGGAAAAGTAAAAGCTAATCTGAACCTTCACAGCTTGACAGCTCTCACAGCCCAGGGTGCTTTTCAGCCCCAAGAGAGAGGGAAGTAGCAGTAAAACCCCCCGGTCTGGTCTGGAGCAGGGAGTACAGTGAGCTGAGCTCTGCTGGTATAACCCAGCAAGGGGCTGGCTTATCTATGGTATTGAAGGGTGATATTGAAGAGTCGTATCAAAGGATGAATTTGGGGTTTCTGAATAGGTTTTGTCCTGCTCTCCTGTGTGCCTGATGTTGCTGCATGTGGTGGGAGAACAGGTACAGATATTTAGGCTGCTGAGTAGAGGATGAGCAGGCATGCATGCACCCGCTATCAATTCTGTGCTTTCGGTGAGGAGCTGTGATGCAGTTCCTCCAGCCTATGGGTATCTGCCCAAATATTAAAACTCAGACATTCAGTCCTTCCCCCTGCCCCAGTCGGGTGTGTCTTAGCAACAGAATACTAAAAATAAAACAAACAAACAAATCCAAAGAACCCAATGTTTTATCCCCCAGTGTCCAAACCTTTGAGTGGTGCTGTGATAGTGATTTCAGACCTCTCCGAGGCCACAGGCTTAAAACATTCCTCTGCAAAATAAAACCTGAGAACTACACTTCATAGCAGGATTCCAGGTGCTGGCACCTTGACAAGATTATCACCCACGATAAGACCTGTGATTTAATCTTGGGAGGTGGCGTTGCTGCCTCTTAGGCAGCGCTGGCTGCGGTTACCAAGTGTGCCTGGCTTTGGTAGGGAGAGCATGGTGGCTCTTTCCCAGCTCCCCTCACCCTCAGCACCTGCAGGACACCCCGGGTGCACTCGGGAATCGCCTGCTGTCTCCTTCACCAGTCAAAGACGACATACATCAGCCCCCATCTCCTCCCCCTGTCCGTGCAGATTGGGAGCCTTTTATCCACTCGGTTGCCTTCCCAGGAGATGAATATTTTAGAATCCTCCTTTTTGCTATTTTACACAAAATATATAAAATGTTAAGTATGTGTCAAAGTGTCCTTTTGATGTTTTCTCTCTTCTACGCGCCAGGGCTTCCTGGGCTTGAGCTCAGTGATTGATGCAGGAGGGTCCCTTTGAGCATCCCACTGCCGGGGGTCTCCGCAGAGGCAGCCCTGGGCTGGCCGAGCCCAGGGCAGGTGAGGTCCTCTGCTCCATCAACCGCAGCTTGTCTGGAGCTGCTGGATAATTCATTCCTCACACATCTCTATTGATTTATTTATTAGACTCTTTGCTCGCAGGAATGAAGATCTGTGCCTCTGTAAATTATCAAACTGGCAGTGCTGGAAAGCGGCCATGATCCGGGCATGCAGCCACCTGCCGAGATGCTGGGAGAATGCCTTCGAGGCATCGCACGCGCCCATGTACCAACTCGCCTGCTGGGAGGCGAATGTTGTTGCTTATGCCTGTATATAGCCTGGCTCCTGAAGACAAACCATGTAAGAAATGATAATAAATACCATAACTCAGGGTTTTCTAAGAAACCAACAGTCCAGCAAATCTAGCTCCTAGAAGTGAGTCATATCGGATATTACATGGGAAGACCTAAAGTCCAATATACTGTGCAAACCTATATCATCAGGACAGATTGATTTCTTCCTGTCCCATCTGACTAGGCGTGAGCCTCTACCCTGAAGCTGGAGACTTGTTAACACACTTATTTTTTTTCTTCCTGAGTAGTACAACTTCAAGCCCTGTTCCTATTCATAAAAAAAACCCAAAACCTCATCAAAGGCAAATATAAAGAGAAGCTGACAGAGTACAACAAAAGGGAGAGGTATTCAGAGGTCCTCTTTGTACCTCCTTTGCTCTCATAAACACCCACTGCTCCCTCCCCACCTTTGCAGGGCGACTCCTCCTTCACCCTGACTCCTCCTGCACATTTCCGCTTCCTCCCTCCACAAGCACTTGGATGTTCCCATCCTCTCCATCTCTCAGCCTCTCCTCCCCACCTCCAGCATTCACTTGCCTTTTCTGTGAGGTTGCATCCCCTCAGTATACAAGTGTCTGGGTCCCTCTGGAAGGAGGAGTCTTCTTCACTCTTTCTGCTGCCACTTCATCTTTCTCTTCAGCCCTTTCAGGCTCTAACAGTCCACCAACATCCTCTGCATGGCGTTTCTCTCCTCTAACACCTGCCCAGGTTCCCAGCACACCTTTGCCTCTGCTCCTACCTGTCCTTACCTTCTCCTGGCCAAGCCTCCAGGTCTCTCCTTCCTCCTGCTGCTTTGGGATATGCTTGATCTTATCATGCCCTCCCAAGCCCAGCTGTAGATTGTGACCTCCAGTGCTAGACAAGGAGGAGAGTCAGGTCAGCAATTGGTGCCACAGTGCTGGTAGGAAGGACCTGGAAAAGGAACCTCAAGGCACTGGAGAGCTGGAGTCAGTACAACACAGCATGCTCTGAACTGCCCTCCAGACCCCACTGAACACAGTGGGACTCAGACACCCACCTCACATGGAGCCTCGCACGTGTCGACACCTGCATGTAGATGTTTTCTTCTGGACCTGGATACCAAACTCACTGCCACTTTCCTGGCAGAGCATCAAGACTGGGTCATGCTGGGATCACGCTGGTTCATCTCCACAGCGGTGCTGTGCAACATGCAAAGCCGCCTTCTCCGGTGTCCTGCTCTAAGAAGGGCAGAGCCACTTCCAGGCTCAACTCCAGACCTGCAGATTGCTTGGGGAGCTCATGAGAATGGCTCCTGTAGAGAGTTTCCTGCCAAAAGCAGAGGCGTGGCCACACAGAGGTCACACAGCAAAGTCCCTCATCCGTGCCATGGCCTTTGTGAGCTGAAAGGCAGCAGTGAGACATCCCACGCATGGCGCTGAGGCCTCTGTCCGAATGCACGATGACCCCAGGTGTACAGAGTGACACCATGAGTGCCAGCGGGCACTCGTTGGTTTTTGTGCAGAGATGTGAACCACTCTTCTGTCTAGGACTCCAAGAAACACTGTTTTTCAGCTAGTTAAAATGGTAGCAGCTGTTAATCATCTGAAGATCTGTCAGCTCTACTAAATGTAGGTGGTGGCTATTTATTTTCAGTATAATTGTCTTTAAAAAACCTGCAAACAGTCACCTGAAAAAAGGGAAGATGGCCCTTTAAATATTCCAAACATTTTCTTCTACAAAATGTTTGTTGATGGGATTGACTATTCCCTGGCTTCCCCTCCTCAGATCAAAGCCTCCGGCTGACGCTGGAAGGATGGTATTTCCAAAGAACCTCCCCCAGAAGAGACCTGCTCACCCAGCAAACAAGCGCAGGCACTTCTTGGCTTCACCACAACATCATTAAAGGCTGAAAATAGCGGAGGCCAAACCTTTGCTATCCAGCCATTTTTTATTTTAACTGCTTTATTCATTTGACCACTAAAAAATTCATTACATCTAAAGTTTAATGAGAAATTAAATGGATGGATTGGCTGCTAAACAGCCTGTGTGCGGGTGTGAGCGCTGCCAGAGGGGCTGTGGGCTAATGAAATGTTTAATGCTGAGGACTGCAGCGAGCTTGGGCGCAGCAGATGCCGGGTTTGGTATATAAATAAACGCAATGATATGATCTCATGTTCTCTTGACACTTTCCTGAAACCCTCCTCCTCTCACAAAAAGCTTCAAACTTCTCAGGAACTTCCTGAGTTGAAGGCTGATCTCATACACCACCATCTCCTCGTCCTCCACCACCTGCAGAAGTGATCATCCCTGGTCAGGGCTGGATTTTCTTTCAAATCCAGGCTGACCCTCATCGTCAAACTCAGACACTGGAAAATGGTTGATCTCTTGATATTTGCTGAGAAAGTTCTGCCAGTCTCCACGCTGGCCAAGGAAATCCACTTCGGTACTTTTCTGACAGTGCTTTCTTCAACACTTTTGGGCAAATCTGTACATGTTTTGGTGCAGGGTCAGAGCTCTGAACCCTGGTCATCAGGGACCCTGTCTTCACACGTTTCCCAAAGGAAGAGAAGTCTGAACAGCCTCAGGATCAAAACATGGTGCAGGGATGCATGTGCAATTCAGACCTGGGGACGGTCAAAATGAAGCAAAAATCTGAGGCAATTACCCCTTAACAGCTCCCTATTGAGTTGTGGGCACCAGGCAGGTAACAGGCACGCCAGGAAGAGTCTCAGGATCAGCAGCTGGCGTACAGCATCTCAGCTGCATGATAACTCACATCTGGGATGAAAGAACGGGACGTGTCCTCAGACCAGATCAAATTAAGGCAATGCCAGGTGGTGGCAAAGGAGGTGGATCCTTGCAATCTCAACACCTGCATGAAGGCCTGTCAGTGCACGCTTTAAAAATCTTTGGCATCCTGGCTGTCTCTGTGAAGGAGGAAGGTGTTCACAAGAAAACTATTTTAGGGGGAAGTACTGCAACCTCAGCCAGCTGCCCTGCTTTTTGCAGGAAACTTGTTCTTTCCATGAGAGACGAGCTGGCTGGGCCCCGAGATGTGTCCATGTCCTGCAACAGAGTCCAGGACACAGTCCACAGTCTCTGTGGACTACTCAGTTCAGCATTACTCCACTGCGACATCATGGTCCAGGGATGTTCCATGTGTCAAACATGACTCTCCACCACCCAGATTGGCAAAACACAGAGCTCCTTGCAGCTCCTTGTTGCGGGTGCTATGTTGAGGTGCTGTTGTTCTCCTGGCCTCGGTACATGTCTCTCCAGTTTGCACTAGTGGGTGTAAGAGGAGTGTCAGGCTCCAAGAAGCTTGGTACATCAGATCTGACAACTTGCAAGCAGTGTGAGTGGGGATCAGGGCTGTGATGGAGGCCAAGAGTGAGTCAGCCACAATGGCGTTCACTTTGTGCATGCATCCTACACAGAGACATTGCTGGGTAAGCACTTGTAAGAGCGAGCAGGGGTTTTCCTGCTGTTTTCAGAAGGGAGGCTGCCTTTGGGAGCAGCAGGGGTGTTTGGATCTTTTCTATTTCAATTCCTTAATCTTCTTGTAAAATTGGCTAGTAGGCTTGAAGCCAAAGGCAAATCCCACAGATTCCCAATGGCATCCTTTAAATCAGAGCAAAACCAGCGGCGTTCGTCACTCAGAGAGGGAGAGATTGCACTCGTGACCTTCGTCGTTGCCTGATGACGTATAAGCCTGCTCTGCTTTTGATGGTGAGCTCCTAAGAGGAGCAGAGAACTGGGGCAGGAGCCCTCCCCACTCTCAGCCCAAGAGGTATTTGAATCTTTCATTATGGGATATTCTCCCACTTGTTTGTTTGGAAGCAGAACCACATGCTCAGCCACAGAGTGGTGACTGGATGATCAAACGTCCCTGCTTCCATCGCTTCATACTCCCAAATGACTTTTTCCCCTTGGTGGACACACGGGACTGCAGTCCAGGCACGGAGCAGAAGAGGCATGCCAGAGCAGGATGGGGCTCAGGTCATTCCATCACGTCCCACGGCACTATCAGAAGACGCCTTGGAGTCACGATTGCTCCACAATTCTGAAATGAATAGAGAATGAGCATAACATACTCCGAACGGATAAGCCTGCCTCCTGAGCGAGGCCTCAAAAAGTAAATGTGCACAAAAAGCATCACACAGCAGGGATGTTTCCTGAGGGCTGTAAAGGAGACTGGCTCCTGGCCATACAACAGTTAAAGTTTTTAACAATAACCTGGAAAAGAGAGTAACTTTATCCTTGCCAAGGTACACAGCTAGCACACAGACCAGCAGGGCTGGTAAAACACAGCAGAGGATAGGTTAACCCCTAAAGCACTCTGGAAAATTTGGTAATGAGATTGAGAAAATGGCCAAATGCGACAGCACCCACCTAGGAATTAATAATTCAGACTGGGTACGTCGGGGGGTGTGTGTCATTCTTCGGGACCCACACGTTAAGAAGAAGTTGGGGGTAACTAACTGGCAGGCAATTAGTTCAGAGTGATTTCCATATATCAAACCAAATAGGCAAATAACTATTCTTAATTATCAAGTACAAGCGAAGAGTCTGCACCTCCGAGTTTAGCACTGGTGATACCACTGCTGGAATAGCGTGTCCCACACCAGAATCGCACTGATAAACTGGAGAAGGTGCAGGAGGGAATCGGAGAAGGGGTTGCGGACTCTCACTCTGCTTCATTTATCAGGGAGAAGGTCAAGAGTGACTTGACCATTATCTGCAGTTGCCTGCTCAGGGAGCAGAAATCCGATAGCCCAGAGCTCTTCAAACCAGCAAAGATCTAACAAAATACAAAGCGATGCCACACTGAAACTAGCAATAGGGCGCGGAAATCTTAACACGGAGATTTGGAACTAATTTACCAAGGATTGCAGGGGATTCACCAACACTACAAATTTTAAAGCGTTCTACCTAAGAGGTACTGGCTTGAGCGAGGGTAACGATCAGCTGTGTTTTCTTCTGGAAATAAGACTAGAGAGCTCATCTACAAATGCTAACTTCACACAGGGAGGCAAGTTGCAACCTGCTAAGACAGGGGTGTCCACCTCCGCGCTGGCTGGTTAACCTGCAGTGTTTCTCACATCCTACTCTTCTCTGTGGGTACTCAGGGCTTATTCAGAAGGTTGCAGTGCTCTCTTCATACCCAGTACCCCTTTCAAATAGCCATGCTTAATCCCTGAAAGGTGGGAAACACTCTGATGTGTTTGAATAGGAACAGCTGAGGCAGAGGATGGGCAGCGACAGACACAACGCTATGCAGAACGCAAGGGGCAGCGAGAGACTGCAGTCCTAGCTGCAGGCACACAGCTGTCCTCCCTCCTGGAGGCCCAACTTGTCCCATCAGGATCATACTACGTTTCTTTCAACCTAACACACGGGCAGAAGAAATCGTTTTGGATGCTCTAAGGGCCAGCCCCATTCTCCCATGTACCATCTGCTACAGCACAGAGCCCCTTTGCCACCAGAGTCACAGAAACACCTTGAAAGGAACAGGCATAACACCTTCTCCCCATCAGGAGAAGAAAGATAACGTGGCATCCATGAAGCAAACACTGGTTTTTTTTTTTTTTTTATGGAGGAAGCCACAGGGCCCCTCAGGTTGGCGGACAATCTCATTGAGCTCTGAAATCATCCACTTTCTCTGCTATCAGGAAGCGGGGAGAAATGTGGTGGGTATGTCCATTCAGCAGATATATCCCACCATATGGCCAGAGGAATGCTTATCCGCATGCACACACACGCACAGAGCTAACTTTGGCTCCTGAACGGCCGCCCGTGACCTTTCTGCGAAGATTTTGCAGCAGCCCCAGGTGGGCAGGGGGCGATGAGTCACTGCTGGGAGCAGCCACACAAGGAACATGTGATGCATACTGGCTCTCCAGCAGGCTTCAGGAGTTTTAATCCTTAGAAATCAGAGAGATAGTGTCTTCTGAGAAAACCCAGCTCTTCAGGAAAGTAGGGAAGGAGAGGCCTGGGGAGCAAAGCTCCTTGGCGGAGAAGAAACGGTAAGGATTTCCCACTGCTCCTGCTGATGTGCCATCTCCAAACCTGCACGGATCTCCACAGGGGCAAAGATTTCTACAGCTCATTAACTCCCTCTGGATCAGAAAGGTCACATCACCCTTCACTACAGCCCTCCCCAACCCCAGCTTGTCTGCATGCTCTGGGTATTCAGGAAGCTCTCCTCCATGTCAAGAACCACATCAGGTTCCTGTCCCCTGGAAAAGCCTTTTCCTCCTGACTGGATGCAGACAGTCTCCTCTGACTGCTTGCCTTCTGTCAGTCTCATCCCTTGACTATTATCCATGGCTTCCTGGTCCCTCTGACCACCTCAATATGCAGCATCCCATGGTCTGCTGGCACTGGACTACTCAGGAGCTCTTCCTTGCAACTTGCCTCAGTCTGCTTTAAAGGCACAGCTGGAGCTTGCCTGGATTTTGGCTTTGCACAGCCATCACTGATGGGGAGGAATAGAGATGGTCACAGAGTTTGATTCGGAGCATGACTGAAAGTCTCCTTCCAATGTCTTTCCTGCTTTGTTCCTTTGTTGGCACTGCTCCATAGAGGTTACTGCACACCATGGGTCACCACTGTCAGCTGTGGGGAACACACCATGAGACCACCCCCAGGAAAGGAGCCACACTGGGGCCCGAGAAGCTGCCTGAGCTCAGGCAATCCTTTGAGCTCCATACACGTAGATGAGCACTGACTTTAAGAACAGGAGAAGCCCAGACACCAGCAGGCTACTTTAGATGCACTGTGGATTTCTTACAAACAGGCAGATGCAGCTCTGAAAGGCAGGGACTGGCAGTAAAGTCTTTACAGTTTTGCCTTTGCCAGTCTGGTGAAATCTGTCCTAAGAGACCACTCAAGGGACCAGGAAAAATCATTGCCTCTGTTGTAGGCAGAGCAGGCAGGTAGCAGCAATTTGGCGGTGTTTTGGGACAGTCCCTACAGGCAGTGGGTTGCTTACAAAAGGTTTACTCCAGGTGCCACTTGTTCATGGCCTGTTAGTTTAGAGGAAGCCTAGGGAATGACACATTAATATTAATTGCTTGTCAAACTGCTCTCCTCATGTCTTTCATCCGTGGTCACCCTCTCCATCTACCAGTAAGGCCATCCTCAGCCACAGGCTTCAGAAGCCTCCTTCAGCTGCTTCTCCCATGGCCACCTCCATATTTTCGACCACAAAGGGGACCCGTGCCTTGCCTAGACGATGCTACACCACCCTCTCCTGCACTGAAGTGCCTACAAGAACCAGCTCGTGAGCTCCTCATGAGCTCTCTCATGAACACCCTCGAAGCCATGGCTCTTATCACAGTGCTCCAGCCCCTCTGCCAGCCTCAGGCTTTCCCCTACCTGTCCCCCTTGATGGTGTCTCCCTCCAAAATGAGGCTGTGAATCAACAGTGGCAGCCCCAGCCCATTCTTTTGTGTTTGGGCAGTGCTTATCTGTGCCATGGGATTGTCATGCCATCACAGTGACAGTCACCCCAGCGAGGATGAGCCACTCTTTGAGCTCTTTGTGCCAGCCAGGGAGTGGTTTATAGCAGGGCTGCCTTTGGGCACTTTATTAAATAGATTGTCTTTGCATGGTCCAGAGCAAGCCATGAGCTCAAAGCAGGACCTAGCCCTGGGCAAAACACCTACTCCAGAGCATGGCCCATGCAGAGCAAAACACCGTGAGAAACCTTGTGGCCCTCTACAAGGCAGTGGGTGGTTAGAGCACATCACCCAGCACGGGGCAGACGCTGTCCCTGGGGTGTGCCGAGGTGTCACTGCTCCCACAGCGCAGAGAGCATCCTACCCTGCAGCAGCCCACAGCCCAGCAGCAAAGCTGGTCCAGCTCATGGTGGGTACCTGAGTCCTGACAAGATGCAAAGGGCACTGCACGAAGCCTCACCGGTTCCTGGGACACACGCTAATCACTTGGTGCCTGCAGAAAGCCAGGCAGCAGCTCCCCTGCCAGCAGCTGTGTTGTAGGTGTCTGCAGCGTATGTGGGCGCTTGCTGAGAAAATGCTTCCCAAGCTGAGTGCCTTCGAGGGCGGATGAAGGGGCTTTGGGCTCCCAGGCACAGGTGTCCTTGAGTGCCCAAGGCAGAAACGCGTTCCTTGTCCCCAGGGCTGAGGTGGGTTTGCAGGTGCCCGAAAGCATTGGTTCTGGTGCCTGCAGAGCATCCCTGGGCACTTCAGCAGCTGGGGACAGACAGAGCCAGAGCAACGCCCTCCCAGAACCAGCCTCACTCAAGTCTTCCTGGCTCGTGAGAGCAGAAGTCTCCAATGGTGGGTCTGAGACACGCAAGCCGCAGACAAAGCAGGCAGCCCAGGACGCTCCCAGCACTGATGTGGGAGGGGAAGGGAGAGATCAGTGTCCAGCAGGTCTTGGGCAGGGCATTGCCTGGAGGGCGAGAGCCTGAGCTGGGACAACGGCACACCAGAGCCCACCTCTGGCCTGAGCCAGAGAGCTTGCGAAGGGGTGAAACCTGGTCTGCTGGATGAGGGTCTCCAGCAGCAACTGAAATCCTGCTGGCTTGGATTCACTTGGTTAAATAACTAAAAGTGTGTTGGGCCAGAGACAAGATGCTAGTTTCCCCATAGTTTATCTCTCAAGGGGTCCGTGGCTGACAGAAGGGGTATTGGGTTGTTTGCTCCCTCTTAATCCCCTTTCTACGGGTTTCCCTTCCACAGTCTGAGATCAAGGGGTAAGTGTGGATGCCTCTGCCTACGCCTCTGCCCCCTGAGGACAGCAGCCCCCGCTTAAACGACTGTGCTGCCTTCCACTTAGTATCTTTGATCTCATATTTAAATACAGCCGGCCATAAAGGAAAAAGGAATGTTTCCCAGATAAGATTTGCTTTCCAGTCTCCCCATCCTCCCAAATAATACTATCAAAGTATCAGATTTTGGGAGACTAACCATTTCTTTGGCTAATCAAAAATAAAGGGGGAGTAAAGGAGGCAAATAAATTCTCGAAAACAATTACTTTCAGGTTATTTTTCAATATTTCTTTTTGATATTATTATTTGAAATTAAACTTCAAGCTGGTCTACCTCTGCATATTGCACCTCCAGTCTTAATCACAGCAGCAAATGGGAAACCGTAATCCTGATGGATTTCCACCACAAACTCGTGAGCTTTCCGGAGACATTGCTCTCACCACATCCTCTCCCCCACCCTGCAAGCGTAACATATATTTCTGGTTCCCCACATTTATGACCTGGCATTTAGCTGCATTAAACCAGGGGCTGGTTTATCACCTCCAATTTACTAAGTGATATAAACAACACCACCTGATTACCCCACTCTTGTCATTATTTACTGCTTCAGCAGTCTCTCAGTGTCATCTTCAAACTTTATCAGTAATGATTTTCTGTTTTCTTCCAGATCATTGCTAAAGACAGAGAATAGCACCGAGTCCAGGGGAGATACCTGTGGGACCCAATTAGAAATGACTGCACCGAAGGCTGATGTAGCACCAACAATTATAACTTGAGATCTAGCAGTTAGCCAGTTTTTAAACCCAGGCTAATCATGCTGTATCCATTTGTTAAGTACTAATAAAAATAAAGCCACAGCAAGAGTGCCTAAATTAACTCTTGACAACACCAGTGCACCAACAGCTCTATGAAACTTCATTGTATTGGCTAAAAAAAAAAAAAATAAATAAAACAACAAAAGCCAAACCAAACCGACCCACAAAAGTGACATCAAATATTTCATTTCCAATGTGACCTTTGCAGGGCAGTGTGTTGGTGTCAGCTCCATTCACAGCCCCGGAGACGTCAGGTGTCTCTCTCACATTTTTTGCTGCTAAAGAGGGTTCATCTCCTTGTGCCTGAGAAGAGGCAGGGACAAGGCAGGCAACGAACAAGGGGAAAAAGGCACCTTCAGCGCCTGCTCATCTGTTGTTCCCAGCAAGCTGATACACAGCTTTAGAGGCCCTTGGAAGTGGATGTTGTATCTCTATGAGAAATCCAGTCTCCTTCATCTCCTCCATTACAAACAGAACACAGGCCCCAGATCAACTATTTATTAAAACATGTTAACTGGAAAAACAAGGGAGGGGGGAGGGGGTTAATTAAATTAAAGGCCTCTCTAAAGAGAAGGCAATTAGGGTATTGATTGCAAGAAGTGCCAAGTTAATTGGGCATGTGACACATTGACATTTTTCACAATCAATAAACCTGCAACACCTTCAAAGAAATCTCGAGCTGCACACAACAACATCAGGGTCAAAAATGCAATAAATTTCTTGAGCTGATTATAGCTGTTGGCTTCTTTCATGTTTTCTCAATACAGAAAACTGTCTGACAGGGCAGCTCTTTCCCCATGTGGCTTTAATAAAAGTCTTTGATGGAGCCAATGCAAGCTTTCTCTTTTTTTTTTTTTAAGGAGAAATCTTGTCAGCTTCAGTCAGCTTCGTCTTTCCATTCCCTGCTGATCATTGGGAAGAAAGGGGCTGGAGAGGGCTGGGAAAATCCAATTAATAGAGGTAGTGGAGGAGTAACAGAGCAACGGGCAGCGATGCTCCAAAGACAGGCTGGTGCCTGGGGACTGCTGCGGATCATGCCCAGCGTGACACTGTGCGCACTGGAGAAGAGCCTCACCGTCGCAAGGGATGGGCCAGACCCTTCCTTTCCTTCCTTTGTTTCATCTGCCGCACAAAAGCGGAGCTGATGTTTGTCGTAAGGCTGTTTGAAATGGGCGTCCACCCCCTCAATCAGCCCAGGCCCCGCTGACAGCCCAGGCCTCTTCCAGCAGAGCCCGGACAACCGGTGGGTCCCGATGGAGTGTCCGACTGCCATCCCCAGGAGTCCAGGAGATGGGACAGGCTCTATGCGGACAGGGGTCAGAGGAAGGATGCTCCTTCTGACAGAGAAGAGGAGGGATGCTTCTGCAAAAGAGGGGAGGGGTGAGCAGAGGACCACCTGGGCTGCCCAATAAGTTCTGGCCCCGCTGCGGTGCACAAGTGCCTTTGTATCAGTTCGGGAGCTGGGCTGCAGTCTGCTGTCCTCTCCCAAGCCCAGCTCCCCTCCTTTCGCTTCTCCCTCCTCATGGGGTTGTCCGGGTGCTATATTATCTCAAGGTGCTTCAGGTGGACATCACTGAAAGCTGCCAGCCTGAGGGGGCTAATCTGTCCGAGGGTGCATGTCTACACTGCCTGGGCTGGACCTCCCCATGGCCTTTTCATCATCAGTGCCTTCTGTGTACCAGTATCATTTTAAAAAACATGCTGTTCTGATATTCTGAGACTTCACACAAAAAGTAGTGAAACCATGTTCAACACCTTTCTTGTGCTGGGCTGGAAGGGTGGTTGGAGCTGGTGTGTCCCATCAGTCAGGAGCTGGGGCAGGAGGTGTGGGTTTCAGCTCCCCAAGGCTCAGATGAGACTGAACTCAGGTCTTCTACCTCCCAGGTGAATGCCTTACACATGCTGCTCTTCTGTCAAAGCTGGTGGCTGTGGTGCCACCTTTTCCTCCTCAGGAGCTCTGCAACAGTATTTGTGAGTCCTGCTTAGCTCTTTAAAGCTGGCAACCATAACCACCTTCATCTGCCAGAGCAAGCCTTGGGCTGGGAACGGGCCACGGGACAGACCCCGCATGCTGGTACCCTGTGTCTGCTGTTCGCTGGGTGCTAAAACACCTGAAAGTGCCCCACTAACTGATGAGTCCCAGAGGTCACCCATGCACAGTGTTATTATGAACTAGTTGTTGGAAAGCTGGGAGGGGATCTCATCAATGCTCATCAATATCTAAAGGGCGGGGGGCAAGAGGATGGGGCCAGACTCTTTGCAGTGGTGCCCAGTGACAGGACAAGGGGCAGCGGGCACAAACTGGAACACGGGAAATTCCATCTCAACATGAGGAAAAATTTCTTTCCTGTGAGGGTGGCAGAGCCCTGGCACAGGCTGCCCAGAGAGGTGGTGGAGTCTCCGTCTCTGGAGACACTCCCAAACCCGTGTGGACGCGTTCCTATGCCACCTGCTCTGGGTGACCCTGCTTTGGGTTGGACTAGATGATCTCCAGAGTTCCCTTCCAACCCCTAAAATTCTACGTTTCTGTGAAATACACACCCAGGCTAGACTAACTGAAAATTCAACTTTTTGACTGTTTAAATTGTTTTGCTAAGGAGACCTGGGCACCTGCCCCACGCTAAGAGCATTATTTCCATGGCTAAGCCCATTAGTACGGGCCTGCAGCTTGCATTTGTGATTCAGAAATTCCATTGCCTATTGCAATGCTATATAACTTGCATCGACAAATTACTGTGCACTTTCAAAAACATCTGAGAGAATGTCATAGCCGCGACCTAGCTTGCAGCCCCACCACTATTAATCGTCCGTCGTTTGTGTTAACCTTATATAAGGCTACACTCAATAATTAACTTGTACAATCAGAACCTGACAGGGCCCATGAAAGCCGCGTCCTGCCAGTGCCTCCCAGCGCACGTGCTGCCTCATTAGCAGCGTCACCCGGTCCACCTCCTATCAGACAGTACCTGCACCCTGTTTTCCGGGCTCAGTGTGTCTTGCCTTGTGTAGTGACATTCTTCTGCAGGAGTTAGTAGTGAGCACGGTCACCTAATTATGATGAACCTTGCAGCCTTCTCTTAGGAAAATCGGAGGAAAATTAGCTTGTTCCTAGGAGACACAGGCTCAAGCCGAATGGGCTCTCTGCTGCCCTCATAGGTGCTGGAGAGAGGGGAAAAAATGAAGCACGCAATTTCCTGGAGCTGCCAGGGAAAGCTTTCCAACAGGCTCGAGCATGCACACAGCATGTACGCAGCAAGAGCCCGGGGTGAGGGTGGTCACAGGGCACATCTCTGTCCTCTGCCCCCAGCTGGAGCCAGCTCCGTGGTTAGCAGAGTCCCCAGACCACAGACTCATCCCATGGCACCTGAAGGAGGATGCAGGGTGATGTCTGCATTGCTGCACCAGCCCATCACCCTGTGGGCTCCTCACTCATCACAAGAAGGTGAAGAGGCTGCCGTTCTGGTGGTGGCCAGAGCTCACCCTCACCCCTGCAAGAGCAGCCAGAGCTCTCCAGCCTGTGCACCCACTGCAGAAAATGCAGGCCCTTGACAAAGATTCTCAAATGAATGTGACTGTAACCAGCTTACTCCACCAGCTGAGCGTGAAGATTCTTTCCAAATCCTGAGCAAAGGGCAATGTCCTCCGCAGAGGAAGATGAAGAAGCTATTGGAGAGGCAGTAGGGCAACTTTGCGTGGGGTGTCTGAGACACCAGATGGGACAAAATGGACACTAAACTGGGAGTCGGGCTCATGCATAAGTTTACTTTCCAATTGTTGTTAATTGACATAAAAAGCAACCGGCAGCACTTATCGTGAGCACATGAAGGAGTCCAAACCACAGACACATTCAGGAAAAAAAGATAGGTGCCTACACAACGGCACATTTGAAAAAAAACACTATTCTAGAGACATATCCTATACCCAGAGCTCAAGAATGGCAATACAATACAAAATCTGCAAGTAGTGCCCAAAATACCCTATATTGTGGGATAATGCTCCCTTGTTGTTTAATTGTGCCTCGTTCATGGAAAATGCTGCTGGGCCTTCCTCCTCACCCTCAACCAGGCACTCCTGGGAGGTGTGTGCTCCAGGGTGAAGTCCTTCATTTTAAAAACAGCCTGAAAACAGACCTTCTGTTTCTGGCACAGTGCTCAAAATGCCAGATAGCTGGATACTCACTGCCCCGCCCACCTTTCTAACTAAAAATTTTCATTAATCCCAGGGCTGAGTAGATCTCCTTAGGGGACTCTCTTGACTCCAGCACTATTCCATGTTTTCATTAATGACCCACATGATAGAAGAAATAGCAGGCTTGTTTAATTTCCTAGGTAATAACCAAGTTTTGAGAGATCATGTGTACACAGAAGGACAGGATTCAAATTCCAAATGTCTCCATGAATTAGGGAAACAGGCAGAAAAAAAAGTAGGACACGGTTCTACAAGGAGAACGGTGAGGGTCCAGCTGCTGGTAGGAACGGGCTTGGAGGTGTCCCAGGGTCAACAGGACAAAGCTGTGCCAAGAAAAAGGCACATTTCGTTCTGGAGGACATGCACAGGATTACCACTTGTAAAAAAATACACTCTTCCTCCCCCTCTTCACTGCTAAGCTATCAGCTGGAATAATTTTTCCTTTGTTTTGAGAAAGCAAAGGATCACTTGGAGTGTTCAAAAAGAGACTAACAAGAATCATCATAGACCAGGGAAAACAGGTCCCAACAGGCAAGACTGGAAGGGTTAGGCCAGATAGAAGACAAGATTAGGAGAAGACATAGAAATCTTTGTGAAGAAAGGGAAAGAAAAATTTGTTCCTCACAGCAGATGGGACAAGAAACCATGGGGTTAAACAGCACGTTTTCAGGTCAGATGTTTGGAAAATCCTGCTGTCTGGATGGTAAGGCATAGAGACGGACTGTCTGGGAAGGTCAGAGAATCTGTATCACTAAGGTCACAATAGGAAAATGTCTGTTAGGAATGACCAAGGGAAGCTGATCTTGCCCTGTGACAAGAGGTGGACAAGACCACCACTTGGTATTCTTTCCAACCCTACATTCTGTGAAGCAACAGTGCATTTGAGAGTTAATGGTGAATTAGAGGATAATTTGTCATGGTCTTATCCTGAGAGCATGCCTTTTGGTCTAAGATGGAACAGGAGCATTATGTCACAAGCTTTGCAAATGAATGAGCATAGCCAACAGGTCAACAAAACCAACACACCCTACAGAGCTCCACATACCCCATGGAGTCTGTGATACAGCATCTCCACACCTCCGTCAGACCAGTTCAAAATGACAGCCTGTCTTTGGAGAGCAGGACGTGATTTAGAATCATAGAATCACTCAGGTTGGAAAAGACCCTTGGGATCATCGAGTCCAACCATCAGCCCCACTCTACAAAGTTCTCCCCTACACCATATCCCCCAACCCCACATCTAAACAACTCTTAAGCACATTCAGGGACGGTGACTCCACCACCTCCCTGGGCAGCCCATCCCAGTGTCTGACCACTTGTTCTCTGAAGAATCTTTTCCTAATGTCCAGTCTAAACCTACGCTGTTGCAGCTTGAGACAGCAAAGAATGTCTTTTTTTACATCTTTTAGTAAAAACACCTTTTTCATGAAATTTTTTATTTGTAAACCAGACTGATTCCAATGGAAAGTATGTAAAACTTAACCAGTTTTTCTAGAAATGTATTTTCTTCACAATCCTGAAATTTTATACTAATGCGCTATTTCTGCGTTTCCATATTAGCTTTTGTGGGTTTTTTTACATTGCTTAATGGCATAGAGTATAGCATAATATGCATATTTAGTTCACCTGGGATTGAGTTTGTGGTCCTTGGAGACAGATGTTTCAAAATAATTCTTATCACCTGCATGCTGTAATAATTGTGATCATTCATTTATAACTCTGCTTTTCTTCTGCAACTCACACAAGAAGACGAATCCACCACAGTCTATCAGTAGGTGGTTGGAGCACAGGAGCTGAGCTCCATCACGGCATACAAAGTTGGCATCAGTGTGCTACTGCAATGGATACTTGCCACCTAACCCTACACTAATCAGTAATCCTGTGTTAACCAGCTCTCATCACCCAAAAAGCTGGCAGTGAGATTTTTTTCAGCTATGAATAGCTCTGCCTCAAAATCTGGAGCATCTCAGGGGGCCAGACTTGGTTTTAAGGAGACTGTGATTGTCTATTTGTTCAAGGCTGATGTATAAGCATAAGGTTTCTCATCTTCACCTTCTGCGAGTGTCCACCACCAGCAGCAGCCGTGCAGTGGCACAAAGAGCATGAGAGGCGGCACTTGCAGATCCAGGGTGAGGACTGGGGGATGACACCCAGCAGAGCTCTGTGCTCCCTGGGAGCAAATATTAGTGCTCCTTTCTGACAAGAGACAGACGCAGGCAGAGAAGCTGTGCCTGCCCCATCCCTGGAGGCAGGGCAGGTTGGACAGGGCTTTGAGCAATCTGGTCTAGTTGGAGGTGTCCCTGCCCAGGGCAGGGGAGTTGGAACAAGATGATCTTTAAGGTCTCTTAAGACCCAAATCATTCCATGATTCTATGATCAAGGCAGGAGCACAGATCTATGTCAGCTCCATGAGCCATCACGCAGCTCTCCTCCAGGAGTGAGCAAGACGGGCCCAGAGCAGGGGCAGATGTTGACCTGGGGTAACAAGAGATTTGTCAGGATGGGGACATCAGAAACACACATCAGCGAGGGACTGGTCAAAAGCACAATCCTGACACCTCCGTGCACAGCACTCCTCAGGTCTTCTGTGCACACAGTGCCGTGCCATCTGGCATGTCCAAGCAGAGAGAAGAGGGTCTGACTCAGCATCACCAGAGACGAAGAGGAGGCAGCTTTCTCAGTGATACACCATGAGAGGGACCCGGAGTGACAGTTTGTTTGGGGAGGAGGGGGTGGCTGCAGAAAGCGCGCACCCCCATTCTCATATCTCTCTCATCCCTGGAGATGTGTCATGTCTAATTTGTACATAATGACAGGGATGATCTGGAAACTGTAAAGTTAAAAAAACAGGGAGATGTTTGTGTAATAAATTCCTCTTATGTGGTTTATAAAGTATGGTGACAGGCTTAAGAATAATGCAGTGATCCAAAAAAATGCTTTAAATAGCAGAGGTGACATTTCCCAAATGAGCACCGTTTACATGGCAGGAGGAGAGTGTTTATTGCCTAAACCCTGTGTTACAACGTCAGTCATCCGCGTAAATGGTGTGTCCCAGGTGGTACCCATGCAAAACTAGTGCAGTACCACTGTCATAAGGTCCCAAGTAACCTTATATAACCAAAACTTCATATGATAGGATGCATATTGTACTGGAAAGGTCTCAGTTACAATATGTGGGGCATTTCTTGAGGACAGGTGTCCAGTGAAGGCTTCAATCTTCCAAGCAGAGAGGATAACAACAGTGTTACCACATTTTCTTAATATAAGGAGTGAGACAAGACAAAAAAAAAGAGGGATTCCAGAGAAGAGGGTCTGTGCTCTTTCTGCATAGAAAGGATGCAAATAGCTCCTAGGCTGAACCCCGAATCTTGGTTCTTTTGTGAGATGGTGTTTGGAGCAGGGGGTCACTGCTTTGAGATCAGTCCTGAGGCATAAGGTCCCTTCCAACTCTAACCGTTCTGTGATCCTATGAGTTAGCAACAAAGGCAAGATCAGATTCACGTGCCTTGCCTTTTTTCACTCCAATTTTGTAATCAAATATCCAATCATGCACTTTGCTGCATACGCTCAATTATCATTTTCCTTAATCTTATCTAGTAGCAAGAAGGACAAAGGCCAAGAAGATTTGTCAAGCAACGGTCACTTCACCCCCGAGGAGGGGATGTGCACATTCCCCAGGGCTGGCCCAACCAAGCTCATTACAAGAGTTGAGCAGGGGCTGTGCTTCCTCCAGAACATTGTAGGAGACCAGCTGGTAGGTGCTGGGCAGGAGGAGGTGGTTCTGGCTCAAGGTGTGCAGACAGGGTGTCTTTGACAGCAGGGTGTCGCAGGGACGAGTTACGGCTCAGGCTGAGGTTGAGTATGACATGGAGACAACCCAGGCGGGTGCTGCAGCACAGACCCGCTGGTGCGTGCGGGACCCGAGGGAGCAGCCGTCCCACGGCCGGTCCTGGAGGCCAGTGCATGAACCATTTGCCACGCAGCATTTACCCCTCCCCTCCGTTCAGAGGTGATGCTGACTCGCCTCAGCGATGGCTTTGACAGCTCACAGAGGATTTTTACTTTGCATTTCATTTAAGGATTAGAGGGTTCAGCTTCCACTGGAGAAACAAATGGGTGCTGCCTGTTGGCCTGTGACCAGTAGGTCCTAGGCCCCAGGCTGGATCAGAAGATAAATCAGCAAAGGAATATTAACATGGCAGAGATGTTACAAGCAACAGTGCACATATTTGGACCGAGTGGAGCTTTCCCTTTTATTGTTGATCGCAGCTGTCAGGACAGTTCAAACCTTCGCAAGTTGTTTGCCTGTGCAACACAATAGGTATTTAAATGCCCATTACATCTTTTCCTGAAGAAGCAATCTTCTACACATGGAGACAGTAGAAGGCAATCACAGCTCTATTGCACTTAGGAGAAGATATTACCAGAAGTGAAAAGCTGTATGACCAAAATTTCGTGCAGCTAAAATTGACTAATAGCTTTGAACTTTTTTTTTTCTAATGCATGATATTGCTCACCATATTGCTGCTATTACTTGGGGGAAATTCCTGCTTCTATAAGTTGTTGCTGGGTTGCATTTATTCCACAAATAGAGAAGGCACAGCTCATATATTGTAGATACGAACCATAGAGGGACCATCCCTATGAACAATTAATCAAGCTGCATCTTGCTAGTTGAAGTTTTTCAGCAAGATCTAACAGAGTGAAGTGCAAGTGAAAAGCAATGAAGTCCTCCTAGGGAATGCAGCAGAGAGAAAATAAAACATCCTTGTCTCTAGGCTGGCCTTACCCCTTCAGAAGTCTTTGCAACCTTTCTCGAGGGATGCACATCATCAAGAAAATCTGCCTGGAAGGGAGCAAAGGGTTTTTCTGCTCACTGTGAAATGTGAGGATGGCTAAGGGGAACAGTGGGGCAGGCAGGAAGCTGCTGGTTCATAATTTGTGAGTTATTTTGGACAGCTGAAGGGGTGATGCCTGTGGTGTTACACACTGAGAAGGGATGGCTCTGCAAGGAGAACAGGCACAACCTGCTCCTTTACTCCCTGGATCTTGAAACTGGCTGCAGCAGGAAAGATCCCCCCCTCACCACATCCCTTTGCAGAGCACAAGGACAAGCGAGGAGCAGTGTTGGAGATGGCTTAATTGCAGGGAAAACACAGTGCTTTCTGTAGGAAGTAGCCTAGGAGCCTTCCTTGCACAGCAGGTCATTTCAGGTCTCCTGCTGCCGAGTGTCTGCTTGCCTCAGCACTTCTGGTGTCATGGTCACAGGTCAGAGCACAGCTGTGTCTGCTCTGGCTTCTTACAGCCACCCAGCAGAGCCCTCAGGCCAAGCATGAAGACCGGCCACGATATGCAATTCCCTGCACGCCCCCGACTGTCCTGAGATTGTCCCAGCTGGGACACCATCAGGAAACCTGAGGAGCACCCACCCTCTACAGACACCCACAACTCCCCCAAGAGCTGCAGCCAGGTCTGCCTCCCCACCCATGCGTACCTCAAAAGGCACCATGGCACGGCTTGCTCCACTTGTCCTGGCACCCCAGCAGCCCCTTTCCAAGTGAAGGAGATGATGGTGCTAGAGATGAGGCTGTTGCATGAAGCAGAAGTCCTGGCCTCTCCTCCCACTGTGGTGAGGCTGTCCCAGGGCTTTGGGAAGGCCACTGTGACAAACACATCTTTAGGAGATCACAGCCCAGAAGGTACAGCTGGTCTAGGGCAGACTGGAGGCAGGTGCCAGGCTGAGGCTGAAATGTGAAGGCTTCCAAAAGCAACACCAAATATATAAACAGCTGCTTTCAGCAATGGAAAAAATTATCCCAGGCTGCGACTGGTTTCTGGTGCCCTGAGGATGACTATGAAGGGCACGGATCTGGAACATACATCTCTCCTCTCCCTGTGCATGTGCTACCTTCCAGCCCCAAAATGTTGGACGCCCCGTTGACGGTCCCATCACACTCACAGCAATTGCTCTCTTTAAGAAGAATTGCTCTCTCTCACTGGAGAACAGGCACAAGCAGAGCAATGTGAGGCCAACGGCCACCAAGCAATGGTGTGCGGCCAGAGCACAGCCTGGTTTCTGCTCCACCTCCCAGCATTTGCACAGTACCCAGGCTGCCATCCTGTGAATGCTGGTGTGGTTGTGCCAGGCCCAGGTAAGCTCTGAAGCAAGGAGGGATCAGGCATCATCAGTCTGTGCGAGGGTCCCATCCAATCTGAGCTGACAAAATCTTGCCTTCCCATATGCATTCTGAGTGCACTTTGGATAATATAGGCTGACCCAGTGAGAAAGCCGGCTGCTTTGTAAACATTTCCCCTAACTCCTGATCTTCCAGCGCTGGCTTTTAGAGCTCATCCTTTTTTCCACCACCTCTCTGTGAGGCCAGATATTTCTTGTCCTTGGAAAGAGTGAATATATTTTACCCCATGGTGACACTGCAGTGCCCAGCATTGCCTTGCCACCTGGCTCTCTGCTCCATCTCCCCCCACAGCTACTTGCCCTGTCCCTGAGGCAGGAACCTTTTTGCACATTGTGGTACCTCCCCTGGCACGCAGCATTCCGGGGGATGCGGGGAAGCGATGCAGCCTGGCTCTGGAGCCAGGGTTGGGCAGGGATAACAAGAGCAGCATCCTCCAGGCAGGTCCTGGCAGGTGGTAATCATGAGGGATGGATGCTCTGCAGTTCTCTTTGTCTATTGTGACTCTCAACTTTTTCTTGTTTAAACAGAAGGAGCAATGGGTAGGAACCGTGTGGGGTGGATGAGCTCCCAGGAGGGATGCTACCTGGCTGCATATAGCGGAGCAGAGAAGGTGGAGGGTCAATGGGTTTCTCAGCCATCTACAGGCACACTCCCCAGTTCCTATGAGCTACCATGACAGCAACATTTGTGAGTCACAGTCCGTCTCCCAAAAGCTGTTACTGCCTGGAAAGCAGTTGAGTTTTCTCTCAGCTGAGAGCCCAAACTGGACAAGACAGCACATGCCCGTGGTGGTGTGGGGAGCTTGTGGGAGCGGGGAAGTCGCTGATTCTCACTGTGATGAGCCACAGCAGATGCCCGTTGCCAAGACATTTCACCTATCCTTCAGAGGTTGTTTGGCTGTTGGTGTTTGTTTGTTTAGAGAGGGTTATGTTTTGTTTTGTTTGGTTTGTAATTCAATATGTTAAAGCAGGCAGGCAAGTGAAAATTGTCGGTACCATCTGCTGGTAGCAGTCAGCAAAACGTGCTCTTAATGATTGATCTTCTCCTCCCCCTCCCCATGCTGGAAGATATCCATGTATCTGGCAGCCCAGGGACAATCCTGCACTCGGGACATCACAGCTTTGGGGCAAGCAGGAGAGGGAGCGGTGTCGGCTACCCCAGCTTTTCTTGGACCAATCTGCACTTCACCTGAGAAATTTAAACCACCAAGCGTCAGGCCAGGCCTGTGTCACCCTTCGGTCACCCGCTCACGAAGCAGACAGAGGGATGTGATGGGGATGACCTACCGCAGTGCCTGCCGTGCTGCCCATCCTGCGACCCCCAAGACCAGGGGGGCCTTGCTTTCCCAGGGGGACCATGGGAATGATGGCCAGGCTGATCCTGCTGATTTCTGCAATGGCATCCTCACCAGGAATGGGTCTAAAGGCCTTTCACAGCAGCGCCGCTCCAAGAGTCCTATTTATGGAGCTGAGCACTTCACAGAGAGGTGAGGAGAGGCGAACAGGGGGTTCCCCACTGCCCCTGCAGACCACAGCAACTTCCACTCTTTCACCTGATGCTCCGCTTCTCCACATCAGCTTGGATCGTGTCTGTACAACCCCCAGCTTGGCCACCCCCTGCCATCCCTCTCCCCTTCCCAACCACTCACCGCGCAGGCAGAGAAATAGCAGCGTGCGAGGCTGCTTCTTTGGAGTCCAATTAAGCTCTGCACTAAGCCCTTATCTCCGCCTTTTAGGATGAGGAAGCACATGGCTAAGTGATTTACCAGGGATCGAGCAGGGGCACTAACAGGAGGCGAAGGAGAGGGTCAGTCGCTGAAGTGTCAGCTCACAGCTCACCGCCCTGGAGATGCTCTGCCGAGCAAGCCGTCCTCCCGCTGTCCGCAACCCTTCTCCCGCAACACCCAGGGTGAATGCAGAACAGGACAGCTCTGCACTCTGCCTCTGCTGAATCGATTGTTGCTGCTTCTCCCCTCTTCTTCCTCCCTTCCCCCAGCGCATATTTCCCTCGAAAAAAATACATTTTTGCCATGTGTCAAGAAAAAAAAATACAGTGCAATTACACATTTTTATAGCATACCTTTCATAGCTTATCGCAAAGCTCTGCACATAAAAAAATGAATTGCATAAATTTTAAAGACATGTAATACATACACAGTTAAAATCATGCCGCAACAGCAATAGAAAACAGGTGTGTGCTTAAAGGGAGATTTAAACCAGGGACGTGAGTTGCACACAGGAGCTGTGGGGGTGAAGCAGCCAGGCAGAGGGGAGCTGCAAGCATATACTGATTACTGGGATGGAGAGAGAGGCTGTAAATCTCAGCAGCAAAACAGCAAAACATGCAGCCAAGGGGAGAGCAGGAGGATAAGGGTAAGTACCTGGGAATCTGAACCTTTGCGGGAGCAATGCTCTGCAGAGACTGAGTCTCCAGAGACTGAGCCGGACAGGGAAGAGCTCAGAGCTCAAAGCAGAATTTTCTGCTGAAGCTCTACCCTACAGGGATGCAAGTTTAACTAGTGCCCTTCTGGACTTCTAAAACCTCAGGGACAGAAGTGTACTGCTACGTACAATGCCAGCTCTCCAACTGTTCAAAGATTTCTGATCAGCTGTATCTTCGTGTGGTGGGGGTTGGGCGGACTCGCAGGACAGTAGATGGACCTGTATCTGAAATTGTGCCCTAGGAAAGCAGCCAGACCAGGTTGTTGGGACCTCTCAAAGAAGCATCTACCCATTTCACTGGGGCTTGGCACAGGGATGGAAAGATGAATCTGACCCGCAGTTTAGCCTGAGTGTGCAGTGTGTCCAAGTAAACCTATGCTCAGGCATAGGCTTATGCTGCGTCCTAAGACACCCATGAGAAGACAACGTGGGCTCTTCACCATGGTTGACCCTATACAAACCTGCAGCAGAATGTGCCCAGCCTCCCTGCCTGTGGATGTGCTGCCTGCCCCAGCAGCAAGTTCAGTGGACAGAGAAGCTGGCCTTGGTGTCCCTCCAGGAAGGAACCCATACCGCCTGCAACACGAACCAGTGGGATCTGCAGGGATCCAGATCCTGGGTTGCACTCCACAGTGCAAACACCTGCTGCATGGTGAGGACTTGGCCATGAGCAGAAGTAGTCAGAAAGGCACACTAGTGTGACCTGAGGCATGTCCTGCCCAGCCCCAGGCTGCAGCATCCCCTTCACTAGAAAAAGGTGGGGAAGGTCTGGCAAAATCGAGCCTTCCCCTCTCTGACTCCCAGGGTCCCAAATGGAGGGTATGTCCTGCTACAGCTCAGCAGAGGGGCAAAATACAAGGACCCCTCATTCCCCTTGACCAGCCCAGAAGCTGGGGTCATGGACAGACTGAAGGGAAAAGCCAAGCTGATCCACAGTGGAAACATTGTCCCACCCCAGCAGTCTTCCCCTTTCAAACATCAATGCTTTCTTTCTATGTCTCAAAGTCCAGCTCCCATGGTGCTCAACGGCCCTTCCACACAGCACGAGAGATGGAAATTATGATCTGTCCTCTGTTCTTGTCCAGGCCAAGATGATAACACAGGGATGCTCAGTGGCATCCCATCAGCAGAGACATCACTGTCACCTGAGTGGAGCACAGACTGTCACCTGAGTGGAGCAGAAGCTGAAGGTGGCTGAGAGGACTGACACACGTTCAGGAACCATACCATACTTTAAAATGTAAATTTTCTCAGCCCTGCCATCCACATCTTCACATCAGCGGCATCCCCCGGCTGCTCCTGCATTTCCAGATGTCCATGCCGCAGGGTGTGCTACCCCAACAACACACCTGAGACAGGACCCTGGGACAGCCCCAGCCACGACCCACGTGGCACACAGGGATGTCCCGTGAAGAGGGCTGGCCAGAAGACACTGCTAACCTCAAAGATACAATTTGGAAATCACTCCAAAAAGCTGAGGAACCAATGGAAAGATTTTTAGAGTCAAAAAAATGGAAAAATAAAGAACTGAAAAACAGCCAGTTTCCAAATAGGAACCCCAGAGGGTATTCTTCAAAAAGCTGCCTCTGAAGCAATGGAGAGATTCATATCTAAGATGCTCATATATTTTAAATTGTTTCTTCCCAGCATAGCTGTCCTGGTAAGCCTGCACGATGAGTTCCACACTGGACCCAACATACGCCATTATTATGGGGTTTTTTTTCCTAATCATTATCATTAATTTGTTAAAACCATTATGACACATGTTGGTTACAAGCCAGCATTTATCTAATGAAAGCTGTTTTGGCAGGAAGTTCTTGACTGGTTTAGGCACCTCGGGAATCCCAGCCACTAAGCAAGCCATTAAAATGAATGTGAGCATTCATGGGATATTTGACAGTTGTCACAAGTTCCGCAGGATGGCCCACCGCATCCCAGCAGTCTGCTCCCCGCAGGTCCCCGGGAACTCTGTCACGGCACAACACTACACTGGTAGACACCCAATAATCCTGTCTGTGCAGCACGCGCCCTGCATTTCCGATTCTACCAGGTAAGATCTCTATGTGCTCCCAAATGCAGACTGGCCCTAAGGAGGGCTAAAGAGCTGATGAGCAGCAGCAGTGCCTGCCTGCCCATGCTGATGGCAGAAGGCAGCGGTTTGAGGCAGAGAAGAGGTTTCCTGCACCACTAACCTACATCAGGAAATGTTTGCAAATTGAGAAAACTCAACACAAGGAACTAGGCAGGGGTTGAAGTGAGGCAGACCTCCCTGTGCCTTGCAGGTGGAGCCTCCACCAATCTGCTCTCAGCCCGACATGATGCTCCTCTGCAGGGTACCCAACGCCACACAGTCCCTTGTTTCTTTTTATGGCTCTTCCCAGCAGCCTCCCAGGCTCTGTGGATCTGCAAGCTCTCTGCTAACCTTGCTCTTGTTCTCTTCTCTCTGCCTTTTCTCTGTCCCATGTCTCCCTGGAGGCTCTACCCTTGCCTGCATGCAGCAGCTGGCACAGTCAAAAAGTCCCTTCTTGTCAGTACCCCAGCCAGCACTTTGGAAAGGAATATGACATACAGGTGTAGAAAACTGCAAACAGGCAGACAAAACAGACAACATCGATGACAGAAGTGTTTACTCACTCTCAAGAGCTCAGATAGGAAAACTTATTTCCTGGCTTTCCAAGTGGGGGCTTCAGTCAGTGCTATTCAAGCTTTTGGTGAGAACCCCTAGGAATCAATCAATGTACCTTGCTACCATTTAGATGGGTCACAAACTGACTTGTCTCAGCCCTACCACCTCCCACATCTTTTGACTCATCTCCCCACCACCCTCTTCTCATCTGTACCACATCACGTGTGGTATCCTCCTGACTTGCTCCCTGTCCCATCAGCTACTGCAGTTACCCAGCTCCTCTTCCCCTCTCTCCCCGCTGATCCTTCCCCTGTGCTTCTGGCAGCTCCTCATGGTCCTCAACACTAGGACCTTCTCCTCCCTTTGCCCCTCTCCAGCCCTATCAGCTATTTGCCCAGAGACACGTCTCACATCCAGCCTAGACCCATTGGCACTGTCCTGCTAATGAGACCCCTCAGTGACAGGGCTGTCCACATGGTGCAGTATGGAGGTCCCAGGGAGCATCCTTGCCTAGTACAGGACAAACCCTGTTCAAATACTCAGGACATGATGCATGTCTACTGAGATCTCCCTCAGCCCTCCTGTCCCAGTCTAAATAAGCTCTGCGGGGTCTTGTCACTGAGGACAGGACACACTGCCAAAAGGCCTCACCTGGGACGTGGTGGTTCAGGGACATATCTGCACCCCTCTGCTCCCTCATCTTCCCTGGAGCAGGTGGACCAACAGCTCCCCGAGGGGCAGCTTGGGATGTATGGGCAGGTGACTTATGACAGCAGCTGGCTCATGGCCACGGGTCTCTGTGGACGTTTGTGATGGCTATTTTTTCAACCCAAAGCAGGACATCGTGCAAACTGCACCCCAGGCAGCCTGGGCTGCAGCTGGGATTCACAGAAGCTTTGAGGAGGTACCAAACACTGCAGAAGTTAAGCACAACTTCACTCCGTGCCACTTTGCTCAATGTAACTAAAACCCACTCTGATAGAGCTGCTGGAGATTTTTTGGCAGGAACTTTTGGAGACCACTTTCAGCTCATGTTCTTCTGATTTACTGCAGACCTCTCCACCATGGCAAGAGAGGAGGTGAACACTTCAAGCCCTGCAGTAGCTAGGTGTCCAGCAGGACAGCAAAGCAGCATGGACAGCAAAGTCTGTGCCTATCCTGTACTTTGCTGCTGGAGGCAGAGCAGGAAAGGATGCATCACTGCCCACAGCTCCCTGCAGTGAATTTACCAATACTTCAGCTTTCTAAAGCTCATTTCAAACGGTTTCCTTGATTATTTTAATCCAGTAATTGATTTATTCCTAAATCCCACTCACTCCTCAAAGTCATTGCCTGCAATGCACACATTCCCAAGGTCTCTGAGCCAGCCCTGGCCTCGCAGTGCTCCCTGTCGGTGGCCGGGACCAACAGCAAAGTCCCTGAGAGCAGCCTGCGGCACCTCTGATGCTCAGTGGTCCCAGAGTTACAGAGCGGCATGAAGCCACGGCTTAGACACCTCTCAGGGATGAACTACAAGACCCTGGATTAAAATACAACGTATGGAAGAACAACCTCAAGTCAACCTCCGTGTTGGCCGTGGCCCCACAGCTTGGGGCAGGACTCAAACCTGCTGCCATATGCATGGGGGCCCAAGCGAACACCCACGGAGCTGCACTGATTCACTGAGCCCTCCTCTTCTGTTCACGGTCTGGCTTTGATTTCATTCCCCCCATGAGAAATGCGGGGGTGGGCAGGGGGCCTACACTGCAAATGAGAGATCACTACACAAGGGCCTCCCTACTGTGCATTCACTCACTTTGTTGCCATGTTTCTGACATCTTTGAAAGCTGGTTATTTCAGGGCAATCCCATCTGAGAGCGCCGGTGACTATCCTCAGGCAGGGTCCGTCTCTGGTGGCAGGCATGGGTAAGTGTGATGAGCACAGCCAGGATGGCGAGTGGGCCGTGATAGTGGGCACGTGTGTCACCTTGTTGCTGTGCTTTCAGTGGGAGCGTGCCGCACCGAGGAGGCTCTGCAGTGGGTGAATTTCACCTGCTGATTCCACCTCATTGCCTCGCTAAATTCCTGCTGTCTCTTTCACCCACCAGCACTGCTCTTGGAATCATCAGCCCTTCAGTTATACAATGCTTAAAAGCAGACAAAACAGCCATGGAACATAAAACCAAGGTGGTGTAACCACAGAACACTGTTATTCACAAATTCAGTAACCTTTGAATGTAGCCAGAGGTTGCAGCTCCACTAAAGCGGGGAACAACTTCACACCATACCACCGTGCACGAGCTTGGAACACCTTGGTACCACATCTGCAAGCCCACTTGCAGAAGCAGTTCCTCAGTCTAATGAAGCCAGGTACCTCAGGAACACTTAACCCACCCAAAGAAAGTGCAAGTCTGTGCCAAGACGTATGTGGAGGAGAAGCTCATGACCTTTTCCCAGGAAGCTACCTGGGAAAGATTCAGTCTGCCTGGTGTATGCAAATGTCTCATGGTCCAGTGATGTCCTCACAGGTACTGGGGGCTCTCTGCAGCAAACAGTTAAATCTGAATAACTTCCCACACTTGTGGAGATGGTTTCCATGCTTCATTTAGCACTCCCTGCCTGTAGCAGACATCTGACTGCTGCAGCTGGCCATTTCCAAAACAGGATCCTGGCAATCTTGGGGGAAAGATGGAAAGCTTGAAAAGCCAATTTTTGCTCCAGTCTCTCATCCTGAGGTAAGGATTGATGTTTAGCTCTAGGGTTTGGGATGTCCCTCACCAGAACAGGGGCTGCAGCCTCTCACCTTCCTAACCTCCCTTTGTCCTACCTTATACCTTGCACACATGGAGGACACCAGCAGGAGTGGGACAGAGTCTGCTTAGAGATGCTCTTCACCTACACAAGATATGAGGCACCCTGCAACACCCTAGTGAAAACTACAGGCAGGAGAAGGTTATGCCCAACTCCCTCCCAATTCACAAGCAAGACAAGGACTTCTAAAAGTGATGCCCCATGTTTTCAGTACAATTGTTCTCAGATTTGCCTTCACAATGCCTGTGGCAGTGGGGAGAGTTGCTCTGAGCATGGGGTGAGGTAGGTTCCTCCTTCTCCTCACATCACCAGCACAGTTGTCCAGGTTCCCCACACCCATTTTGTCCAGCTTCTTGCTGCAGCCTGGCTATGGATCCCCTCCCTCCACCTTGACTGTCCATTATTCCCATGCCAGTCCAGCAGTCCAAGCAGCAGCAGTGCATCCTTATCCCAGATTGTTAAAGGCGCACTGCTACTCTGTACTGATATGCAGCACCATACATGTATCAATGGTCTCCCTGTGGTTCCCAGATTCGTATCTTCAGAAACAGAGCATTACATTCAGTTGCTATCAGGTTGGTTTAAAGCATTGCAGGATACCAGGGTTTCGGGGAGCAATCCTCCACGGAGGAGGTGGGTGGTGAGCAGGCACTGGCAATGCTGAACATCATTTTGCCGAGTCCTTTGAGAGCTGCCTTGTGTGGCTGCAGCGCTGCCCTCCCAGCTCAAGGGCAAATGCAGCCTCGGTCAGTGCCTGTCTGACTTCCCAACCACTGCATCCTCCATGTGACACCAATGGCCAGGATGCAGTACCTGGCCCATGACCCACTGCCTAGTGCCTCAGGAGGATGCTCTTTCAAACACTAGCCTGTGATATTTTAGTGAGCATGGAGTAGTAATTCTGAAGCCACTTCTGTGTCTGTTTCCAATCTCCATCTATTAGCAGTGTTTAACTAATTCCAGCTTTACAAAGGCATTCTGTCAGCTAGCAAGGTCGATACATCTTCTCTTCTAGGCAAGCAGCCTGGCCAATTATCTGTTATTATTGTTTAATTCTACCCTGGAAATCATTACAGGTTTGGAAAGCTGTGGTTCTTCTCCCTGTACCCTGTAGCTGGCCCTGAAAATAGTTGCAGTCCGGCAAGATCCCAGCCCTGTTTCTGCCATGCAGTACAGCACATCCTGAATAAACTGCGCAAAAGATGAGATTATTCTCACTTCGCTTCACACATCTGTTTGTCGAAGCCTGAAGCTATGCGAGCCTCTCAGGCTCCCATGGAAATTGGCTCCCAGAACAAGCTGAGTGTGCTCCAGAAGGTCCATCTCCCTGCTTTGACTTCCAGGCACCTGGACAGTCTGCTCAGGTGGAGATGTCTAGGTGGACAGAGCTACGTTTGAACAACTAGTCCCACCCAATGTGGTGGTTTATGTGTTGAAGGCTTTGGTACCTTCCCAGAAGACATCCAGGCAAGTCTCACTTGAGATTCGAACATCAAGACCTTGTTGTTTCCATGCATGCTGGCTACCTGTGCTTCCATTACAGGGGGGCTGGTGTTCACAGACAGGTGTCCAGTGCTCTGGGGGTCCCACTGGGCTTCCAGCTGTGTCCCCAGCAGGATCAGGGTCTCCTACAGGTCTGCAGATTGCATGTGCAGGTGCCACGCAGATGCCCCAGGTTCACAGCTGACAACAAATGGAGACTTGGATCGGCAGGGGATGTGATGGGGCCTTGGGCAGCCACTGCACATGAAGACCCTGACAGAGAGACTCCTACATTTAGGGCTTCATCTGGGAACCGCATCCCACCACTAGCGTCCCATCTCAAGAGCCACACCCATTGCAGGACCAGAGTCTTCCATTTGCTAAAATGCAAATGGTGTCTCACCCATGCTCTGCAATAAACACAGACCCTCCCTCTGAGTGTCAACAGACAGCGGATTCCTTGACAGAGCACCTGTGTTACTGTCATTTTAAAGCACAGGGGAGCAAGGATATCTTTCGTACATGTTTATTTTACAACCAAGACTTGCGAGTGTTTCAGCTCTGTGAGTAGCTGCTGGTAATCCTGCTGTGAAATGAGAGACCCTGCAGGCCACAACGAAATCCTTCACTTGTGAAGAAGCACAAACCTCACTCATTGTTTCCTTTAACCTAATTAAACAGTTTCATAGGTGCTACTGCATTCTGGGTGCGCCTCATCTTTTTATCTGCAGTTGTGAAGACAAGTTTTGCTTTTACTGTGAGCACATTAGCTCTGCATTTACCCCACTTTGTTGCCCTAGCTGAAGGATTTGTTCCTGAACTGAGAATCATCTGCAGCATGGGGCTATTGCAGATATGAAGCACAGAGTCTTTGAATGTTTCCCATGCTGTGCCTTTTTGCTTGACCATTCATTTAATTTGCTGTGCAGACCACATAATGTAGTTTCAGCTCTCCAGCATCTGTAGCAGCATGTCACAGATACAGCAATTTCATGTGCAGTCTCAGAATTCAGCCCAACTCAGTCAATAACTCTTGTTTTGTCATGCTCTGAGTACCCTGCAGTAACAAATCCTGTAATGAATCATTTAAACTCTGCCCAAAATCATAGTAATTTTCTAATTCAACTATTTCATTTCGGTTGAAGTCATCTTAGCCAGTGAAACACGTTGCCGTCCTTCACAGGTGGGGAAAAGGGATTCTTCGGATTTCAGCAAATGGTTTGTTTGAAGGTTTGGTACAAGCTACGAGACTGCACATTAGCTTCAGACGTTATTCCCCTATGACACTCTCTAAAATACTGCACTTCTCAGTTACAGTTTAAGCTTTCTGTAGTGTGGTGTGCTAGCGTCTCACTACAAGCAGCCCGGTTCCCTCCTGAATGAGCAAACAAGTTCATTTTCTCCAGGCACTTTAATCCTTCCAATCCTAACTGGATCCCTGAATTTAGCATGCACACACACACCGCCTTCACCTGTGGAGATGCAGGTGGGAGGAGTCAGAGCCTGAACAGTTTGTGGAAAGCTTCTCGAGGCCAGCCAGCCTCCCTGGCCACCACCGAGCCCTTTGAAGTGCTGCTCTCATAAGCAGAGCCAGACACCGGCGTGCCCAGGCAGAGGCAGAAATGGCAACGTACAGACCGGGACAGCCTGCATGGCTTTGGGGAGGTGAATAGCAACCAGCACCCGCCGAATCTGTCAAAGCTGATGAGCCGTGCAGGATGGGCAGGCAGGACCATTTTCAGCTGGGGCTGACCTCACTATGGATTGAGCTTGACATGAACCTTGGGGCCCTTGGGCACCCCACAGCATCTGTCCTGCCGTTCATCATTAGAAGAGCTCCCACAAATGCGATACTTCAGGCCTGCAGATCACAGTGTCTCTCCTCTCAGGTCTTCTTGGACTGGTCCAGCTCAACACCACTGAGCGTCCTCGGGGCTGCACGTCTCCATATCCACCCTCTGTGAGTTGGTGTGTCCAAAAAAAGCCAGTGAAGGTGAATATTAGTGTGAGTACAGAGCAATGTAGCATGGTTATCTACTTTGAAAAGCAAATGTGTCAGTGAGCTGCTGATCCATGTTGTCTGGAGAGAAACATCTCAAGAAAATGGTGTCTGGAAGTGGGACCATGGTGTGCCTCTCCAGGGCTAATTGCAGTGCCCGTCTGGACTGAGTGGGACTCGCGACTGCCCTGCCAGTCCCTCAGAAAATGGCTTTTGAATACCAAGAACATAGTAACCTGGGAGACTCAGGCAGCTGTTTTACCAGACTGTGTTGTCTTTGCATTGACAGGGAAAATATGTCAGAGCAGTTGTCTGGGAGTTTGGGAAGGTGAACATGAAACCTTTTTTAAACAAAAAGAGACGCAGAGTTGCAGACTGCTTGGACGACAAGGAAAGGGTTGCGGGCTGCTTGCCCGTCTCTGGGGATCCCTTCAACTGGGGAAAAGCAGGATCTGTGCAAAGCACAGAGTGGGAGGGCTGCTGCTGTCTCACGTGGGGTCGGTGTCGGGCTCCCAGAGCACATCCCCAGCCCTGCAGAGCTCCCGTCCATTGGCACCCAGCAGGTTGTCAGCACAGAGAGGTCACCAGCTCTCAACTGCCCTTCTGGTTTCTTCCTAAAACCCTGAGTCCTGGCATTACAAACTGCCACAGATGCCAAGCGCGTTTAGTGGCTGGGAAATAAAAACAGGAAACGCACCATGCCAAGCTCCATCACAAGATGGAAGTGGAGCAACTGGGGCTAAACCTTAGTGTTTTAAGCCATTGCTTTATCTCTCACTCATAGCTGGAGCGCAGGTATCAGGACAGCCACATTGCTAACTCAGCTCCTGCAGGCACCTCCAGCACTTGCACCCACATCTGACCAAGGATACTCCCAAGTGTAGAAAAAGCACAGTGAATGTTCCTGGGAAAAGCAGGGGCCGAGGCAGAGCCGGGAGGATTTCACTACAACATGAGGATGGGATCAAATTGCATTCATGATGGTAAATTTGGGATCATGGACATCACAAAGGCAGCCAGGACTGTGCCCCTGCACACTGTCCCATGGACCCTGGCAGCATCCTTCTGCCTTTGCTGTGTGCTCTTGAGCTTATTCCTGATCCATCTGCTCTCCACAGCACCATGACCCCAAACCCACCCGCCTCCGCATCAGCCCAGCCGCTGCTTGGTCAGCAACAAGTGTCTGGGGCATTCACGGTGCTGGCTGGGGACAGATGATGCTGTTCTCATGTTAGGTTTCTGGTGTGACATGAGGTCTCTGATCTCTTTTCAGTGGTGCCCGGCAACAGGACAAGAGGTAACGGGCACAAACTTGAACATAGGAAGCTCCATCTAAACATGAGAAGGAACTTCTTTACTTTGAAGGTGACAGAACACTGGCACAGGCTGCCCAGAGAGGTGGTAGAGTCTCCGTCTCTGGAGACATTCCAAACCCGCCTGGACGCATTCCTGTGCCACCTGCCCTGGGTGACCCTGCTCTGGCAGGGGGTTGGACTATATGATCTCCAAAGATCCTTTCCAACCCTGACCATTCTGTGATTTTGTGATCTCAGGCTGGACCCTCTGGTCCCAGAGGAAGGGGCAGAAGAGGTGCAATGTGAAACCAGTTCCCACATCTCTGGCTTGAGATGTTTTTTCTTACCTCCATGGGTAAGGATGAAAACTGCCCATCATGTCAGACCCCTACTCCATCCATAGAGCCACAGTTTGAGGAGACTTTCCAGGCCAGAAGAGTGCTCCTGGGAGTAAGGAAGAGAAAATGGACTGCTTTGAATTGAGAGTTCTGGTGGAAGAGATGGACAAGAACCAGCACACAAGGATGAAGCCATTCTCAAGGGGGATTAGGAAGTATCTGAAGGTAGAGAGGGGCATAAGAGGGGTATGGTGAGGAACCGGGCAAGAAAGGATGTGGCTTTTATTGCTCTTTTTAATTACATGGTCGTGTTCTGTTCTTATTCAGGCTCTATGCAGGTTGACTTCCTCTGGGGACTGTGTAACGAAGCAGTATCCCTCATTCCCTGGTAAAACCAGAACAGCTTTACTGAACAAAGTGAGAGACTGCATGAGAAGAAAGTGCACTCTCATGAGGGTTCCTTTCTACCCTTGCATTTCCTCCAGAATTTAGAGGTAAGCTTAATTATACCTTTCTCATTTCCAGGGTCCCCAGTGGGAGATCCTTAGGGTCAGGTTTGCAGAAGTGCTGAGCACTCGAAACAGAAGCCAACAGGAGCTATGCTTTGGACAGATGATATGTAGAGGAATGCTAAGTCCACAGAAAATCAAGCACCAGGGGCTGCTGCGTGGGATGGTATGAAAGCATCCAAACTCAGACTCGCACTCATAGTGGTGCTCATCTTTCTGCCTCGGTTCTCAAGGGAGAAAGTGCAAGGTCATTACATAGGTGTTTTGTGGAAATAAATTCATTAGCACTTGAGAAGCATTCACAGACCCCGATGAAAGCACCAGAGAAACACCCAAGAGGAAATGAATAATTGTGTACTCAATAGAGGGTTTGGATGGTGTGCAGCAAATAAAGCCTGCGGCACACATTGAATGGTGAGGATTAAGAGAAATATTGAATGACTACCCAGGCATGGAATGAGTTAGGGATTCTGTGGAAAAACTAGTATATGATCATGTAATTAAAGAGTGCATTGTAATGATCCTGCTCTGGAGGCTGGAGCTGAGGACAGCCTTAATTTTGGCTCTTCCAACATTTGAAGCACTTGACGTTGACTATCAGTGTACTTTTAGAGTAGATTTTTAAATGTAATTCCACAAGTAAAGAGGAAGAAAACCTTAATGCTTAGGCCATAGGGAGCTGACTATCTTGCAGAGGTTAACACGATATCTAGCATTTACCCTCATATAAGAAAGAAAAGCAGAGGAGGGAAGATACATCAGCAGTGATTTCCAGCTCTGGAAAGCTGAGAGTTGCTGATGGCTTCGAAACTAGCTTGAAATAAATTGTTTAGCTTCAAGAGACGTTCAGTGTTTAAGCATTTTGTGGCCAGAAAACATGCACATCTATAAATGAGAGTATTTCATTGCAAATATGAAATTCGTCATGGTTTAGCCATGTATTTCCAATTTTGTATGTGAAAAGAGTTGTATTTTCTGTGTACATTGTGAGTGTAAAAGCATGAAATTGCAGTGGGATGCAAATTATTAGACACAAAAGCAAGGCTTACGTTCATCAGTGAGGGAGGCAAGGGAGATCATCTCCCAGGAATGGGAGAGGGAGATGGGTACACAGGGGTAAGGGGATCTGCAGAACTGGCAAAACACTCCCAAAAAACAACAAAAAAAGTCTGAACAGAGGCAAGACATGAACAATCCTGGAATTTGTGCTGAATTTGACAAAAAGTGGCCCAATTTAATTCATTTTCTCACTTTGGAAATGCTAGAATATTTTATTTGAATTTATTTGAATTTGAATTTATTTGAATTTTGACTTCATATGGTGCCAAGAAAAAAAGTTTCAGAGCTAAACTCCCCCATATTGTACAAGAAATTTGGATACAATAGCTGGGATAGGACTGAGGTACCACTGATATGACAGACAAGAGCAGCCAGTGATGCTGCCACAGAAACTGGGCCATGCTCGAGGCATGAAGCACTGGGTAACACCAGGACTGGGCTGTCCTGTGCCCTTACCGCTCCACTGTCCACAGGCTGATGAGTGCTGTAGGATGAGCTCCAGGAGAAGAAGGTTCCTCCACTCTCCTGGATCACTCAGAGAGAGGAGCAGACCTTAAGAGGGGAATGAAGGTGCAGAGGGAGCCTGCTCCCCTCTAGCAGGGACTTGGAGGAGCTGGGTCAGGCCCTGTGTCTCTGCTGTGCTCCAGGCACGTCCCCACCGGCTGCAGTGGTGGTCGCTGCACGGGGATGTGCAAAAATCAGGGTGCAGGCAGCCGAGACCATTGCTGCCGGAGCAGGCAGCACGACTCCCCAGACTCCATTGCCCTCCAAAACATCTGCGGCAATGCAGACTCTGACAGGTTTTGTTCATTAAACCCACATTACCATTCTCTGAGGAACCTGACCTTTATTCCTCAAATCAAATGTCAAAGATGTTTAGCAAGAGACCAGCCTCGCTGAACTGCGGGGAGTTACCGCTCCATGAGAGGCGGCAGGACAAGTGCTGGAGGACATGACCCCCGTCTCCGTGGGGTGCTCGGTCTGGCTCGCTGGCCCCCCATGCAATGCCCATCAGCCACCACCACCTGTGTTGGCAGGGAAAGGGCTTGCTCTGAAGGGAGAAGGGGGGGACACCACTATCCCTGAAGAGCTCAAAGGGTGACAGGGTGCCCTGGAAGATCCAGGCACAGCCATGTGGTCCATACGGTCATCCCCCTCACCGTGCCTCTGCTTTACGCTCACAGTGTTTTAATTTGAACCCCATTGCAGTGGGAGCTGGCGGTGGCCTTGGAAGAAGTCACATCTCCAAAGATGTGCTAGGCAGGGGCTGTCTCAGCAGACCTGGATAAGCAGCTGCTGTGGGAATGATGGCTCACCCGGGAGGCACAGTCACCACACACCCCCAGGCAGAAAAGCACTGGAGAAGGTCAGGGGATACCTGACAGCTCACATCCTTGCCCTGCTCCCTGCACAAACCTGGACGTCTTCCCTGCAGAGCTGTCCCTCTGAGAAGGTGATATTCCTGTTAGGCTTTTGGCTGAAAATGCCCACGTTTTTATTTCTCCCACTGAAAATCCAAAATTTCCAAACCCAGCAGTTGCCTCCACAGACAGCGCCCAGAGTTACCAGTTTACTTTCTGTTGAAATGCTATTTTGACAGGAAATTTCTGCCTGGCCTGAGTACCAAGATGACAGCTCGTTTTTGAGGTGGATTCTCTCCTTTCTGAGAATGGCACCACCACCACAGCTGGGACAGGGTGAGGGTAGCCATGCTGTAGGAGGCTGAACAGGAGCTGGCAGTGGTTTTCTCTGTACCCTGGTGCATCCCGTGGACCTCTTGCTTTGGTCACTTTCTGCAGGCTTGGCCCCGGGCTGCCTTCGGCACTCAGTGGAGATCAGTCGTGATGACTTCCCCTTGCTAGTAAGGAAACAAGTTTGAAAAACTCAATGAAATGGAGAATAAATCCTTCATCTTCCTGGAGGATATCACCCTGAAAGTCTTCTGGAGGCTCTTTCCTGCCTTTTTACCTCTATATCTGGCCTCTGCGCACTCTCACTCGCAGGCGGCCAAGGTGCAACTATCACCCAGGGCACAGGGACTGCTTTCCACAAGTCTCCATGTGATGGCCAAATGAAAGTAAAGCCCAGCTGCTGTTCTTACACAGCCAGGTCTGGAAGATCATGGGATGATTAAGCACCTTTTCTAGTCTGACAATACTCACCATGTGACATAGAGGAACTAGAGGGGGAGAAAACAGCCCAGTTTCGAGTCCTGACTCCATCCAGTAGCCATCGTGCTCCTCCTCCCGGCGCTGCCTGCTATGGGACGCCTCATCCTCTCGATCCGTACTGTTCTAATCACATTCCTTTTATGTAAGGTTTATATATTTACAGGTTTAACTCCAAGCTGAACAAAGTTTTTTCTATAGGAGTATACTTGTCAGTCCATCTGTCATAGTAACAATTCCCCGTCTCCTGGCTGTCAGAGAGCCTCAATAAGCTGTGCACTTGCAGATTTATGTGTTGGTAATAACAAAGTAACATGGCGCAGACTGCAAAATGTAATTTCCTGCAGAAAAGTACAAAGTGACCTATTCCATCTCCCTACCTGTTGGTAATGTTTACAGACTGGCTTTCACTATCTTGTCTAGGCAGAAAGGGTCAAGTCCACGTCCCAGAAAAGTCACTGATGGACTCTCTGATATGCTGAAATTTGCACCGAGTCCTACATAAGCCCTCGCATTTGTTCTCCTTGTTCCTCCCTCAGAGTGATGGGCCACCACTGCATCCCAGGACTGAACGCCAACAGCATCCTGGGCTGTATTAACAGGAGCAAGGCCAGAAAATCACAGCAAGTGGTTATTGCCTTGTACTTACTAGGCCACATCTAGAATACTGCATCCAGTTTTAGGCCCCCCCAGTAACAGATGTTGACGAACTGAAGGGAGTTCAGTAGAGGGCCACCAAGTTGGTCATGGGGCTCAAGCACTTGCCCTGGTGAGGAGAGGGCACGGGAACGGGGTTTGTTCAGTCTGGAGAAGAGAAGGCTTTGGGGGTATGTCCTAGCAGTTTTCCAGTGCCCTTGAGAAGGTCATCAGGAAGACAGAGCCAGGCATTTCACAGTAGTGCATGGTGGAAAAACAGGAGACAGTGGACCTAAATTGAAACAGGAGAGATTCAGAATGGTTATAGGGAAAGTTTTCTCCCAATTAGGACAGTCAAGCAAAGAAACAGGCAGCCCAGAGAGGCCGTAGCATCTCTGTTCTTGGAGGTTTTAAAGACCCGGCTGGAGAAAGGCCTCAGCAGCCTGGTCTGACCTTATTGCTGATATTGAAAGGTAGCTGCACCACAGACCTCCTGAGGTCCCTTCTGAACTGTGTTATTTGTGATTCCATGGTTATAGTTAGTGAGCACCACGTTCTGGGGTCACTGAGGATGTCAGGCAGACTTTCTCAGCCTGACTAGCTGGATGGTGGGATCAACACAGGCCTGCAGAAGTCAGGCACATGCCAAGGGCTGCTTCTGTTTCCACAGACTGAAAAAAACAGATGGCTGCCACAAGCTGTTTCTTCTGTATGCATCCAAGATGGCTGTTGTACAGCAGTGAAAAAAAACCACATAGAAATGTGACCAAGGCAACAGATGTGATTCAGGCATGACAGCATCTTCATGTCAAAACAGGCCAGTGCATGACCCTAGTAAAACTGCAGACCTTAAGTAGTGGCACTGCCAAAGGTACTAATCCAGTCCAGTTGCTGTTCTGCACAGCAACTCCAGTGTCCAAAGGAAAATGGACTGCAAGCTCCTTGGAGACGTACAGTGGGAGTCAGGACAGCCTCCAGGCACAGGCAATATTTTACCAAGAGAATGGATTAGGCCATAACCTCCCTCGATCATGGGTTGTGTGTTGAGTGCTGTCCATTTTAAAGGCTGATGGGGGGAGTAATGATTTCTTTGTGGCTGCGTAAACATGTGTGTACACATGTGCACAGTTTCGCACGTGCCTGTGGATGTGCTTGTGCTACACATGACGCGTGTGGTTATTGGCGTGTCAAGGTGGGTGGTGTGCGGGCTCTGTGCACACAGGGCTCTGGGACCCATCTCAGAACTACTTGTCCTGTAACCATGGCTAAAAAAACTGCAGCAAAAGAAGCCCAGCTTCTCTCTCAAAGTGTAGCGGGTCATATGAGGAGAGATGTTATCCCAAAGGAAGATTACAGTTTAATAGGGAGCTGCTAGGTGGGAGTTGCCTCTTTTGAGCACATATAATTCTGAGAAAGCTAATGGCTGGGTGATTGCAAGAATGTAGTTGCAGCAATAAAAAGCATCCTGCAGTTCCCTGCATTATTGCAGGTTCATGTGGAAATGACCTTTTTCCCCAGTGAGACACGCCAGTATGAGACCCAAATACAAATACCCTCTTGCCCAGACACCAGTGTTGCGGAAGCACAGGCACAGGAAAAGAGCACTGGGATGAACTGGGCTGAGAGGACATCCCACACTGCAGACGTGCCCAGATGGTGCTTCATTACCCCTCAGGGAGCTCTCATATGGCATGGCTTGTGTGACGGCACACACTCCTGGAGCATGGCATGGCAGCTCAGGCTTTGCTGGCTGGAGTCCAATGTTTCCCAGGCTGCCTCCGCTTTCTGCTTGCAAGCTCCTGTCATGTGGCAGGTCCTTCTGATGGATGATCAAGGCATTTTGGTTTTCTTTTTGCAGAAAATGTGGCCGGGATTTTGATTTGTTTACTGTGCATTGAGAAGACTCTTGGTCTTGTCACTGGTCAACAAGCTATCAGGTAGGATTTGCCAAGCACACACCCTTAGACTAGACCCTTATTAGTGCTTCCTCAGCTCTGGTTCCTGGAAAGGTCTGGTTCCTCTCCAGTGCTAGTGGGAGAAAACATATGTCAGGTAGGGCAGGAACTCAGCTCCAGAGCAGCTCAGCAGCAAGCCTTCGTCATACTTGGTTATGTATAAACATAATAAGGCAAAATGCGGTTTCCCACTGGCACCCTCGAACCCCTGATACAGTTGCACAAGTCTGATTAAAGCATCTTCATTCAAATGGGTTTGAAACAAAACTCAGATTTGGGATGTCTGTTTTTAAGCTAAACAGTGCTGTTGTGTTTTTCCATGTATGTGCCTGCCTGCAGAGAAAAATGTACATTTTCTGTCAAAAATCTCAAACTGAACATCTCCATACTGATATGTTTCCACACTGAGTCTTCAGGGCTGTGGCTGGTTCCTTCCTCTTCCATCTAGAAAACTCCCCAGTGACTTCAATCTCCCTCCTCCCTATGAGAGGGGATATATCACATCTCAATGGCCACAGCCAAACGGGGACGCTGGTGGTGAAAGGAGACCGAGAACATGAGGCAGCACAGGGGACGGCCCTCCGTCTATACTCCTCTAAGATTTCCATGATGTAAATGGCTGAGGATCTAGACCCCATGTGTGATGAGAGCCCCAGAGAGTGCCCCTTCACTTCTATTTCCAGATGAGACATGAGATCCCCACAGAGCAGAGCACAGATGAGTGATGGCAGCACAACCCTGTGGATGCCCTGCCAATGTCTACACTGTCAGATTTGATGGGACAGGCACTCCAGAAGAATGAGACAAAGAAAAGCAGAGGCTAAGCTAACACCATGCATCAGGAATAATTGCAGCATTGACTGCTGCTGATCCCCAAAAACGCTGAAGCTGGAACAGGCATTAAGTGAAAGGAAGAAATAATCACCTCAGCTCTTTGGCTGATTTCCCAATAGGTGCTGTAGATGCATGCTCAGTTTTAGAGCATTAGAGAAAGTGGTAGTGGATGTGCACTCTTCAGATGAAGTCTGTCCTGATAAAGAAGTGAACAAATACCGGTATCTGGGAAATAAATCTCCTCTACTTCACGTGTTCTGCAAAAGACAATCTTTTCCTGTCCCTTGGCCAACCAGGTTTCACCATGCATGGCTCATCGTTTCCTCTCAGCACCTTAAGCAAAAGGTCCGTAGCAGAGGAGTGTGATCATTCCCTGTGGCAAGACCTGTTGGAGCCAGTGCCTTGTGAGCCTGAGCTGGGATGTCTGGGAGTGGGTAACCGTCCAGTGTGGATCTGGCGTTGGTGGTGGGATCAATAGGTCCTGGCTGTAACCACTTGTTTTTCCAGTAGGAAGATGGAGGTTGCCAAGGACCACAATTCTGGATCACACAGAAGGTGAAACAGATGTCAAATGTGACAAGGGTAGTGGCATTAAACACTGAGGTCCCATCCCAGCTCAGGCCCACAGATCTGCAGGGTCACAGTCAGGAAGCTCAGACTGTGTTACAGAGGGCAAGATCTTCATCCAGCTTTTGTTTTCCACTCACTTCTTTTTTCCAGGAAACAGTCACAAGAGGGGAGGAATTGGCCACTTCTCAAGACAAGTTAAATCCTCACTTTTAAAAAATTGCACCTTAACACTAGCCTGACTTTCTGTAACTCTTGCCTCACAACCCTTGATGCTAAATTAGACCTTCTTCTGTGCAACTGAAGAGCCCTCTACTGTCAGAAATCTCCCTCCCATGCAGATAGTTACAAACCTCTACCAGGTCACTGCCTAATGCCCTCCTTGTTAAAGAAAACAGACTAAACCTCTTCAACGCTTTGTTTTAAGGCAGGTTTTCAGGAAACATCACTTTTTAAGAAGTATGCTTTGCTGTTGGTAGTTACCCTCAGAAAAAATTTGACATGCTGATGACATATGGTCGTTAAAAAACCCATCAGCTATCTTACAAGGTCCAGGGTTCTTGGCCTCAAAATCTCATTCCAACTCCATTGTGGACGATCCCTTTCTTTTTATGTAGCTTTTCCCCGAATTTTCATAGGCAGATACATACATTCCTGGTGTGCAATGTTGATTCCCTGAAATATTTACACTCCAAAACCCCGGCACTCATTGGCTCATGGATACTTCTTCAGGCAAGTAACCCATTGTAGGCAATGTCCCACCTGGGCTACAGCAGCTTTCTGTATCCATGAACAGCATCAGAAAACCATGGGCAGCAGTGAGTGGGAGTCTGCTGGGCTGAAAAGCCAAAGCTCCATCTGACTGTGCACTGTTTCATGTCCCTCCTTCATTTTGGAAGAGAGGGGTTGTGGAGGCTACCCACATCCCTCGCACAGTGTGCAAACAGCATGCAAGGGGGAAGGGAGCTATATTTCCATTCTTCTGTTGACCATGTTGCTTGGCAAACAGGCCAGCCTTCATTTTCCTCTTCTTCCTGCTCCTCCTTGCTGCTCGGCCTCTCTTGGTGATGGCAGGCATCACACAGCGAAGAGGACAGAAGGAACTACTCTGATACGACCTTCCGACCCAAGAGCAGACTAACCATCCGGCAATGTGACAGCCAATCAATGGGCCTGATTAATTAACTCCTAATAAGTTAATCTGAGCACTGAGGCAGAGAGAAGGCCTCCTGGTGAAAGCAGCCCTCTGACGCCTTGCAGGCAGGGGAAGGAAATCGATTCCCTGCCTGCCCCATTTATCACAGCAAAACAAAGAGTTGCATTGAATAACAGCGCTGGATGGATGAAATGTCACTGTGTCATTGGATGGAGAGGTGTGTGGGCCTGCACTCACGTTGCTGAAGGGTCCTGGAGCACCTTTCCCCTGCGTGGATGATGAAGTGATATACAAAAGATGTAAAAAATCACACAGGAAAGAAACTTTGAATAACAGTGCAGGAGAGCCTCTTTCCGTAAGGCACTCCAGGAACCACCAGCAATACCCTGAACATGGTCAGTACTCACATGCCCCTCTTCACTCGTGTTATTTCTGAAATTGGAGAAGGGGATTACAGCAAACAGACTGCTTTGTCTGCTGTCTGAAAGGGCAGTTTGAAGATCCAGAAGCAGCTCAACTTTCTGAGAAGTTCTGGCAGACAGTGTCTGTCAGAGACGCAGAGCCTATTGGAGGTGCTTCAGCAGGGAAACATGTGTCTTCTCTGCTGCCGATTCCCTGACGTGGGCAAGCACTGAGCAGGCAGGACATGGTGAGGGTGGGGAAATGGTGCCCATGGATCTGATTTCATGTTACCTTTGTCATGTCCTGCGGCTCACAGGAGACCTGCCACCACCCTGCACGTCCCATGTGCCTTCACTGTCTTTGGTGTGAGGAGAGTGGAGTGACTTTTCTTGTGAAGGGGTCCATCTTATGTGCTGCATGTACGTCTAGAGGGCCTGGACACATGTTGATCAGGTTCCATTCAGCTTTGCGGGCTGACACCCAGGATTCAGGGCTCAAGGGAATCTCTGTCCTCTTTGCATTGCTCAGTTCTCTCCTCCCAGAGCCGGAAGGGAAGACTGTACATTTCCACTTCGCTGCCCAAACAAGCTCAATGGGACACTTCTAGCAGTTTTTGACAGTACAATGAGAGGACAGAAGCTGTTAGATCCCCTGAATGCATCCCTGTCTCCTCACTAGCACGGACTCCGCTCTGCAGCAGACAGCAGCAGGGCTTGAAGTAGCAGGGATCTCCACAACCTCTAAGCAGATTGCTCTCCCTTGCAGAATGAAAGCACATTTTCCCCTGCTGTCATTGACCTTTCTTTCTTGATTCCAGTATTTGCCTCTTCTTCCTGCCCTTTCTCCTCCTGGTCTCTGCTTGGCTTCCCTGCGCTCCCTCCTGCTCCTTCCCAGGAGCCATCCTGCCTGCTTTTGACTCAGGTGCCTCTTCTGTCATCCTCAGACTACAGTGTCCACAGGGGAACAGACCCTGGCAGCCTGCTTGCCCTCCCACACCTCTTAGTTTGATTCACAGTCCTGGCTTGACCAGAAAAGCTGGTCAATCACCTTTGTCCTCTCCTTTGTCCCTGACTCTGGCACTGCGCTCTCCTCTTTGCGCATCACCATCACTGCTCAGTCCTATTCCCTCCCCTGAGTGTGACTCTGGGCTCATTGATGCCTTCAATTTACGTGGCTTCAGCAAGCACCTCTATTTTGTCTGAGTTGTCCAGGTATGTGCTCCATGGTTAATACACGGTTAATCAGTTTTCTTCCTTCTTCTGCAGAGCCTTCTTCCAGGTCTGGCTTCTGCCAGCTCCCTTCTACTCTATTGATTGCTTCCACAGCATTTCCTTTGGAGGATCTTTTACATTCCCTTGCAAAGTTCCTCGTGGCTCTAGTCCTGGTTCCTTCTTTTCTGCCTCTGCACTTTATCTGCAACCACACACACAGTGGACTCACATATCCAGCTCTGAACAGCTTCCTTTCATCTTGAGCAGAAGTTTTATCTTGTGTCTTTAATGTCTCCTAATGGATAACTAGGCATCACTCAAACTGATTATCACCTTCAAACTCATCTTAAAACTCTTCTTCTCCATGACACCTGCTTAGGTAGAATGGACTGCCCCAGGAGGTGCCTGTTTCTCCTACTCCTCATACGGAGGAGATTAAACCAGACAGCTCCTTTTCAGAGGGCTGGGGTTCATGGAGACGAATCCCAATCCCCATATGCACACAGAGAGTTAATGTGCCATGACTAATGCACTGTAAATTCATAGCCTGGCACCATGCGTGCCAGCTTCCCTGTGCAGATCTTTGATGAAATCTAGTGGTTTGTGATTGCACTGTCAAGTGCAGGCTTTAGAGTACAGTATAAGGTCTGAGATCTGTCTGCTGAACACTGCAGCATCTGGGCTGAGAATGTGATTTTAAAAACAGCATTGTTTGATTTAGCCATTACAACAATAATCTTTTAGTAATTCACTTTTTCTGTGAGTTGGTGAATGGTAAATTTGCCAGACCCCTTCAGGCATGTTTTTGTTGTTAACATTCAAAGTAATTAACTATGTGCACTATGTCTCGGGTTGCTAGTTGAATTAACTTTTTTTTTTTACTTACATAACTTGCACTTCTTAATCAGGATTGTCACAGATAGCAACTAAGGCATGTACAGAGAGGCTTTGTGGTTGAATAATCATTCAAATTAAACTGCTTTGTAAATATCAGGATGCTTAAAAAACCTGTTTGAATACCCAAATTCTTGTGCAGACTATCAAACATCTATGAACAGGAGTGAAACACATTCAGGGCTTTGTCTTATAAATTTATTCAGGAACAAATTTTTTTCCTGTTTTATGTAAATCCAGCGTGCCTGACTGCTTACAGAGAACATCTGTGAGGGTGGTGAGCCCCTGGCCCAGGTTGCCCAGAGAAGCTGTGGCTGCCCCATCCCTGGAGGGGTTCAAGGCCAGGTTGGACGGGGCTTGGAGCAACCTGGGCTGGTGGGAGGTGTCCCTGCCCAGGGCAGGGGGGTGGCACTGGGTGGGCTTTAAGGTCCCTTCCAAGTCAAACCATTCTGTGATTCTATGATCTGTGAATGACTTGTGAAGATAGTCTCATGAGAAGCTCCCTTTCAAAGTGAATAAATATCCAAGCAAGCCCTTACCCATTATTCACTCGGTTTTCCACACTCCATTGGAAGGAAAGACACAGAAAAGTCGTCAACAAGCCATCTGAGAGGTCTAGAGATCCCTTGGATCCCTCTCTCCAGGCTGGTAACTCTGCAGCATTTCCAGGTGTATTCAGGCACAGAGACTGAATGCTGCTTGTTCAGTGCTTTTGATTTGTTACCCCACCTTCCTCACGTTTTCATTGTCCCTTATTTCAACTTTTAGCAAGACGAAATATCTTCATGACACGCTTGGTTACCCTCTATTCAGCACCAATGAACGCTGGTCACCGGTCCAATGAATAAAAACCAGACCCGACGCCAATGGCTTCGGTGCTGTGTCATTTGGGAGAAAGAAGACACGCGAGTCACACATTTACAACCTGGCTGGGCTGGCCAGTCCGTACGGTGTGTGTGAGCCTACAGGAGGTGTGCGAGTGCTCTGTGTCCCTGGCTAAGGCAGACACGGTCTGTGTGCGCAGCTGCCTAAGGAGAGGTCACACCAGAGCGAGCAGGTTATGGGGGTGTGCCATCCGGGCGCTACAATAACTGATATTACATGCATCGATAAAAATTGTTCCTTTAGCCCTTAAACAACAGGCTGGAAAACATAAAAATCGTTCAGATTCTGGAGATACTAGTGTCTCCATGGATTTAATAGGGCTCCAGACACTCTTCCTTCATCAAAGTGTCTCAGGGGATAGATTAAATGTCCACACAGTGTTTTCTGGTCTCTGAGTACCTGCTCTAGAAATAATTTTTGGCCAGTTATCGCCATGTCTCATAAACATAACATTGATCTAAACATAATGGGTGGTTTGTCTGCAGAGTCTGCACACCGTAAACACTTGATGACCAAAACCAAGACCCTTCTGCTTTAATGGCATCAAATATGATCGTTTCACTACTTATTTTGCTATTAAACAAAGTGGCACCACATGTAGATCAAATGAGGCACCATCAAGAAACCCAGCATCACCATTAATGGTTTCAGGGAACATCTGCTCGAAGGACACTTAACCTTCAGGAGAGGCCATTTCGTGCTCCATGTTGCATACCCTCATGCTTACACTTGCCAGGCGCGGAGACGGTGCTGGCTGCTGCGTGACATGCAGGCAGGCTTCCAAACGCTTCCCTGACTCAGCTCCGCTTAGCTGTTCCTGCCACCTCATCCACAGGCTGAATCCTCCTGGGTCCTGAGAAGGGTGGCTCGAGCTCCCCAAGCCAAGGTGGCATGCTGGGGGCGTGAGGACCACCAAAGGTATCAGTTACTCTATTTCTCCTTGAAGCTTTTAGGGGCTAAACATGTGACTGAACCATCCGACATGTCTGAGATGTGTGTGAGGATCCACTCTGACATTTTGATGCAGAAACAAAGGCAATTCCCAGGAAGCAGTTCATCTCAGCTGGAAATGCTGTGTTGTGTATAGGGAATGGTTTGACTCAAGTCTTTGGTTCATTAGAAATTTAAGGAAGAAATGTAATTTTTCCAGGTACTTCTTGATTTCCATCTCCTTTATATACAACTGTGCATGAAGCATTTGAAAATAAACATCATAATAACTTTCTTCCCAGCTTTTGGAGGAAAAGTTTGATTAGTTTGTAATTTTATGCATATGCCTGCCTCTTTGCTCCTGCACTTCTCCACAGGTCCATACATGTTTGTGTTTGTATGCAGAAATAATATATTAAGGGAAAATACAGTTCAAGAAATGAACTTTGTAGTTGGTTTTGAAGAGGGCCAAGCCTGTAGCCACACTTCTCCACTGGGGTAGGGAGATGCACAGCCTGTGGCCAGACTCTGATCTCTCTCTCTCGGTCCATAATCACAGCAGAAGTAGCAACTGTCACCCTCATCCCACCGTGTATTTTAATGTTTGCTTTTCTTTTTCTTACAGTGTCCCACAGAGGCAATTAAACGGAGAGGGAAAAATTAAGCAGAGCTCGCAGCATGTCTGCATTTCCACGAGGGCATTCTTAATGATGGTTTCCTGGCTGAGGTTTTTGCTGGGTCTGGACTCATCGCTGCCTTTGGTGGAGACTCCTCCATGGCAAGGCACAGCCCTGTCCCATCCTCCTGGTCAGTGGGACCAACACTAACCACAGGCACTGTGTCACATTTTCTCTGAGATGCTTTGCAAGCCTCAGAGCTGTGGTTATAGAGAGGTTGAATGGAAATTCGTAAGTTACTGCCAAGGTCAGGACTGTGGCTTCAGGGTAAGGAGAGCTTGCAGCCTGCATGCAAGGGCAAGGTGGGCTGAAATGTTTCGCACATATCTCCATTATGCAGAAGTCAGGAAGTTGCCTATTCTTGCCTGTTTGTTTTCAGCAATGCTGCTGCTTGCTGGGCTCAGGGCTCAAGGCTGGGCAGACCTCCTTGCTCCCTCAGCCCCATACCTTGTTGGCCAACCCCTTCACTGTGCTCCTTTGTGTACCTCAAGAATAGCATTTCCTTCAAGATGAGGCTTGAGAGGTTGATGCACAAGAGCCACACCAACACGCATAAGCTCCAAGGGCTCCTGACAGCAGTGCTCTTGCAGCATCACCCTCCTGCCCCCAGACATGGTGTTTTGTGCTAGTCTAGCATTTCTTGTTGGCTCCTGATAAGCCCCGCCAGCCACACTGATGAGCCCCAATACACCATTCCCAGCCACTTTTACTTGAACCTGTGCTAAATATTCCAATCCACTTTAATTGAGACTAATGGACCTGTAAGTGCAGGTCTGTTAGCAATATGTCACAGTACGCCTGCCATATGTTTCATATTGCCATCCTGAGGGGCCTCTTCTCAGCCACTTATCACAGCTCTGACCAGACACACTTTGCTGAAACCACCAGCCTCTGCACGGAGGCTACAGTGTGAGAAGCAGCTCGACAGGCAGACAAGCCATGGGGCTGGTAGTTGTATTTCCAGACAGATTTGGGGGTCTGGAAGGGAGCAGTGCTGGTGCACAGGTAGCAGAGACCTTGCCAAGGTGTCCTGTCGTCCCTTTCTTAGCACATGGAGGGCACAGGAAGCCAGTCACTGGGATCGGGGGATCGGGGATGGTTTCTTGGTTCTTTGGAGTCTAAATTCCTCGGGACTCGAAATAACTTTTCCTCCACAAGAAAAAAATCTAAGCTTCTCCAGAATGCTTCATTCTTACGAAAATCTTTTGCCACAAATCTGAACATGCTTGGCCCAGTGTTTTTTCCAATGGAAATGTTTACTGCTGGGGTGGGGGCTCCTAAACATCAGCCTCCCTCTTCCCACAGCTCACACTGGCCAGCTCAGGCTGCCCCTTTCCCTGTGCTGTGAGACACACAAAGGCCCAGCACAGCCCAGCTGCTGTGGCTGCAGGACAGGGACAAGGTTGAACCTTTGTAGCCATCAGTCTGTAGCCAGGCGCTGTCAGTGCCAGTGCTTTGTAGCCAAGCACTGCCAGACAGCAGCCACCGTGCTTCAGAAGCTGAGTATTTCCAAGTGAAGTTTCAGGCTCCCAGACTCTCTCTTTTCCTCTCTCTTCCCCAGCTGTCCTTTGCCTTTTCATTTTTGCAGTTGCTATTTCTTTATTGTTAGCAGCCAGTTGCTCCTTGCCCCTGTTGATCTCAACAGCCTTGACTGCTATCGATTCCAAATTCCTCAGACCACCATGTGCACGGAGCCAGACCCAGCTCATGAGACTGCTGCAGCCACATCGGTCTGGATCCTGTCTGATGCAGCTGCAATGAAACCACCATAACAAACAAGGACTGGTTTTACTTCTTTCTTGTGATAGGTCCAGCTCTAGAAGCCTGATGGAGAAGCATCTCAGCCGAGGGACAGAAGAGTTGTCCCCATGGCATGACAGCATCATTTCCCTGATGAAGACTGGTATGTGCTGGGGAGGAGCAACCAACCCAAGGGCACGTGGGAGCACAGAAAGTGAGTATTTCAGTCTTTTGGCAGTAAAATGAAGACATCAATGGGCAGTCCTGGGACTCGTAATTTTGCATTTTGATTGATGTGTTTCTGCTAAAACTATAGGCATTGCACAAGGCAAAAAAAAAAAAATTAGTGCCATTTCAGTAATAGATCAAAATCTGGGCCAGCCCATGCCTCAATGTGACCCAAGGGAGCGTCCTTCTTTGCTCAAGGCAGGGCTGCAGCCTTCAATAAAAAAAATCACAGCTTGGAAAGGAAAGCAAAGGAGACAATTTGTTCAAGAAGTGGTATGTGCAGTCTGGACTGTCAGTCCAGGCTTCCCTCCTCTGCAGCAGGTTTGAAGATAGTGGGCCTCCAAAGAGAACACCATAGCAATAGACCCACCTCGCTGCAGAGCTCTTTCACACTTCATTTCACTCAGGCAAGATGTTCTACTCTTTGAATGCCACCAGATAGTTCATTCCTCGAAAGATGCTAATTACTGCTGATTGGTTTATTAGCCTGCTGCCAAGAATCCATAGTTTTCCTAGGAAAGGCAATGCCAGCCAGATGCTTCTTGATCTGAGACCTGCAGGGCTTAACTATTCATGCCCTGCAGTGTGTGAACACTGCGCAGAGGCAGGGCTGGCTCTTGGCATCACTGGCAGCAGGTTATACCTGCAAATCATCAGCACCTAAATTTAGAGTGTCAAAGACAACTCTGGCGACTTCCCTGAAGAGCAATGTTCAGCTCTAATTTGCTTTTTTTTTTTCCTCTAGGATGTGCACATCCAAAATTGAGTGCTGTCCAAGCACTTCTTTTATAAAAAAGACCCGTGAGTACCTGCATTCAGTGGCTGCATTTCCAGAAACACCCATGCCACTGCATTCTGGTTTCCCAGGTGGGCTGCAGCTTCACAAAGGGAGATGGAAGCACTGGCATGACCTATGATGATGTCTGATGACTGATGGTCCCCAGGCTATACTGTCTCCAGACCTTCCCCTTTGCTCCTTGCTCTGGGCCAAGGGAACCCCTGGATGCACTGGACCATGGACTCTGTCCTGCCCATTCCCCACTCTTCAACAAATATATCCCTGCTCCCCACACCTTCCTTGCCTGCTTCCCTCTCTCCCTCTCAAAGACAGCGGATACCCTTCTTCTCCTTTTCTGTCTTTGCCCACTCTCTCTGTATGTCCCAGCTTTCTTTCTTGAGCCATGCATCCCTTTCATCAGACTCCTTTAGGTCCATCAACCTCCTGCCACAGAGTCACCAGCTCCATGCTCTTCCAGCCCAGCCTCTGTGTCTCAGCCCCACCAGCCAGGCTGTTGCTTTCCAGGCTCAGAGATGGGGCAGAGAAATGGTGGGTAGAAGTTCTTGGATTTGCTGGGACATACGGTGACCAAGAGTGCAATGTGTCCAGCAGCGGCTCCTGTCCTGCCTACCCAGACAGACAAAGCCAGCTGAAAGGCTACAGCAGGTTCTCTTGCTTCATTCAGGACACTTCCAGGGCTTGTTCCTAGAGTCCTGAGTTTCCATGGTGTCTCCTCTGAGGTGTTCAGCAGTTCAGAGTCCCACAGGAGCACCAGTGAGGCAGTGTGGGAGCCAGGCGGACTGGCTGCAACGCCACCACCCCTCCTGAAGTCTAGCACTCCCATTTCCCCAGCTTGAACAGTGGAAATCTTGCTTCCAAATGGAGAAAAACTACTTCTCAGGAACATTCAGATGGTGTCAGTTGTTTTCTACTGCTTAAGCCAGCGCCCTTTGGATTTTCAGGGGGACACCCAAGAGATCAAACTCACTGACCAGCTGGCAAACCTCAATCCGCATAGGGCTTCTTGGCACATGAAAGGCCAAGGTTTAGTCTTGTGTTCAGGCAGCTGAAGACCGATGTCTTCCGTTGCATGAGGATTCCCAAGAGCTCATCCCGGCAGGTGGTAAAGCCATGGCTTTGAATCTTGTGCTTTTGCCTAATTTTATTGGTAGCAGCATATGACCTTCCTTTGCTCTCTGTACAGCACAAAGCATCTTTGCCTTTGATTTGATAGTGTGCTGTTTATCCACTCTGGATCATATGCATCTTCCTAGCCACCACACTGACGATTATCTTGGTTTCCAGCATGACCCCCACTCCTTCCACACTTTCCAAGACGCAGTCCCCCACCGTGTAATTGCAACCTGCATTCTTTGTTTCTAGTCAGTGACCTTGCATCCAGCTGTATTATACTGCATCTTGTTTGATTGCATTTGCTGCGCCAGGCAAGGCAGATTGATTGTGAACTATTTACTTCAGCTATTCACTCTTCATTATTCACAGTATGAGATTCATCCTACAAATGAGGGAACTGGCTAGAATTGCTCTTTATTGGTTTTTGTTCCCTGATCATGTTCTGAGGCTTTTATAAACAGGAGGAGGGAAATTACAGGTATTTCAAAATAGCCACACAGACCTATACCGCATCAATTTGTTTTAGTGAAGACATGATTTCTGGAGCTGATTCAAAAATTAGACTGGAAAAAATGCTGTTACTCTTTTCTCCCCTTTTTCATTGTTGATGATAGTTTCTTACTGAAAACAAATACCTACATCTGAAAAATCTCCAAGCATTTGGGTATTTTGAAGATTTTTCTGTTTATGAAGAAAAAAGTCACTTTTTAGTGAAAAGCAGATAAAGAGAGATCTGATCCCATTTGGAAGTGTCACTGCCCCTTCCTTTCCATCTGCCAACACAGTGGTAACAACCCAGCCACGTCGAGTCTTCCAGCTCCTTCTGTTTCTGTCATCGACATTAGCTTCGCATTTCTTGGCTTGGTCTTACGATACGGGGAATTTCCAAATGCTTTCCCATTCAAGAATAAGATACAACAGGGACTGATTCATATCCAAGAGCAAATATAAGGAGGTACATTCAGCCCTCAGCTGGCCAAGGACTGCAAATGATTGGGTTATTTAAGTAATTTCTAGGAAATGAGCTGGGAGGGTGGTGTTCAATCAGTGGCAGTCACAAACCCATTAAATGGCTGTGCTGGTTGGATCCAGGCAATGGTGCTACACACTGCACAAACGTGAGGAACGGATATTCTGTCTCCCAAGGAGCTTACATTCAAATTGACTTAATATTCATTCCGTGAAATTCTATCTGAAAAGCCCTTTCCTTCCCAGAGAAGCCACTTTTAAAAGTGATGTGTCTGAGCGGTTTGGTTTAAATCCCCAGCACACTTAGATGCCTTTGCAGTCATCAGCCACTGCTGTTCTTCACTTAAATCATGCTGAGCACAACCCAGAAATGCCAGAGCAATGGATTGTAAAGTTGGATTTGCACATCCGTAGCACAGAACCCCGGTGGGACTGGAATTTATATGGATAATGAGAATATCCAATTAGCAGAGTTAACACTAACGTGTTTTGGAAAGGACATTACTAAACCTCCTACAGCAGAGCTGAGCCAATTTCTAACTGTTGGAGACTGGAGTGGGATTTGCATGGGAGAAGGAGTCCTAGAGATGCTCTGCAGGGTTCCTCTGACAGCACAAGGGACTACTGCTGCCAGACGGCAGGCTTCCCTCTGGCCTGGCCACCCCCAAGGGACAACCTCAGCCTCAGGTGAAAAGCGTGTCTGCCAGGATGTTGAGCCCACCTGGCACCAGGTACCCCATTAGAAATTGCTCAAGGCCAGCTGAAATAAAATGATGCTACCACAGCCAGTCAAGTTGGTGCTGGCCAGCCCCCGGGTGTCTGGAAGAGAGAGCAGCAGGATGCTATCTCACATGAAGGATATCTTCAGGCTAGGCTGGGTGCCTTGAAGCAGCTGGTCTCCTCTGCATGCTGAGCCTGGCCATGGGTGTTTTCACCCATGGAGACCCCTGGCAGGTACAGGCTCAGGCTGTCCCTGAGTTTTGGGCAATGCTGCCATCTACACAGTCGGACCTGTGGATGCTGAGCACCTCATACCATTGCTGGGGACCTACCAGGCACAGGGTCTCTCACCACCACCCCCAAATGCATTGTGCATCAAGGCAATCCCTCCATCCCAGCAGCATCTCCTCTCACCTGGAGACCAGCAACGGCAAGAACTTCTGTCCTTCTTTGGCAAGGACTTGTCCCTCCTTGGTGCAACACCTGACTGACCCTGCAATGAAACGTGAGAAAGGAGGTGCTTGGGATGACCTGGACAGGCATTGGGTGTCCAAGGAGGATGATTTCCGAGTCCCCGCATCACACCACATTGCCTGGGCTCACCAGTCTCCTGTCAGTCTCCTGCAGGACATCTGACAAAGGTGTAAGGGGACAAGTCTTGATCTCATTTCCTGCACCATGTGGTACATATAGCACCGTGCCCTAGCACTGAAACCTGGAAGAAAGGCATCTTGGGGCTCTGATGATAACCGTGTCCTCCCCCATGGCTGCATCAATACTCGCTCAACTGTCCTTGCCCCATACTCTTCCTGTACGGCCCATGCCTCTGATCTTTCCGTGTCCCCAAATGGAGGGTGTTTTTCAGACTTGCCTAACACTGGTGTCAGAGAGGGGCATTTTGTGTGTCATGTTCTCTGCAGCACTGCAAACACCAGCCATGCTTAGCAAATAGATTAACACCACTGTTTACTCATGAAACATTTATGATGAATTTCAGTTGTGTTAAAAAGAAAGACAAACAGTAAACTAAACATGAATAACGACTTAGATTAAGTGTTAGAGGAGTCTTTCTTTCTACAAATGCACAGAATTCAAATCATCAGGAAAGAGCAGTACGTCTTTTTATCTGCTGATTTAGCACAAACTCCAGGAGCTCCATAGACGTCTTCCTGCATGTTAAGAGGAGTGACTGCTCGAAATGGCTCTGGTGATCCCTGTGACCTTTGCGTCCTCCTGGCAATATTGCAAGAAATGACTGGTGACAGAAAGGTCTTTCCATGGCTATGTTGGTCTGGTTGTTAATACATAGATTGATGTCAGTGCATACTTTTCCCCAGCAGCCTCAGAGGATGGTTGCAGCTTCAGTGGTTTAACAAGCGTTTTGAAGCACTTGTCTAAATAAGCTGAGAAGCCCTGCTTTCCACTCATGGTGTCTGCAGCAGCGTTGAGTGACAACCTGGACAGTGAAGGACGGACTCACAGGGAAAAAAACCCTCTTCCCTAAGTAATTTGGGTCATGCTAAATGCACTTGCAAACCCATTTCCTCATGCTTTGGGACTGACCACATGGACACTTTGGGGTCAGAACTGAAAGTTCATCAGGGAGAATGCACTTCAGATTAAAAGGAAGAAATTTCATTTGTGGATAAAAGAAACATTTTGTGTAACTCAACCCAAAACATTTCCTTTCCCTCCAGGGTCTTACTGAGACATCCATCACAGCATAGCAGAGAGAAGGGTCATGTAGCCCAGCACAGTGCAGCTGCAGCTGTGGGTGAGGGAAACTTCTCCTCCAGCCAAAGGAAGGTAAATCCTCTTCCCAGGAGAGGGTCTAATCCATTCTGTCATTGTAACAGTGTATCTCAGAGTCTGGGAAATAAAAGCCTTTCTCAATATATTTGCATTTCTGTAACATCTCCCTCTTACTGGAGGATGTGATGTACATGCTTGTTCTTTCCCCATTACGGGTCTCAACACTCAGACTCTGAAAGCAACATTTAAATGTGCTCCGCCAAGACTGGAGAATCCCCAGCACTCTTGTGATGCAGTTTTGGATGGGGCAATGGATATTCAGAAACAGTTGCAACTTCTCCAATCAGAAATGTCCATAATTCCTCTTGGTTCTCGAGGCAGGAAATTCATGGCTTTTAGGAGAAATTACCCTCTGTGTCTGGCTGATGAAGCTTCTGCCTGGGCACTCAGACAGGAGGGAAGAGCCAGCTTAAGAATATCCTGCGTAGTTCCAGATGAGCACTGGGGCATGCACAGGGAAGAGGCAAGTGAAGATGGTGATGCTGGCAGGAGCACTCCCAGCCTCCTACAAGACCTTCAGTGCTACCAGAGGTTCCCCCAGCAAACCGCTGCAAATCACAGGCAGAGGTGTGGGTGCTGTGCCACTGAGAGGAAGAGCTGCAGGAACATTCATCGGGCTTTGGGTAGAGCTTTTATGAAAGCTCATTTTATTTGGTGAAAGGCATTTGTGTAGCTTATAAACTTTTATTGAACCTTTGTCAATAAAAACCTTAATGAACATCAAATAGTGAAAATAATAAAAATCTTAATTGAAGACAGCAATACTAGCTTTACAGAGAAACATAAACCCCAACAAAAAGCAGCGTACATTTTATAGGATAACAGCACAGATAGGTACAGGTCTCTAAAAGTACTGAGTGCCCATATGGTCATGCTGCTCTGCTCCCAGAGCATAGATGCCGGATTTCTAGCTGCTGATCTTTTTCCGGGGTTTAAGTGAGGATGGGAGAAGTCTTTGCTTGTATGTGCACACTTGGTGGTGGAGCTGCTGCTGTGAGGTGGGAAGAGAAATGCCAGGGGCTGGGAATCTGGGTCTATTGAGTGCACGAGGGGTTAACAGCTTGGGGAATCTAATCTAAAGTGTTTTGCAATCTCCATGGATTGTGAAATGCCTCACTTTGGAAGACAGAACTCATGAAACCCTGAGGTGGCTGAAAGCTGAGGGCATTGTTCTCACTGCGGAACAAAGCTCTTTTTGTAGTGTACTGTTCCTTTTCCTATTTGCCTGCATTAAAGATTTTTGGTTTTTTTAACCCCTGTGGCATCATCAGCTTCAGCAGGAGCAAATACAGAGGAATGAGAGGCCAGGAGGGAGGGAATAATTTTTGATGTGTCAGAGAGATTATAAGTATGGGGTCATCCTCAACCTTGGGCTGTACGTAGTATTTTGGTGAGGAAAGGAAAGCCAGCAAAGGCGGCAAGAAAACACAAAGAGAGACATGAAAGGGAGCTGGAAGATGTCAGAATGGCTAACGGACAGAAAGTACTAATAGCTTATAAAAATAACAGCCTGGAGCTCAATTTCTCTGCAGACATCCCATTTGGAACACAGAAAATTGAAAGAAAAGGCAATAATACTGAGATCAGAAACCCTCTGAGTTCACATCAACTCAACGACACAGCAGCCACAGGACGTTGGACTCAAATGCTTGCCAAGGCAGTCATTCTGCTGTATGGCACGTGCTCCCAACGGGGACAGACCCCTTTCCAACAATGCCATCTGGGCATCTGCCGGGGCACCGGCAGCAGCCATCTGTTTGGACTCTGGCATACAGAAGATACTCCAGGACTCTGTGGATATCCCCTCCCTGATGACGTCCAGGCAAGACTCTCAATCCCTTAGACATTTCATATGGACCACGAGACACCAGGGTTCCCTGTAGACCTTCTAACCAAACACCTGGTGCAGCCTATGAAAGCAAGGACAATAACTGGAGCCCTTCTGAAAGGTTTTTGCTGCTCATTATTGTGTTAAGATCCTGATGGAGTTTGTTTCCTTTGCTGCAACATCAGAACTTGTCCCATGTGGGAATCTTTCTCTCACATTTGCTTCAATTTATGGTCAAGGACCTTGAGATTTTCCAGGCTACTCTGAAGTAAGACTTTGACCAACCTCTGCCATAGATTTCAAGGGAAACCATGATCTCTGCAGACAGATGCACACAAAGTAGTAGCTGTAGTACTGAGAAAGGGGCATTACCCGGTAGCGTCACCGCAAAGGGCATGCACATGACCATGCCAGCTGTCTGAGGTGAAGGCATTCACTAATATGATCCCAGAGCAGCGAACGGGAGGCATGCTCACAAAAGGACTGGCTGATCTAAAAACCCAGCAGTGGTTTTCATTTGGATTCTTTGTGGGGCAACAGGGCTCAGTGAAATAATAGATACAAGCATTATTCCAAGTGATCTCCTAAATACATTATTTCCATAGTCAAAGTGATAACCCACTTTTCAAGACGAGGCTGCTTAATGATTAGGAAAGAAGGGTGTTGTCTGCAAAACATTTTCAGTCAAAGAAGGAAAGACCTATCCCCAGTGAGGACAAACACATGACTCCTCTGGAACATCTTCATCAACTTGCTAGACAACATTCAGTACACGTGTGCAGTCCCAGAAACCCCTCGAATAGTAGAGAGGCTCTTTGTCATTGTTCCCACGGTGTGGATCACTTTGGGTTTGGGAAAATGGTCCTCAGCCGGAACTCAGAAAAAAACCTCACTTGCCATCTGGACTTTTCTTTGAATTTCACTTCCTTGCAAGTCTTCTGCTGAGGAGAAATCCATTTTTGCCATTAGTTCTCTGCAGCTCCTATCAACAAGATACTTTCAGCCCAGCCAGAGAGAAGCTGTTGCCAAGTGCTCCGACTTCCTAGACACTTTGTCTCTGATACAAAGGAACATGCAGTTATGTTGACATGTTTTCGTTAATATTGTCTGCACTGATTATTTACAGGTTTTAACCTTTTCTTCTTATTTTTCCATCCATTAACTCTTCAAGGTCTTGCTCATTGTTACGGTTCTCTAAGAGAAATTTTGTTCCAAGCCACCTTTCCCCAGAAATAATAGTTTTGCAATTCTTGTTAGCTCATCTCCACAAACCCCAATAACCTAATTAGAGTGAACACAGTGCCTTACCCCAGCTCCTCCTACATCTCTCCCAGCAGACCCATCGGCCTCATGGTCCAGGTGGGACACCCACTGGATGGGATAATGGGAGCAGCTCTTCAGATAGTTTCACAGGCTGAGAAGGGTCACTGCCTGAGGGGATAGGACATGTTATGTGATGCCAGGAAGGGCATTTGGGGATTGCACAAGACATTTGGGGATGTTTAGAGGAGGACTAAAAGGCAGAGAATGGGAGAGAGTGCGTGTGTCCTCAGTGTGTGTGAGGGGGTCTGAGAAACTGGAGTGGGGCTGTGGGTCTCAAGCTCATATGTCCAGATGCGGAAACTGGGGAGACCCAGGATCCAGGGGCAGCTACTAGCCAGACTGCCTAAGCCCAGCTACTGGAGGGACCCATATTGGATATATGCATATATGCAAATTTTCCACTAATGGTCTTTCATCCTGATCAGACTCACCACTGCCTGGACCTGGGAACAAGGAGCTGTAGATGCTTTGCCTCTATTGGGCTATCTGGAAACTCCTAACAAATCTAACCTCATTTCTACATGTAAATTCCCTTTTTTGCTCGTCTTTGCCATTTCTTCCAGTACAGGATGCATGTACTCCGTTACTGTTCTTCCTGGCTCTCCCAGTTCATATCTGCTTTCTCACCCTGTGTTGTGGCTTTGGATTAAATGTTTTTGGGAGTCTAGTCTCCAAGTTTGTGCTGATGTAACTGTGCCTGTTTAGGTTGTGATGTGATGCTAACAGAGAAGAGATATTCCAATATACCACTTCCACGTGGGAATAAGCCACCATGTCTGCCTGCTTGCAGCATTTTTACTGCTGTACTGGGCTACAGAACCACTGTACGTGGCCAAGAGCTTGAGGATGATGGCTGCCTTGCAAGGCTTACCAGTTGTCTATCATACCTTTTGCACTAGCTGAAAGCTGAAAGTGCTGCAAAGACACCTAGCAAACTGCATGGGTGCAAGAAGAGAGGATCTTTCTTTACTAGTAGATAAAAGAGGACCCAGGCTTAGCCTAGTCCCACATATGGCCAGACTATTCAACAGTTTGCATGGATCTTGGCACAGCTTTGGCCCGGGACAACTAGCACGCACTCAGAAAACTGCAAGACTTGATACTACACCTAGCACAAGACAGGGAATTCCCCCATGGAGTTTGGGCACAGCCATCCTGTACGGGAGGAATGCCTGTTTAGCCATGTGCACATGAGCCATATTGTGTCATTTGACCTCCAGGCCAAAGAGCAGTCCCTGGTCTGTTTTATTTACTGGCACAGACAGGAACCTCCGAGAACCTCCACCCATCCCTTTTGCCCTGTGGTCCTGCAAGTTATTCCAGGCCATATTCCTGAGGTCTGGTCTATGATAGATTCATTGTTTTAGTTTATAATGTATCAAAAATATTCACACTCACATACAGTGCCCCTTCTCAGCTGCAAAGAACTGCTTTATTTACTTTCTGCTAGTCTAAAAGTTCATCACTTATTTCCTTTACCTTCTCCAAAAAACATTCACTCAGACATTTCCTCTATGCACTTTCCCAGGATCTCCAAACCTGCTTTTTGCAAAGAATCACTTTGTAAAGTTGCTGTCATTTCTTTGTTGTCTGGACTTATTCCATTTTCCCATTACAGAAAGAGCTGCAAGAACAGCAGCTGCTTCAGCTTGCTGAAGCCATCGTTAACTTCATCAGCCTCGCAGTCGGTCAAGGATCCATTTCCCTCAAAGTATTGTTCTCTTCCGATATTTGTGCAAACACTTCATATCTCCACTCTACAACCCTCTAGCATTAGTTTTCTGATTTTGTCATTACCAGAGGTCATTCACAGTTACATTTATACAGCCCATAAGTCTCAGCTGAGGGCCTCCAATCTGGTTGTCTTCTCCATTTTTCAGGTGCAGAGAATCTTTCTAGCACCTCCATCAGACACCTGCTTTTTTTTCTTTGCTGAGCTGTTTTCAACCCAGCTTACACTCTGCTAAGCTTGGCACAGCCCCAAGGGCATCCTTGGACTTGTACCAAGCGTAATTGGGCTTAACATATCACACACATCCCTCTCTTTTCTGACAACGTGTGTCTCCCATTACACTGTGCTCAAGTCCTCGCCTTTTGGATTTCCCCTGACCCCTCACAGAACTTCATCTGATGAATCCACTCCTCACTAAGCTTGAATTCCAGCAGCTGAGCTGATATCCCTGGGCTGGAACTGAGATTTCCTACTATCCCAACCCCATCACCCCTCCAGAGGAGGGATCAGTAGCTTTTAAGGGGCTCCTTCTTGAGGTGAGTTCTCCAGGTGGTGATATTTTTGTCTGTGTACCAGAAGGAGCTCTCTGAAGATGCAATTCTGGCTGGTCTTTGTTATAATATGTCTTGTTCTCTGAAAATATGGAAAACAGCACCATCTTGTCAGAGAATATCCTTATTGTCCCAGGTCTCAGTGATGTCCTGCAGTAAACCAAAGCAGTTCATTTTGTGTAAACAAGCTTTTCTGATTCCTTAGCTATGCAAATAGTTTATCTCCCCTTTTTCTTCTCACGCTTGATGAATTCGTCTACCAAATATAACCATTTAGAACTGAACCACAGCCTTCCTTTGTAGTTGGTAGAGAGAAATAAATGTGCTTCTCATCCTAAAAGAAACTTTTAATATCAAGTGAAACATGCCCTGCCAGAACTCCAGGTCACCAGCTGATTTGCAGACATCTACATTGTAAGAGTCTAAAGTTAAGTGAGATAAATCCAGTCTGACATCTCTCACACTCAGCTGTGTCCACTGCCTGTGGGAGATGCCAGAGAGAGGACATTTCCACCACACCTCTGTCCTGTGCCCTGCCATGGTCCCTGGTGTAGAAGATTTTTGTGTTTGGGGATTATTTCCATGCTCTGTTCTCTGCTTTTAGTAGAGGAGAGCCTCATACCGAATGGACTTGGAACTCAACCTGGCGTGGTTATTCAAACATTTCTACAGTTGGGTTGTGGCCAACAGGCTGTCTTCCATCACCTCCCAGCCCTCACTACCAATTATGTACTTGGTATTTTTTGGCATTAGTTGCTTGCTGTATGGTGGCACATGGCAGGTGACCGGGGTTAAATAGATAAATACTGTCCCTTAATCAAACATTAACCTGTCCTAGTTCTCTCACCCCGGTCACCTGCTTAAACCAAAACCCTGAAATTCAACCATCCTTATCTTATTCCACAGGAATTCAGGGGGCTTTGCTGCATGCTGAGCCAGGTCTGGTGCTTTGAGAGGGCCACTCGCAAGGGGATGTTCCCAGATACAGGTTTTGTTCCCCTTGTTCACCGATGCAAAGGCATGGAGGTACTATCTTCAGCCTTGCTGCCATCACTCATCTGGACAAGGCGGCAACGAGAGCAAACACCGGTGATGTGCTGGGTGCTTGCTCTGCTCTTCTGCCATCACTGTAGGTAGTCACACTGTTGGAGCAGAGGCTGCAGAGAGCTCCGAGTCCTGCTTTGACAAAGCATCTCCCTAATCAAAAGCTACTGGCGTCTGGTCAGGGTCATAGGGAAAGGAAAAAGTCAGGAGTCCCGTTAATACACAAGCCAGTATCCCAGATCTGAGAAACCAGAGAGACAAGGACCTGGACCACCATGCTCTACAGCCTTCCACTGACTTCCTTTGTGGCTTTATTGCATGGCAATCACATGCACAACTGTCTGTAGACTCTTCCAGGTTTCAGTCATGAGGGATTTCTGTCACACACCTCAGATGTCACAAGAACTGAGATTTAAGGTGCCTGATTCCAGGTGGCTGTATACACTGACAGTATCTACCTGTTAGAACATTTGAGTCTCTGTTAGTGTTCCCAGTTTAGGAGAGACGAGGTGTCACACAGGCACACTCTTACACATTGTCATAGTATCTGCTATCCCTCCTAGCATCTACCATGTCCTGGGCATCATCTCAACTGGTGGCAGAAATGGCAGAGCCCTGTGCAAACCACATTGGGAGGACACACGGACTGTCTATCCCCAGCAGCAGGGTTCCTCCATCCCTGCTCCTGGCAAACTGTGCACGCTAACATCAGTGACACCGCTTGAACTACGCTTCAGTTCTTGCTTTAGCACAGCACCAGTGAAGACTGTAAGATACTTATCAAAGAGTTTGTAGTTGGGCAGGTGCCACTTTCAGGTGATTTAGCTGATCTGCTCAAATGCGCTAAGGTGCAACCCTGACAGTTTTCTGCTAGCATCCTGGATGAAGGAAGAAGTGGGATGGAGAATCAGGGTATGGCTGTAACACTTCTTGTTGGGAGAATTGCACAGCAAAGTTGTATGGTACAGGACAGAGAGCATTCTGCAGGCAGGAGAAATCTGCAACCTTTGTTTAGGAGGAGAAGCTGTATTTCATGAACACATTAACCCTGACACCTAGGAATGCCAGACATCAAGTAAGTGCTTTTAGTTGGGATAATCAACCCATTGCTCGCTTGTGTAATTGGCTCTTGTCCTAGTACTCATTAATAATCTTGCTTAAAGCAATTGTTAGTAGTCTGACTTCTCATTGTGCCAAGCAGGTAGAAATTAATACACTCATTTTGCTGAAGAAACTGCTGGATGCCTGGGACCTCCACCATTTCCCTTCACCTGTGTTTCATAATTCAGGGGTCTTCACCAGAGGTAGGCTGACGCCCTTTCCCCTTCCTAGCAAGTTGGCTTTATAGACATGCATCATGGTGACCCAGGTGTGTTGAAGATGCCGGACCCTTCCATGACCTGTGGGTGTAGCAATAACACCATCACAAATGAGAGGACTACCTGTATTGCTTACGATGGCAATTTTTTTATGATGCTTGGTGTATGTGAGGGGTCCCAATGTGCTGAGTGTGAGCCGAGGCTACACCACACTGCTTGTGGGATGTGTACTGGGGAATCCAGGTTTTCCAGACAGGTGCACTCTGATTGAGGTCACCTTCTAGAAGATCTTCCAGCACTGGAAGGTCTAGACATCCCAAGGATCCCTGCTCTGCACTCCACCAGGTGCTCCAGGGATGCTCCAGAGAGCTCCCATGTGCTGAGCAGCAGGGACTGTCGGGAAGCACTGGCAAGAGCAATCTTACAGGTAGTGCAGCCAGCATCTGGTGAGGCAAAAGGAAGGGGCTGTGCTCAGTTCCACACCCCATGCTTTCAAAAGGCTGATGAAAAAATTGCAAGTGTCCATAGGAAAGCTCAGCTTATAATTTTTAAGTGCTGGAAAACTAAAACTAGAGCGGCTCAGCCCACTGAGCACATCAGATAAAAGGTGAAGGTACTTCTGAAAGCAGAGGGCTCTTCAATTTTGAAAGTATGCATACATAAGACCTTGTGGTTGAATCATCAAATCAGATCAGGCTAACTGAAATAAGACACATTTTTTGTCATCATCCTCTCAGACCAGAGAGTGTTCAGGACTCTCCAGTGCTCGCCGTCTTTACAAATCTCCCTCTAACAACTCTGATGCTGCTCACCTTGAGCGCAGGCTTTACACAAAATCAGAGAGCAGGAAAATCTGTGTGACAAAGAACTTCAGAGCACCATGCTCAGCACTGGTGCAGGGGCCAATACACCACAACCACGGCGTCCTGCCCATGCTACAGCCCACACAGCGGATGCAAGGCAGGGGCAAAGGTTGCAGTGAGCTGCCCATCAGCTGTATGGAAGAGGAGAGAGCGAGAATGTCCACTGCACTGTGTCATCTTCCCACACGAAGTAAAACGGAACATGGAGGGGCAGCTGGGACACCAATACCGTAATGAAATCTATCGCCACGGATGCCACAGTCACACTCGTATTCACATTCAGGCAGCCTGGGGTTGCTGTAGGTCTGCAGGGGACAAGGTAATGCAGAAGAAAAGTCAAGTGGAACCTTCAGCAGACATATGCATCCCAGAGCATTTGCCTCCCTGTCTGGGCGCGGGGATGCATGTTCTCTGTAATGCAGCAGGGTGATGGGAAGGACAACTCAGGATATTGCTCTTTCGTTTGTTTTTTTTTCTGATTTCCAAACTGGATTTAATGATGAGACTGTCAGAAGATATGTTTTTTTTTCAGAAATGAAAATACCAGTCTGACAGGAATAGAGAAAAGTGATAATGGGCCAAATGGATGTTTGGGTCAGTGTGACTCATGGTGGGCTGGCAGCGTGGGATCCAGACTGACAGCCGGCCTCCAAGCGCCCAGGCCAACACAAACCAGAACAGCCAAGAGCCCAGGAAACGCTGGAGAGGCTGACAGCTGAACAGAAACACCCTACAGAGCGCGAGGGCATGTCCCTTGTTTTCATTCATTAGCTAAGCCTGAATCCATAACGGAACTTCTACACGTGTGTCCTCATACTATATGTATACTGGGATTAGATAAAAGCAGCTTTTATAACAGCAACTGCACTGTGCACTCAGTAAATGCGGCTTCTAGTCCCTGCATTTGCAGATATATAAAAAAAATCACATCCACAAGAGTTCTGCTGGTCCTAAGTCTTCTGGGCTTTTACCCCAAAAAAGACACCCCAGTTATGTCTCCCCATAGGAGTAAACATCTTTACTGGAAAAGATTTGAGTGCTCCTTGATTTTGCAAGCATGTAATTTATGAAATCACACCTTGAAGAGAGATTTGATATTTCATATCAGGTCAAACATATCCATTCATTTTCCATCAAAATCAAGTCTACCAATTCTGGAAAGGACCTAGGGGTTACAGTGGGCACCAGGTTGAATGGTAAGATAACAGTGAGCTCTTGTTGAAGAAAGGTAAACCTGAGGCTGGTGTATATTAGGAGAAGCATGGCCAGCAAGTTGAGGAAAGCTATCATCACCTACACAGCACCAAGAGGGCTGTGCCTGTCATACCTGGTCCTGATCCTGAGTTCTAGAAGAATTTGGAGAAAACTGAGAAGGTCCATCAGAGGCTACTGCCATCGTCAGAGGCGCACGTCCTGAGGAGAGAGGATGAAGGAACCAGGCTTGTCTAGCCCAATGAAAAGGTGTATCAGTGGAGATACAGGAGCAGCCTGCAACCCCTGGAAGGGAAGTCATGAAGGTCACAGAGCCAAACGCAGCAGTAGCAGCAGTAGCAGCCAGTATAACACGAGGCAATGGGGCAATGGCCACAGGCTGTAGCTTTGGAAGTTCAAGCCCTGGTTTCCAGCTCCAGACCAAGAACAGGATTTCATCATTTAAGAACCTAATCTATGTTCTGGGTCACAGTTTGGTGCACTGAAATTATGTCACGGTTTCTTCACGGTCAGTCATTTGGGCTGTTTCAGGACAAAGAAGCTGCCTTGGAAGGAATTAAGGATGCTGTTCTTTAGGGGTCTCTTCCATTTTCACAAATTAGCCAGGCAGGAGAGTGCTAAAAACGTGAGCTGGGTCTCAGAGCATGAGCTGGATAGCATCTGGAGACTAGAATAAAATTTGAATTGGCCCGCTGAGAGCTGGATTATCAACATTTACATTACTACAAGTCAAAAATTAACCTGGTGACCTTCACACTGGGTTTATCAAGGTGAGCAAAAAGCCACTTTGTATTGTTTTTTAAGCTACTGAAAAACAGCACCTATTTCCTGTGTCTTTATTATGGCAGACCAGCTGAAAGATTGCCAGCTATTAAAGGTTCCTGGCCAAGCAGGTTTTGGATTCAAATTTGGCCCAAGAAAAATGTCTACTTCTGTCCAAGGACACAAAGCAGCTGAATGATTTCAGAGCATTCCCGTGCCAAGCCTGACCTCAGTCCAACTCAGGAAAACTCAGCTGAAGACTGCCAGGAGTCCCTTCTTAAGGTAGAAAAGGTTTTAAGTATTTATGTTCCTATTTTACAGGACTTGTATCTCTGGCTCCATCTCTGACCCGTCCAGCTCAGCTGTAACCCACTCAAAGGACACAACCACTTTTAACAGGTACTGATGTGCAACTGGACAGCAGTTACCCAGGTCTCCTGTTGATATCTCCTATTCTTTTATTAAGCTGCATTTTGGCATGAAACAAAATTTTTAATGCTTCCTCGGTATCCGTGTTTCTTTGAAGCTGGCACAAAATGTCTCCAGCCCTTCTGTTGGATCTCGCAATCTTAAACGACCTTCACGTACGGCTTTAAGCATGCTTTTCTATATCGCTTTAGGGATCTCAATCCTGGTGTCTTCCAAAGAAGTTTTGTTGTGTACTGAAGTACCCGCGCTAAGCACATAGTATAAATAAAATTGTGCCATACTGATACCCTGAATTACGGCACAAGGAGCTGCTCCTCCGCTCATCCTCCATTCAGGCAAGATCGACCTGTGTTTCCTTTGAGACTGCAGATGCCTGATCTCTGTGAGACTAACACAAAGACGGGGCCACCAGACCATCCATGCTAGTTCGCTGCCATCAGAGGTCTCGTGTCCTATTAGCATAGTACGTCTCACCTTAACAGCACCTCCCACCGGTATCTGTACCAAGCTGAAACATGGCAAAAAATGATGCGGAAAAAGAGAATAGTGCCATAAGAGTTAATTAGCCTGGCAGAAAATCTGTTCCCAGATGGCCACGGACAAAAGGTGAGATTATCAAAACAAAAGGGATGGAAGGGAGTGCAGATCAGAGAGCAGCCCTCGATGCAGCTCCGATTTTGCCTGCTCCCCCCACCACCCTCCAACCCCTCTCACTGGGGGCTGTCTCAGCAACCAGGGACCCCTCGGAGTGTGCCTACAGGACTGACGTCTCCCCAGGTCTCTCTCCCTTGCTCACAGTGGAAAATGTTTGCCTTATACTTTTAAGAGCAAATGATACTGATGCAGAGGAAAGGGAAGAATAATAAGAGTCATTACGGCTGCATTGCGAGCTCTTTAGGGCTTAAAAATAAAGAATTGCACAGTAAATGGGAGTGAGGACACGTGAGCACAGAGCGTGTAGAGTGGCAGCACAATCACACCGGAATAGAAAGAGCCCTTCCAACACACACCAGGCTGGCGAGGAGCAGAAAGGGCACAAGAAAAGGCTCCAGAAATACCTTCAAAGTAAGAAGATGACAAAGGGAAGCCTAGCCCTATGGGACCATGACAGCAAATAACAGATGACACAGATGAGCTTATTCTTCGAGGCTCAGAATAAAGAAATAATTGCAACAAGCTGTGTAAGGCAATGTGTTTTACAAAGAGATTAGACAGGCCAGGTGCAAGAAAGGATGAGTTAAAGATGACTGAACCAGAACAGCAGTACTCAGATACACAGCACCTGGAGACATCCCCCTGGAGTACTAAGGGATTCAGCTGAAGCTGTCTCTGAACCGTTAGCTATGCTTTTAGGGAGCCATAAGAAAATGGGAGGGTAAGAAGGGGCTGAAGCAGATGTATAAAGTCTGGTTTTTTTAGAAGAGGAAGACAGGAGGGGTGTGGAAATTATAGACTAGCTCCAACTTATAGTTTGACTCCAGAGCCTGGAGATTTTTCAGCAAAACAATATTAAACAATTAGATTATGTCCGCCCAAAAGGTAAGGTAATGAAAAATGCCAGGTATGGATTTCTGAAGAACAAATCATGTCAGGCTAGGTTCATTCCTTTCTTTGCTGTGATAGCTGACCTACTGGGCAGGGAGAAGTACTAGATATGATGTCCTCTCTAGTAAGGATTTTTCATTTTCTTTGTGATGTGTTGGGATTTGACCCAGCTGGACAACTGAGCGCCCACCCTGTCCTGGTAGCTGGAACCCTGGTGGGTACAGAGTATCGTACGCCTTTCCCAGCCAAAGTATCCCTTATTGGAAATTTTTAATCCCTTTTCCAGCAATGGGTCTAGGTCTGACAGCTCAACTCTTCCCTCTCACTTGAGTGATAATTTGGTCTTTACCTGGCATCCGCTTACTCCCCCAAACTATATTTTCAGCTTTGGATTTATCCCGAGTTCTCTCTTTTCCTTTGTATACTCTATTTAAAAACATATCATTTCCATGTTACATTTTTAGGCTTCTTCAGATGTCCTTGCTGCTGTTTCATGGTCAGCTGCTCCTTCTTCCTGAGCTAACGGAGAGCTATTAAAAGCCAAGATTACTATTGCTGTGCAGAAAGGGAGCTGCTGACTAACCTCTCCTTTGCGAACACCCACTGCTTGCAGGGACAGGGGCAAGCTCTGCTCAAGCCTTCCCTGGTGGCTGTTCAAGTTCCCCGAATTTCAGCCCTGAAGGGGATTAGAAATGCTTTGCCGCCTCAGGTGTTTCCTCGATTTGCTTTATGTTCAGCACCGTGCCTTGCTCAGAAACCTCTGGGAGGCAGAACCAGCGACAGGTACAAATCAGGTCAAGAGCTGTTCTGGCCAAAAAAGCTGTCTTGCCGGCGCTGGCTGCTTGGAACAGAGCAGGCTGGAGGCAAAGGCTTCTCCCCACGTGAGAGGTGTAGTGATGGGGGGCAGGTGGGTTCTCCCCAAGGCAGCCAGAGGAACAAGCAGGTTCTCAAGGGCCCTCTCTGCCTCCATCACACTTGGGCTCTTATAGTTTCTCCTGGCACATGTAGGGGCCAAAAATTCAAAGCTGCTGATCCTTCAGGCAGCCTTAAGCTGGCGCTGCTCAGGGATAAGCAGTTCAGCAGAGCTGTGTTTTTCCCATGCTCTGAGCTCTGGCTCAATTTCATTGGCTTTGATCCACTATTACAGCAAGACATTCAGCTCCAAGAGGCTCTTCTGAAAGCGTGACAGAGGTTCATCCTTCCCTAGTTGCCTTCTCTTCCCGGAGGTGTGATTTCTCACTCCTTCCCTGGTTTCAGAAGGAAAAACTAGATCCCATGAGACTAACTTTGGCCTTTAAATAGGTACTAACACACCTGCCTTGGAGGAGCTTATCCTGGGGCCAAGCAGTCTTCCTACATCAAGTGCCTGAAGTCTCTTTCTCATCAACGGAGACAGGGAGACAGATAAACATGAGTTTATCCACTGAAGTTATCCAAATTTAAAGGTTTAACCCTAAAAGAGAGTTCTAGGTTAAAAAAGACTCCTCCCTGCAGCTGGCAAAAGCCACTTACGCTTGAAGAGGGGCTGGGCAGTGCAAGCAAATCCCCCCACATTGCCCGGACAGCCCTGGAAGCTGAAGAGAAGTACTGCTAGGGGACACAGAGCCTGAAACTGATGTGTTGCAGTCCTCAGCATTTGCAACACTTAAGGCTCCTGGGAAATTTAGTTCCTGAGCCAGTCTGATATTTTTTGAAAATTTTGTCCTCTTTATATAGATTATAGGTTGCATTTAATCACGCTGAGCCAGTGAGTAATATCTATAAAATACTCTAGCAATTCCATACAAATTTTTTTAACTGCTCAAAGGAAAAAAAAAGAAAAAGGATACTACTGAGGATGAGTCAGGCCATGAGAAACAGGCTCCATGGACTCATTCTTTGGTTAGCAAATCATTTGTGAGCGGATTCTGATTTCTTCAACTGGGTCATTTCCTAAAAGGATTTTTTTTACTAATTTTCATGAGTCATTCAGAGATTCAGAGTGCCTTGAAGAGTTCAGCTGGTTGCTAGCCACTTTCCACAATGGGACTCAGGGTGTACATTTTATCACTTAACTCAGATGGTTTTGTTCCTGCATCCCTGAATGGCTGAGTGATGGCTAGAAGCAAAAAGGGGGATGAATGCTGCGTAACTTCAGTGTAGATCGCTCCTGCTGAAATAGGGCAATTTTAGAGTCTGTTCGCAGACGGCAGCAGGCTCTCTGAATATGAGGGAGAAATGATCTGATGCAGAAACTGAGCAAACTTGGTCAGCAAAGTATTTTGTGGGGGCTGGCTAAGGTGCCCACTCTGGGGTTATGAATTCCGACCCAGAACGCGTGCTGTGGGTGAGCCTGTGCTGAGAAGCAGGGATGTGGGTGAGCAGATGCTGGTGCAAAGCCTGGATCCACATCCTCCCCCCGGCTCTGCGGGTGCTGAGATCTCTTTCCACCTGCACTTAGGAAATGCTTTCCTTTCTCCTCGCCACTAAACCCCCTTCCAATAATCAGCAAGATTCCTGTAGGGGAAGAGTCATTAATTTCATATTCTACTACTAACTTATCTTTATTAAAACAGGTGTACACTCCCAAGAGGGGCAGTTATATAGTGCCTTAGAGGTTAGAAAAAGTGTAGACAACCTGGAAAACAGGGATACAAGTTGTGTTTCTCATCTAGGTCCATTGCTCGCAGCAGAGAATCATTCCTATAATGGGGAATATCAAAAGGATGGATAGCCTGCTGCACAGCTGTTAACAGGGGAAGCAGTTTTGGAAGGCATCAGTGGGAGTTAGGTGCTTTGCTGCTTGGATACTGAAGAAAATTTACTCTCTGCAACAGTTCTTTCGAGGTTTAGTCCTCCTCTATACAATGGATGGGCAACTTCATCTGTGTAAGGCTTTTTTGGCCAAAAAAGGGAGGATTTATTTGATGCAGCTGAGAGGGCACCACAGGAACTGTCCAAGCAGTGGCTGCCTCCGTTGCAGGAGATGACAGGGATGCCTCTGCGTGCATGCCCACGTACCACAAGCGTGGGGAGATGCACCAAGAGAGGTGTCCAAGGCCATTGTGGTTTGCTCTGGTGATGCCCACGCTGTTTCCCATCACTCCTGTGCAGGGTGGCCCAGCATGCAGGACCTGCTCACAGCAGCAGGGGCTCAGGCTCCTCAAAGCATTGGCACCTGCCTGTCTCCTACAAGGGTGTCCTGATCACCAGAGGTTTTTGCTTCAGTCACTGAGTCATACAAATGGCAGATTTCATGGCCCTGCTCTGTACTTCAGTAATGGCAGCCCCAGGACACCACTTGTGGTTCCCTCAGTCATCACTATGAAGGCGGCAGCCATGTGTTTGTATTGTTTATTAGAGAATGCCTCTTCAGTCAAGCACTTTGTCTCTGTTAGGGATTTGCCCTGTACCTGAAACAACTGTGCTGTGGATCGAAACCCTATCCAGTAATAAGGAGCAGGTATGAGAGTCACCCTTGCTGAGCGGATGCACATTTCTGGGGGTTTTCAGGCCAGATTTCCTGTGCAGGAAAAATGTTTCCTCCAGTAGGTCACGCTTCCTACTATCTCCATACTTGCCTCAGGGCTAGAGCTGAGGTACTCAAACACTGGAATTTCAAAGCACCACTCAAACCAAGCCTCTAGAACATTAACTCTCAGTCATAATTACTTTTAAAATTAACTCTAAGCTCAAGCTGAAAAAGTGAATTCTACTGGTCATATGATGCCTTGTCTATAGCCACCTCTCCACAACTTCTTCTTAATCCAAACCTAAAACATAGCCTCTCCTTTCCCCGCTTGCCCTCAGTGGAGAGCAGGGTGTTTAAACCCTGTATGCAGCAGAGCAACTGGGTGACACTGAACCATAAAGTGGTTGAACCATCCCTAGAAGAGTTCACGTGTCTCATTTCCTACTTTCTGAGACTGCAGCATTAATGGATATGCATGTGGTGTTTACATGGCCGCCTGCACACAGAAAGATACTGCGAGATGCTCATTAGCACCCCAAGCTTTACACAAAAACCATGTCATGCTGTATAACCCCAGGGAAAGCAGAATAGATAAATTCTTTAAGAGGTGAATGAGCAGAAGCTGGAGACAGGGGGTGTGAAGGGATGTACAGAGAGGGGCTTTGTTTCACTCCCAGAAGTCATCACATCAGATTTCCCTCTTCTCCGAAGATGCATGACAGACATGAGGGAACTGCTCAGGCTGGGGGTGCCAGTGAAGCAAAACTGGACAGTGAGGAGCAGGAGTTTGTCTGGCAGGATTAAATGTTGGGCTAAGGCTGAACAGCAAGAGCGGGATGCAGTTTGACTCGTGGAAGCAGAGCACTCTGCTGGGAGCATCAGGGCGAAGCAGGAGGAAAGGGTGTCCCAGCATAATCCAGTGCAAGCAGCCTGATCTTCCGCATCCCTAGGGAGAGTCAGGCAGAGCAATGCTCCATTCACAGCCACTAATTAGGCTGAAAGAGGTTCAAGCTTCCCCTGGATAAACCTGAACTGATGTGTTGCTCTGGGTTTCAGCAAGATGGAAGCACCATAGCTCTGAAGATGTTCGAAGTCAAGGGCATTATGAATTAAAGAGGAAAATGGGTCACAGTAGGTGCTTTGTACTGGAAATTCAGTGCCAACCTGTTTTGCATAGCCACCACCTGTGTGATGCTGCTGATTAGATTCTGCACTACAGAGGGCAGAGTTTTGCTAGAAGAGTAGCTGGGACTCAAAGGAACTTGGGAGAGGCCTAGGAAGTATTTCATGTTTATACACAATTTTTTTTCTGGATGCTTTTCATTACATCTGTGCCAAAAGTCAGAGGCAGGGGAACTGCAGGAGGTGACCTACACTTACAGGTAGAGGTGACACAGAGCAAAACATCCCTTCTGTCTGTGAGCTCACAGCTTTGTTTCCTGGTCAGTCCAGCTGTCAAATTGACACACTTGCAAATCTGAGAAATGGAGACCACAGAAAACATGTCTCCAAGGCAGATCCAAAGAGCCGCATGCCCTGGAGGCAGAGCATTCCCACAGCTCTGCTGGATTACGAGGTTTGCCTGGGCTTTCTTTTCTCCCTGGGTTATGCACCCATGTGCTCATTCTTGGGAGCATTGAGCAGTCCAGGATTGCCTCAGCCCTGGCCCCGAGGGCATTCACAGAGGAAGCCACCCTCTACTCAAAATGCTTGTGTGCCAGGTCCAGATAAAGTCCAGATCCTGGGATGCGATGGGTAAAACCATGTTTCTTTCCATCACACTCCTGTTGCCTGGTCTTGGCAGCTTTCTCCCCAGGATACCATTCACAAGCACTGACGGTCGTCAGCTTCTGACAGGGAACCAATGCAGCTAACCCCAGGTTGTGGATCCGTGTTGCAACATGGCCAGCACTGAGGGCAAACCCCACAAGAGGTGAGTTGCAAGCTCTATGCTCATCCCCACAGTTATTACTTTACCTTTTAAGCTAATGTGGCCTTGAAATATAAGTATGAGGCCTCTTTAGCAGAAGTGCGATTTTTTGCACGGGTAATATTTGCTACTGGGCCATGGCTGGGAAAATCCAACAATTTACTAAACGCCCCAGATTACACAGATGCACAAGGACCATGGGGCCACCACACGCACAAGAGGTTACGTCTGCTGAAACCAACTGTGTTTGGGGGGTAGCAACCTTCACCGGTGGAGTGGTTTAGGAGGTCTGGCAGGACATGGTCTGTTCGTGCCTCTGCTAGAGTCAAACTATTGGATGACATTACAAAAGGCAGAGCTCAGCCCACATTCCTCAGATAAAACCACAGGGCAATACCTCCCCCAAACCAGCCGCAGTCTCAGCAGCTAGCCCGTGCTTAGTATGCAGGCTGTATTTCCTAGAAGGCTTCAGGAGATGAGGTGCCTGTCACCATAAACCAGAATCTGAATGCTAACTGACAGTGACCAGACCTTGCCGTTAATTCACTCCCCACCCACTCCGGCTGTCTCCCATGCCTGCACTTTGTTTAACCAAGTGACCTCTGGTGGAATTTACAATCTTCCTGTTTCCTTGATTTATTAGTTGCAGCCTCTGGGTCTGATGATTAGATGGTCTGAGCCCAGCTCTATCCCTTTTTTCTAAGTCTACAGCAGGTTATTTGTTTATGACAAAGGCTGATAATAAAAAATACTCTGCCACACTTACTCCAGATCACATCACCATGGCAACAATGATCAAAGTTTTTGAGTTTTTCCTCAAAAGAGTTTGCTGGGTTAGGCTGTTTATAGAGATCTCCGTGTGTGCTTCCTTGGAGGTTTCTAGTGATTTATCTGGCACGGGGTTTGTCAATTATCTATGTTTGTTTGTGGAGCTCAGCTGCTCTATTCCACATCTCTGCCTATTTCTTTTGGCCTCTGTCCTTCTCCATTCTCTGCATGGCGTCCTGGTCACAGCAACCCTGGTCTCCCCTCTCCTCCTCTCCCCCACCTGGCCCCTGGTCTCGGGTCACTGCTTCCCTTCCAGCCCTGCTGCCAGACTACAGATACAGCAACATCCATCCATCCCCAGCTGCCTCCACAGATCCGCACCCCTCCAGAGGTGGCCAGTCCCCTGGTGTCACACACAATGAGATCTTGGATGTGCCTCAAGGTACACAAGCGATGCATGGGGGTGCAGGATGCTGCGGGGGGGTGCAGGATGAGATGCATGAGGAGAGGCAGAGGCTATTTTGGGGCTTGACTCACCTGACATACTGTCAATGTCTACATAAGGTGGGATTTCTTGCACCCCTGACCCCACTGACCATCCTGGTGTCTCTGGGGAGCCCTAGTGACAAAGTCAGTGAGGGATGCTGCACTGTGGGTGTAGTCTTAGGTGATATGGACTTCACCCTTGATCTCAGGTCCCCGTGGGCAGGTCTGCACACGAGACAGAGTTTGTCACCTAAGTATTGCCAGCCACTGCTGCCCTTTGGTGTCACAAAAAGCCAGGACCTGAAATGTGCCTTTCCCTGAAACTTGATACTCTTTTAGCAGCTGCTTTTCTTCTTGCTCTCTTACACTTAGAAGGAAATGGCTACCTAACACCAAGTGTGGTGGCCTGTGTGGTGTGCCTTCTGGTGTTACTGGGATTGGGCAATGCCTCTGCAAGTGAGCAAAGAGGAAATGTACTCCCACAGGGAGGTCCCCACCATCCCTATGCTTTAGAAACAACCTTTGTGATGTTATCAGATCTGTCCTAGCATGGCCAGTGTACCTGATGTGCCAGCTGCCCCCATCCCCACACCACTGCGCTGTGCCCTTCCCTGAGATAGGGCATTCCCGCAGGGAGTCCCTCCAAGGTACCACCTGAAGACATTCAAGTCAAAGAGGCTGCTGCCCCTGGGCCCCTCCCGCTAGTCTGCAGTTGCTGGCTCCAGACATAAACCACCCCGGTGCAGAAATAAACACCCAGCCCTCAGCCTCCTGTTCTTTGCAGGCTGCTTGCCCAAATTTAGCCAAGCCTGATTCCCAGCCAACTCACTGGTGGACAACCATGGTTTCACTCCAGGCAGCCCTTGTGCAGAGAAATTCTCCTCACCCAGCCTCTTCCCTGAACTCCTCTGTCTCACTGCCCTGCGGTGCCCAGGTCCAGTCCCAGGCTTTGGAGAAGGACAATTTCCGTGGTGCAAGAAGGTGCCTCAGGTGGGTTCCAGAAGCAGGGCCCATTGGAGGTGCTAGGGCTAATGGCCATGCAACTTGTCCCAGGATGTGCAGATGGACTGTACTACTCCCAGTGTCCACGGAACTGAGTGCCAGTGGCACAGAGGTGCTAGGAATGTCACCACCCTCTTCCCACCTAGCACTGGAGTTACTCAAGCTGCTGCAAAACTTTGCAGCCCCTCTCCCTTGCTCTCTCCCACCTCAGATGACACTGCAGTAGCCATCAGGCTCACCCTGCCCACACCACATGCAGTGTTTCATGGGGTATGTCTTCTCAGGCTTATTCCTAAACCCATTCCCATCTCATGTCTTTGGTCTCTCCTGCACGATCCCAACCCTACTAGATAAACGCACTTCAGGTTCATTCTTCTGCACGTCTAACACAGATCAGATTGAACCTGGTACTATCCTGAATCCAGCTGTATCCAGGGCCATTGACCGCTGGTCTTTGGTAAGTTATGCAGTCCAGAGCAGCATATTCTTTAGGCACCATTTCTTTTGGCAGTAAGGTTTTGGGAACCTCACCTCTTGATTTGTTTCTCAACCTCATTATTATCATTGCTCACTTTACACTGGTGCTTTATCTTATGAATATTGATTATTTTGCCTCACTGGTTAGCAATTGTTTATTCTAGACTAACATTTTCTATTCTTAAATTTCAGCACACTGAGGTGATTTATAAAGGCAGTAAAACAAAGAGCGCTTGTTGCAGGGAACTCGAAAAGCTTTGCTGTGCTAAAGGTTCCTGGGAATAATAAATCAAAACTAACCTTGAGTCAGAGTGTAATCTCTCCTGCATTCGCCCTCAGATGGAGTCATCCGACAACACCATCCAGAGCTCACGCAATCCACAAGACAGCTCTGTCTGCCCAAAGCCACCCGCAAGCCTGCAGGTTCCCCCAGCTCTCCTGCGGTCACAGTCTCCAGGGCGATTCCCATCTCTCTGTGCATGCCACCCAACGCTGGCAAAGCAAGGGGGTGGCTGGACCTCCTGGAGAGGAGCCATGGATGTGGCCTCAGCACCTCCCCTCGCTGCCCTCACGCCGTGTGAAGACACCCTGCCAGCTCCTGCAGACATGCACACCCAGCGCCCGGGGTCCGGGAACCGCAGGCGATGGCTGCCGCAATAGATGTGCACCCTCACGTGGAATCCCACCCCGCTCAGCGCAGCAGCCCCGCTGCAGGGGAAGCAGCCCCTAAATGCACCCACAGCGGGCTCCCAAAGCTCTCCGCTTTTTGGGCAGCTCCGCACACTGTTTTGTAGTGCGTGCAAAGAGCCGCAGCCGTAGCAGCACGTGCATTCCCCAGCCTGGGCAGTGCTGTGACTGCTGGGGAACAGCAAAGTAAATGCCATTGCTGAAGACACAATTCCCACCACCTGTCACAGCCATGCTGCATCCTGTAAGGTCACCAGACCTTTGCTTACTGGCTTTGAGGTTCTCTGTGCTCAGAAATCTTTGTTCCTCTGTCTTATTCAGGTCAGTGATGCTCTTTACACCCATCCATCAGCTCTGGAAGTCTCAATCAGCATGAGAAGGTGCCTGCTCTCTTCTGACGGTTCTGTTCTGACATTGCACACAGCCAAGCAGGGCTCTGGTCAAAGGGCAGGAGGCAGGTCCCAACCCTTTTTTGATGCAGCATGTTTTCTGGGATGTAAGCCAAGCCCGGGGATGCCACAGTCTGGAGGGCTGGTGCAGAGGGAGCCGGCAGCCTGGAGGAAAGCTGCCTCCTGGCTGGGGCTGGGCTGGGGGAAACTGCTGCTGCATTTTGTTGGTGGGAGTTGGGAGCCCCCCTGCCTGCAGGGGCTGCAGGAGGGGTATCGGGCTGTTCAGTGGCCACAGGATGACAGAGGTCACACAGCCACCTTAGGAGCATTTCTAAAGACGAAGCATCAGGAGGAAGGGAGGAGGGGGAGCGCCAAGGCACAGCGCTTCCTCCAGCCGATGCCGAACGAAAGCACACCCCAGCAGGCTGCAGAGCCGGCCTCCTAAGGGGATGACAGATGGTGTGACGGCAGGGTTTCCAGATACCTGCTGGGCCGGGAGGAAGATAACCCCTTTATTTCCTTTTCTGTTCCTTTATCCATGCAAGTGCGGACCCAGAGGACTAACCAGCCGCCCTGTAACCCACAGGTACCTGCGTCTGGGTGTCAGTGCGGGGGCTGTGGGCTGTGAGCGTTGGGGGATTTAATGCATCGCTCAAGAACAGTGAAGGGCAAGACTGCTTAGAAATCACTATAGCTGTGCTGTGCTGCAGAGTGCGTCTCCTCTACCCCAGATATGCATTCACCTGCACACAGAGTTGTAAAGCACTGATGGCTGTATCAGTCAAGGCTAGCTGTCAAAGCTGGCATCCCAGCCAGGACAGGCTGGCGGCTGTGATAAATTAAGGGTGATTCACACTTTGCTATCAAAACCTTTTCTTGGTGAAAAAACTAAGATTTTGGAAGAAAAATAACTGGAGGTAGGAAACATACACTTGCCTTGAATTGCTGTCACTGCAAAGGAGAAAACTCAAGAAAATCACAAGCTAAGTGGAGAAACATCGTTTCTTAAAGATTTCTTGTGATTTTTTATCTCAATGATCTGAGAAGCTGGGAATTCCTACTGTGTACAGAATTTTTAATATCAAAAATTTGTCTCTCTCCCTGTGCTGATCGCAGAGGAAGCAGCAGACGCCTGCCCCGCTCATGCTCTCCCAAGAAGAGCAGCCAAAAGGCAGCAATGGCTCTTTTAGAGTGGGCATCACTCACAGCTTTCAAAGTTGTGAATGACCCTTCTCCACTTCATTATAGCAAGCAGGGGCATGACATGAGTGTGAGTGTTTGGCAGTTTTGTTTGAGGTTCCTTTCCAGTGAGGTTCATCCTCATTTCTACTTTTTATTGAGCAGGATGAGCCCACATTCCACGGAGTCTGACCTGGGAATAGCCTGCTGTCCGCAGCTGCTGAGCCGTACTCCCATGCACTGGCAGCTCCTTCTCATCTCCTTTGCAGCAAGAATGGCCTTTAGGTTCTCCCCTGGCTGAAGGTAGGACTAATGGCAGAGGGCAAAAATCAGGACTATAAATAAAATTCATAAAGATGTGTCACTTGCCTGGGATCTCCAGATCGTATTGAACCAGCAGCAGCACTTGAGGCAGTCGTTGCTGTTCACACCAACCCCAGGTTCCAGTCCCAAGCACGCACATACAGCCCAAGGGTTTCGTTTCCATGCAGACATTAGATGTAAACAAATTTCACAGTCTCTGGATCTGCTGTGGAACAAAGTCACTGTCCTTCTGGGGCTTTGCCAAAGAACCCACAAGAAGAGATGAGAAGGAGGTTGCCCAACCTTGCTGTAAGTGTATGCACCTCTCCCCTCACTGCAAAACCCAAAGGGCATCTGAGCAACACACCAGTTGATGATGATGCTACCCTAGGACCAAGCAACAACTATAAACAGACTGTTTGCTTCAGTGTGGGCTGAGCATGGAACTAAGTACCCTCGTGAGCTCATTCAGCCTGCACAGCCCCATCTCCCCCATCGCTGGTAAGGATGACAGGAGCTGGCTCCAGTCTGTCCCTGGGCTGTAGGCACACACTGGGCAGGGTACTCTCAATTACTATCGCGTCATCCCCATCTGACAGTCACTCTCAGCACATCCCCTGTCCCTCTAAATGCCCCACTAGCCTCCTTGCTTATCTGAGCTCCCAGTGTGTAGTTTCTGGCAGCCTTACAAAGGAGACAAGCCCTGGAGGGAGCAGAATGAATATTCATGGTCACTGTGCATGGAAGGTGAGTGGAGGCTCTCAGCACATCCACAGGCGAGCAAGACATCCATCATAAAATTCACATTCCTATTCCTCTTACAGCGTTAAATATTTAACAACAGAAACTTTCAAGTGTCTTCACAGTGTAATTACAGTGCCAGGAGAATCATCTTCAATTGCTTAGCCCCAGCTCAGCGCCGGGATCAGCCCTGCCAGCAGGAGTGCTTGGGTGGCCCTGAGTCTCATCTTGGCTTCCTAAGTACCTGCAAGGACAGGCTCGCCAAAGGTAAAAAAAAAATGTTGTGAAAGTTGTAATATGGAGAGAGACTGCAGGAACAGCACAGATGTACAGGAAGATTAAAACAGAAGAAAAAATCCCTGTTGCACTAATATAACAAAAAACATGGTGATAGGAAGATAGGGAATCTGGAAAGAGGGTGTGTACAATTTCTGAAGGATGGCAATTCTGGGAGGGGATGCAGGCTAGGTAGTGAGGAGGGAAGTGGACCCAGACAAGTGCAGGCAATGTCCTGTCCCACACCACCAGCTGGGCACACGCCTGCACTCAAGAGCAAAATGAGAAGGGTGGCAGCTTCTCACGGCTGTGTCATGGGGACTTGCTTTAGACACCATCAAAAGTTGAACACACACAATGTGTTGATAATTCCCTTTAATAACCCACAAGATTCAGTCATACATCCAGAGTCTGTGCATCAAGAGAAAGGGTTGACCATCATCCAAGAGAGACAAGTTCACAGGGAACATTGTCCAGCAATGACATAAGAGCAGTAATACCCTCAGATGCTGACAAAAAGGGGAAAAGAGGGTCAAATTCAATAAGTCACTGGGTGACTGAAGAAAAACAGAGGATTGCTTAGTATAAATTAATGTGTCAAGGCTGAATTTGCAGGGTAACATTCTCTGGAGATATCAGTCCTTGTCAGAGAAACAGCAAAGCTGATACAGCATTGAATTAATAAAGAATTAAAGGATAGGAATATTATCAAGTCCGGTCAACATGGTTTTATGGAAAGCAGCCCTTGCCCAACAAATCTGTTCTTGTTTGCAGAGGAGAGCACACATGTGGCTGACTGGATGAAGTGCCCAGACACAATCAGGCTTTACAACTTTGGATTAGAACCAGGTCTAGCCAATGCTGGTAAAGCCCATCTGTAAATATGCTGAGTGTTGGATGAAAATGGCAGATATAGAATCATAGAATCAT
>VYZM01008537.1:20058-95262 GCA_013398915.1 Dromas ardeola | reverse complement strand
CCCCATAACTAGAAAAAAAAAAGCCATGATCCAAAAAAACCTGATTCTACGTCTCAGGAATTAAGAATCTTAGTTCTATAAACAGTGCTGCTGAAATGCAGAAAATTGGCATCACCTGGTGTCACAATCTGCCGGGTGCAAGTCACACAAATGGAAATGCCAAAACATAAACAATGGACCCACTTTTAAGCCTTCTGAATTTTTAAATGATTGGAGACAAAAGGCGCAACCCCCTCATGGGGACTAGGTATTTAGTTAAGCGGGGAACTCCCTGCAATATACCTTGTGGGTACAAAAATTATACATGGGTTCAATGGAGAATGGATAGGTCCATAGAACATAAATCTACTAAGGTTACATAATACACAGGAAACATCCAGGAGGACCTTGGGCTTGGGAAGACCTTGGGCTACAAATAGTTGAAGGATGTAACGACGTTCTAAAGTGTCAGTATGCATTTTTTTTGCAATTATGCATTTCCCAAAGGCATTCATATTTGGCCATTGTCAAATATGATACAGGGTAGATAAAACTTTACTCTTACTCAGGCCAACCTTTCTAATGCTTTTTATTTTATGTCCTTCTGGTTTTGTTAAACTTATGAGAATTTATTCATTTGGGTCTCTTATATTTCTGACATATTTTCAGAGTACAGCTTTGTATCTTCCCCAGACATGGCCATCTGTCACTATCTTCTTCACCTGAGTAAGTTCAAACTCTCAGTGAACGCTCGGCATAACTCTAAGAAGATAATGCGTCTCTCACTATGTAAAAATTAGAAATAGAAAAAAATCCTTTCAATTTATACAACTTTACAATTAGAGCAACATTATAACTAGAAATACAAAATGAACACTCTTATACAGAACTTACATGACCAAGTTCAAAATTGTGTATAACATATAGTGTTTCTACTGATTTTCAAAGAAACCTCTTGACGGCTTCAATTTATATTATTTGTTATATCTTGAATTTGTGCAATTATCTATTTCTATAGAAGTGTAGAAATGCTCCTGAGAGCAAGGAATATTTTTAATTTTTTTCAAACTTGCCAGTATCTTTTTGAATTCTTACCTAATTATAATCAAACTAGCTACTGTATAGAAGCTATTCAATAACATAGGAAAAAACAGATGTAGATAGTTCATCTTGGTTTATAGTAAGATCTATTCAGTCATTCTGAAACCATTCATGAAAGTGTCTTAGATTTATTGACTAATTCCTACTAAAAAAACAGTTTTCAAGGCTAGAATCAAAATTCTGGAACTCATGGTGTCATCTCCATTTTAAACAAAATGATAGTGACTATTCCAGAATGAAGGAGATCTGGGTGCAATTTTCTCCTTTCACCAAATGGCATCAAACTTTCTTTTTCCACACCACCTGCAATGTACTCTGATATGTGTCTCTTTTACATTGTTCAACTAGAGCTGGTTATAAAATACGTAGTTAATCAGCTTATGAGTAAGACTAACTCTACCCTAGTTGTCGGATATTCGCTAAAGGTATAATAGGCTTGTTTTCCATGCATATAGACCATTTTTTTAATACAGTGTGGAAAAACATAAAAAGAGAGATTTATTACAGCACACGATAGTTGCATTACAATTGGATAGCAAGGAACAACAAATAGCAAAAAATGTAGTTGAGTTAGATGCACAGAGAGTAAGAAAGAAAAAAATTGTCTTTTATTTCAGAATGGTCTTCGGAGAAAAAAAAATATAAGATTCTTTTTTAGTGGTTGGTATGTAATATAGAGAGATGTGTGGTTTTTTTAAACAGGAGGTCATTAAGTATGCTTGGAGGACTAAAAGTTATTTTAGAAAAACAGGCACGTTTTTGCCATTTCCTTCAGTTCCAATCATCTCACATAGGGCTCAGAAATACAGCTGATGAGCAGAAAGCTTTCTAAAAGATACAAACATTCTGGTAAGGAGAAGAATAAGAGGATGTGATAACAAGAAAAGAAAAATAGATTGAACTGTAAGATAGAATATTCTAAATAATGCTATAATCAGTTTAAATGCATTCACAGAGTGAAAGAAAACTGTATCACAAACAATACTGTGGAGAACTGAAGACTAAAACATCCTAGTGCTCTTTTCTCATAGCCCTCATCTTGCAATGGCAATTCTTCTGACTGATGAAGTTTTCATGAGCATTCCTCCAGAGCTTGGTCAATCTTATTTACAAAACGTCCAAAGGAAAGATAAGGGAACAATACAAAGCGTGCTGACAGCCTAAAGACTAAAACTGTCTGTCTCTGCAGATGGTCCCACTACAAGTTAAGGAGTTATTTTGCTTCCAGCTTAGTAAAAATACCCAAAACAGCAAAGTAAAGAGTTGACTAAGATGACAATCAGATAAATATTAGTATTTCCTATAGTTACTGGGCTTCTAGAAATGGCTAAAAACTGTAAATGAAACATACAGAAAATATTTTTTCTTTTGACCTTACATGTCAGGATAATTATTATAACTGCAAAGATGCACATCACACATATATATATATAATTAAAAACGTAAAAAATATTGCTTCTAATAATTGCATTCCTAGTCTGTTCCTCCAAGGAAGCTCTTAAAAATTCTTTATAGGATTACTGTTGTAATATCTGGTGTTTCTTCAGGAAAACATTTTATGATGTGATGAACCACTGTTACGTGTCTGTTCTGTCATCTCACAATGAAGAGGATGTGTGCAACTAAATGAAGTGTAATGGACTGTAACAGTGCAAATAGACATGTATACAAACACACATACATTACCTTATGTTTACTATAGGCGTAAAAAAAGAGTCGAAGAATAGCTAATACCTGAAGCCAATTGTGGTGTAACATGTAGTTACACCTAAGGATCCTGAGGGAAATCTTCCCCAGTTTTAGGACAGTCTCCAAGAAATTCTCATCTCCAGCATCATCACAGCATTGCTCTGTTTCCTACCTTCCTGCTTGCCAGACTGAGGCCTACCAATTTAGGTTTTCAAAATTAGTAAATGTATTTTACATATTACATGGTATTTTTTCCCCCTTTATTGTCAACAATTGTTAATTGGCTTTATTCATAGTAAGCTAATAATGTCGGGGAAAAGAACAAATCCTCTGAAGAATAGCCATTTGAATGATAGATAGGCACGCACATTGCTCAACACATGCCTATCCACATGTGGTCAGATGGTTCAGAATTTAATTTGAAAAGAGATTAGCTGTTCATGTCATTTCTTGTTCTATTAACACACCCAATGCTATATCTGACAACAGGGCTTAGACACCCATCTGCAGTTTTATTCCTTCAATATGCCTGCTTCAAATTGTTTTATTTTCATATTAGTTTACTAGTGACTTAGGAATCAGAACATCTGCATACTTAGTGACATGTGAGACAGGACATTTGGCGAGCAGTTTCACACTAAGCGGGTTTAGCCCAGGTAATTCATTTAAGCCTGAGAATAGACTGAAAGCCGACACTGTATAGGCATTACTGAAGAGCTAGGTAACATTGTCATGAAGTTTAAGTTGGAAAAATACAACTATCTCCAACAAGATTATTTTTAAGTTCAGGTGGCATGGTATTTAGGGGTTTACTATAGCTAACATTTCATGGAAGCATTAGTACAGAAGATCAGTCTCTTACACAGAAAAAAAAAAAAAAAATTAATGGAACTATAGGAGTTAGTTTCATCTACAACTTTCCAGGCATCGCCTCACTGGATCTTTCTGCTATCAGATTTTTGGACATTATACAGAGCATGTTGACATATTGTTAACAGTGAGATATAATTACAATGAGCTTCGTGAAGTATGTTGTTTTGAAACTGGAAGGTGTAAAGACAATAATAGTTGACAAATAGAAATTTATAATATTAATTAATTCTGCACTACAGTCTGTTCCTGTGGGACAGACTGTATCGTTGCCTTGGACAACTGTGCAAAGGCTGGAATTAGAAGCAGCAAAAAGAAGGGCAACATAAGGAGACCTTAACATGCTACATCTGCTGGACAACTTAATTAGAGCAAAAAAGAAATTGTTTGAGACACTATCAAGTATGATCCCCAGCAGCAGATCCTGGAATAGCTCCACTACATCTTACTAATTGCACTCAGTTGAACTTGGCTATAAAAAAGATAATCTTCACAGACGAAAAGGCTCAAATCGACCTGGTTTGAAGAACACCTTGGCAGATTTTGTTGCATTGTAATCAAGAAGATGATGAAGAAAGTTAAAAACCAGAGAAAAGAGGGCTTGAATTTGACCTTCTCACACATTTCATCTGGAAGAGCATTCTCAATCAATGATAGGTCGGTACAGGCTCATAATAACACTTTTTTGAGACGTTTCCCTCACAGGAGGTGCAGGTGTCCATATGCAAGAGATAGGAACGCTTTATTTACCAGCATTTGTTGATTATGCTTATTTCACTACATTCCAATGTTTTCCCCTTCCTCTGTTGCTGGAAAACCATGTGTTCTTTTGGTAATTAGTAAGGTACTGTTAACAGACGAAGACAGTGTACTGTGAACTTACATATAGCACACCTAAAAATATGCTCTAGCAATAAAAGATACTTTCTTTTTTCTTTGCATTTCTTTCATTTTGTATTTCACTTCTAGTAATTCCAAAACTTTCTATAATTGAAGAAACAAGGCTTGAAGAGTCTAGATAGACATTACAGTTTGATCTTTTCATATCAGATCTTAATAAATGAGATATTTGAATAAGAAAGTAATGTTGACAAATATGTGACCTACTTCAATAGCAGCTTTGCTCATGTCACATAAAGGAACATTCCTGCAGCAGAATAAGTTTTGACTGTATCTAGGAATGCAGCGTAGCCAGGAATTTTAGATCAGACCTCTGAACCAAGTTTCTAATACATTCTAACAGCCACAGTAATATGCAGAATGTTTTGATTCTCTCAAAAGAGAAAGATAAAACTGCAAGTTTATTTTTAAGCGTAGGGCTGCTTTTGCTTCAGAAAAATCAGGCTTATGAGACAAAGCGATTTGATCAGCTGTTTATTTTAAAAAAGATCTGAAGGCACTTCTAGAGGAAACCCAACGTGTGACTCAAATGTTACTTTTTCGTTGTAGAAGAGAAAAAGTTATAGTCCACATATTAAAGACTGAATTCTTGAATTCTACATTCTGGATTGTTCTAAGGAACAATGTAGCCTTCTGAGATGAATGAAATAATGTTACTCATAGTCAGAAAACAAGACATGTAAAAAGAGCAAGAGTTACATTAAGGTCCTGCAGTAGAGATAGACTTTGTAACTAAGAAATAAACTCAGTAAATACCTTTAGGTACCACAACGAGATGAAAGAAAAACTGTATGCTCTTTTACAAAAAATGGTATACAGAATTTATTGAAAATCTGAAGATTTTCATGGACTGAAAATAAAGATCGCAATGAGATTACCTACAGACAACTGCTGAGATTTTTGCTGCATACATGCATCTGAGTCCAGATCTATTTTTGGATCTGAAACAGAACAAGAATATCTGCAGAAATGTCTTTTTAATTTCACAGCCCAGTTACACTCAGTACAAGAAGACATAATGAAGTTAATATGGGTTAGAGAAAGATCCACCATTCTGACTGATCAAGCAGAAATGAAAAATAAAATAATCCAGAGTGACAATTTCAGCTGCAAGTGTTGATTGTGCCAAGCTGATGTTACCAAGATGGCCACAATTTTGCTGCCTTCTATCTTTAAGATTTACAGTTTCAAAAGAATTTCAGGGATGTATATAACAAGGCATAGAGTTAAATTAGAGGCATCTCCCTGAAAGCCTAGACTGCCCTCTTCTGGAGTGAATGATCTTGCACATCTAGTGGTCTGTCACGGCCAAAGTTATACGAGGAACACCTCACAAACGAAACCCCCACCTGATTATCAGGTCTTTAATTTTTCCTTTGTGTTGTCATACATGACCTACTAAACATCTATTCAGATGATCAAGAAAATGACTAGCCTCTTGCCATGACATACAATAATGACTTCCTTGTGCAATGGAATGGACTCACTTTTAGTATAGAAAGTTTAATGGTAGTAGCGGCATTATTTGGATCCACTGACCTCCAACTTGAGGTGAAATGCAATGCTATAAAAGCAAGATCATTCATTCTGAATTCGAGAACACTTCTATGAAGTCAAAGTTCTTGCTGCAAATAGAGCTGTGAAAATAGACCACGCCAAAGCTGCATTCACACACTGCCCTATGTATACTGGAGTGAGAGAAGAGTTTCCATCAACTTGTTGCAGGTTCTTCCACCAGTTAAAGTTCAAAACAAAAATACAGAATCTTTATCCTTACGTTTTAGTTGCAGGCAACTTGATACTAAGGTATCTTCTGCCATCCATGCAGGCAACATACATGATTTTGTTTATACACAAGGCCATCTGATCCCAAAGCTAAAGCACATACTTACCATTATATGTGGACTGTTCTCCCGCTAATTAATCAGAAAACGTTGTCATATGCTGTCAGTCGGATAATATAGTGCTGCGGTAGAGTTCAGTGGTTTTCTACTTGGTACAAATATACTTCTTGAAAACTGGGATCTCTGTTTCAAATCAGGGGATGTAGGGAATTAGCAAACACCAAGAGTAAAACTGCTATCCCCAAATACAAAAAGGAATTTTCTCTAATCCACCAAAAGTTACAAGTGATTGATTCTTCTTTGGTAACGGACTATTGAGTAGAGATAAAATGTTGAAGATTTTAGAATTAGAATAATTATTTTGTTGTATTTGTCTCCCGCTCTCATCTGAATGATAATGAATCATTGCAAGTGTCCTGAGGAAAACATAAAAAGCACTGAAATTCAGTAGGGAAATACTAATGCCTTATTTAGATGGCAGTTCCTAATTTAGAAGTCCTGTAAAAAGCATTTTGATTGTTTCAAAGAAGGCAACAGAGCACTACTAGCTGCAGTTACTATGAAAATGGGTTCCTTCTGTATATTGTTTCTTTCTGGTCACCCAGAAGACCCTTGAAATTTGCTAAGCCTGGAACAATAATTTGTTGCTTTTTGCTGATGAGGCTTTTTAAAAAGACATGACAGACATAAAGGAAACACTCAAATGCACATAAATCCTCAGTTATTATTGAACTAAACATTCTTTTAAGGTGCAGATCTTCCATGAATTTTCAGAACAAGTTGGCAATTCAGAGGATTACAAATCAAGACATATGATGAATTGCAATTGTTGTCACTGTAGATCTGCAAAAGGAACAGGACCCCTTCAGTGAAACAATAGCTAGCTAAAGCAGAAAACAAGCTATAGGAGAACACTGCTTCTGCTACTCCTTGCTGACAATTATTAATCAAGGTTCAGCTTTTAATGATCTAGGTAAGAGACAAGCCTCAGAGATTTTTTCAAGAGAGACACTTTGATCTGTTCTTTCTGGATTTTGGTATTCGCTTTACATGTTAGTACTCCTTGTCTCTTGTATAATTACAGTGCATACAGCAGAGAGGAAACAGTCTAGGAGGTTCATGGAGTGTGTGGAAGGTAACTTCCTGACACAGCTGGTGATTGAACCAACAGGGGAAGGCACCCTGCTGGACCTATTGTTTGTGAACAGAGAAGGTTGTGGATGATGTAATGGTTGGAGGCTGTTTTGGGAGCAGCGATCACAAAATGACAGAGTTTTCGATTCTTGGAGAAGTAAGGAGAGGGGTCAGCAGAACTGCTACTTTGAACTGGAGGGCAGACTTTGGCCTGTTTAGGAGCCTGGTTGACAGAGTCCCTGGGGAGGCAGTCCTAAAGGGCAAAGGAGTCCAGGAAGGCTGGACATTCTTCAAGATGAAAATCTTAAATGCTCAGGAGCAGGCCGTCCACATATGCCAAAAGACAAGACAGCGGGGAAGAAGACTGACCTGCCTGAACTCAGGAAAAAAAAGTGAGTTTATGACCTTTGGAAGAAGGGGCAGGCAACTCGGGAGAATTACAAGGAGGTTGTGAGATTATGCAGGGAGAAAATCGTAAGGGACAAAACCCAACTAGAACTTAATCTGGTTACTCCCATAGAAGACAATAAAATAATAGTTCTATAAATACATTAGCAACAAAAGGAGGGCTAAGGACAATCTCCATCCTTTAGTGGATGCAGGGGGAAGCACAGTAACAAAGGATAAGGAAAAGGCTGAGGTACTTAATGCCTTCTTTGCCTCAGTCTTTAATAGTAAGACCAGTTGTTCTCCAGGTTCCCAGCCCACTGAGCTGGACGACAGGGAGCAGGAGCAGAATGAAGCCCCCATAATCCAAGAGGAAATGGTTAGCAACCTGCTACACCACTTAGACACACACAGGTATATAGGGTCAGATGGGATCCACCCAAGGGCACTGAGGGAGCTGGCGGAAGTGCTCACCGAGCTACTTTCCATGATTTATCAGCAGTCCTGACTAACTGGGGAGGTCCCAGTTGACAGGAGGCTAGCAAATGTGACACCCATCTACAAGAAGGGCCACGAGGAGGGTCTGCAGAACTAGAGGCCTGTCTGTCTGACCTTGGTGCCAGGGAAGGTTATGAAGCAGATCATCCTGAGTGCCATCACTTGGCACATACAGGACAACCAGGTGATCAGGCCAAGTCAGCATGGGTTTATGAAAGGCAGGTCCTGCTTGACTAACCTGATCTCCTTCTATGACCAGGTTACCTGCTTAGTGGACAAGGGAAAGGCTGTGGACGTTGTCTACCTGGACTTCAGTAAAGCTTTTGACACTTCTTCACACAGCATTCTCCTGGAGAAACTGGCTGCTTATGGCTTGGATGGGTGTACACTTTGCTGAGTGAAAAACTGGCTGGGTGGCCGGTGCAAGGAGTTGTGGTGAATGGTGTTAAATCCAGTTGGTGGTCAGTCACAAGTGCTGTTCCCCAGAGCTCAGTATTTGGGCCAGTTCTGTTTAATATCCTTATCAACAATCTGGCTGAGGGGATCGAGTGCACCCTCAGTAAGTTTGCAGACATCAACAAGTTGGGCAGGAATGTTGATCTGCTTCAGGGTAGGAAGGCTCTGCAGAGGGATCTGGAGAGGCTGGATCGATGGGCAATGGTATGAGGTTCAACCTCATACAGGTGCCAAGTCCCACACTTGGGTCACAACAACCCCATGCAGCACTACAGGCCTGGGGGAAGAGAGGCTAGAAAGTTGCCCAGCAGAAAGGGACCTGGGGACATTGGTCTACAGGTGGCTGAATACGAGCCAGCAGTGTGCCCAGGTGTCCAAGAAGGCCAACAGCATCCTGGCTTGTATAAGGAATAGTGTAGCCAGCAGGACTAGGGAAGTGATCATCTCCCTGTACTTGGCACTGGTGAGGCTGCACCTTGACTACTGTGTTCAGTGTGGGGCCCCTCAGGACAAAAAAAACCTTTGAGGTGCTGAAGTGAATCCAAAGAAGAGCAACGAAGCTGGTGAGGGGTCTGGAGAACAAGTCTTACGAGGATCAGCTGAGGAAACTGAGGTTGTTTAGTTTGGAGAAAAAGAGGCAGAGGGGAGACCTTATTGCTTTCTACAACTACCAGAAAGGAGGTTGTAGTGGGTCTCTTCTCCCACATAACAAGCGACAGGACAAGAAGAAATGGCCTCAAGTTGCCCCAGGGGAGGTTTAGATTGGATATTAGGAAATAATTCTTCACTGAAAGGGTTGTTAAACATTGGAAAAGGCTGCCCAGGGAAGTGGTTGAGTCACCATCCCTGGAGGTATTTAAAAGACATGTAGATGTGGTGCTGAGGGACATGGTTTAGTGGTGGACTTGGCAGTGCTAGGCTAACAGTTGGACCTGATGATCTTAAAGGTCTTTTCCAACCTAAATGATTCTATGATCTATCATTAAATAGTCAAAATGAAATGTTTTGTTTTTTTTTTTTCATTCAGGCTAAGATTGTCTGTCTAATCTGTGATCTTATATATTACTTAATTCTGAGATAGAAACCATCTGAGAAGGGGTGAGGGAATGGCACTTTTACTATAATTATTTCATTTACTGATGGTAAATGAATGATTTACTTATGGTAAACTGTACTCTTGAAAAACTTGCAGAAGATGCCCAGAACTCCAGAACCAGTCATTTTTCCTTTGTTATTTTTGCTTAGCTTTCTAGTCAGAGACAAGACAAAAATTCAGCTTCCATTCAATCCATAAATCAAATAATCCACAAATTAGAAATGTACAGTTCTAATAAGCATGAGACTATAGTTCCAATTTCAGACCTAATGAAATGCAGTGATTAAAAGTTACGGAGCGCAGTCTATTGTAAATTTAACCAAAGAAGATAAAAGTAAAGCAAATCCAGGTATTATGAAGAACTTAACCAGAACTGTGCAACAGCAGAAATCTGGAGAAGCTCATTATCTAACTCCAATGAACATCTTTTCTGTTTTCTTATTTTTGCTTTTAAATGTCAACACATATTTAGTATCATTCAATTACCCAGAATTAAATTGTGATCACTGAGGAGAATTTACAGTAGAAAAAATAGTAACAACAAAAAACCACCCCAAAATCTAAAGAATCAAATGACCCCAGACCTAGGAGTAAAAGACACCATTCAAATTCATTATGTCCAGTCAGGCTTGAAAGATTTGCTACATCCATGAATATAAGCACATTCTTTTAGTTTCAAAGACTATGACACAGTCATATTTCACTACCAAAGACAACAGCAATTCCAGCTTAAACGCACAGACCTACAGTTTTATAAAGCTTTGCTGGTAGGCAAAGTAAGCTTTTTTTTCTATACCTGGAAGTTCTCTCTCTTCAACACTGTATTCCAGAGATCCAAAGGAATAATTAGCTGGACTGATTGCAGGAGTAGAAATAAAACTTGTACAGCCAAGGGATGAGTTGATTTCAAAATAATTGTGGCTGTGATTCATTCGATGAAATTCCAGAGAAGATACTATTGATGTACGCTGCTTGGGCTACAAGAAAAATAGAAGTTTGGAGTGAAAAATACAGACTTTTTGTACAGTTTTCATTACTTGACATTTAATAAATTTACCTAGGATTTCTCTCTTTTTACTGTTTTTATTTAGCTCAACAGTTACACTACTAAAAATCATTTCATATGACAAGCTGTGGTAATGTAGAGATAATTTCCTCCCAAAATTTGGATTAATCTTTATTAGAAAAGATGCATGTCTTCATTCTAATCAATTTAATTCAAAATAAAATGGGGTTTTACAGCCTTGCATATAATAATTGCAATCATCTTTTGATAAGTAATGGAGCTCTTCACCAGCTGCATTGCTGGGTACATCTTGCAAAACAATTAGACCGCTGATGCCTGTATAATGAAATTTACAAAATAATACCAAGCACTCATCACTCGAAAGCAACCCTCTGCTGTTTATTCAATTTATTAAGGGCTGCCTTAAATATTCAAAGACTGAAATGTCTAAAAGCTCAGGGGAAAAGCGTCAGTTCAAAAAACCTACATGAAAATCAAACTTTCTTCATGAGTTTTCATGGAATAGTGAAAAACTCCATACTCATTGGTATCAGACATTTGCTTTTGAAGTGAACCTCTGTATTGACCCCACTTAATGGTTGTTATTTGGATGGCAGAGCAGCCTCAGAGCACGAGAAAGCCATTCCTTTTGGGTGGATCTACACCATAAGGTACATTACAGAACTGTACAAAATGTGCTCCAATTCCCTATGGCCTTTTGACCACAGGACCACACTAAAGCTAGCCTAAATTAAAACCAACAGAATCTATATGGCATTATCATCAGGTCAGCAACATTTTTTTCACTACACGCGTATTCCCATTACACTGCGCTACTTATTAATATAGACATAAACTTAGCTCTCAGTGTCATGGACTATAAGCCATGGACCACTGATGGTTTGCAATGTCATGCTAAATAGTCTGTTGCAGCACTCATCTGGCTCCATACTCAAAATATCGTAGCCCCATGATGCCCCTTGCTGCTTCAAGAACAATGATCTGAAACATTAAATGCCTCCTCCAAAACAGAGGAGGCCCTGCCTCCAGGTGTCTGTATATTTATATACAGACACCTGTATTATATTTATAGCTGTCTGTATATTTATTTCACAACAGTGAAGAACATCTCAGGAACTGCTGCCTTGGATAACTAGAGCTGGGAAAAGTAAATAGAGAAAGAGAGTAAAGGGTGCTTTAATTCTTCTTGTTTTGGCGTGTCAGGCTTAAGAGGTCAGAATATTTGTAAAGGTCAAGAATTTGCTACTTATTAGTGTCAAGACCAAATTATTACCCTGTGAGCAATAAAATCTTCCTCAGACCATGAATCTATTTACCCTCACTTAGAACTACCTGTTAAAATGCAATCTATCCCAGTGGAGTAATTTTCAATTTCATTTGTGGTCTATTTCATTTTTAGGTTATGAGCCCTTCAATGTTTCTGTTACAAATAGAGAACTAGACTGTTTTCACTAAAAATTCACTCTTTCTATCGGAATGTCAGACAATAGACTTAGGTTTGCATAATGTTGATTGTTTGTTAAAGTTGTGTTGGGCACCATGGGAATTGACTGTGTCCTATTAAAACTGAGAAAAATAGCAAAGGGTAAATTTGAGCATTCATCTGGAACTCATGTACAGTCTATTGGACTGATTCACTTTCTTTAATAATTAAAAACAGCTTCTGCTTTGGAAGGCTGACTCCTAGGGCTAGTAATTTCATGGGAGAGTTCAATGAACAGGGACAGGCTCCAACATCAAACAGTCTGGTTAAAAGTCATTGTTTGGGACCTGAGCCAAAATAACTCTCTGATCATACCAAAAAAATATTCATGTGTATTAATTAAACATGAAATGCACACTTTTGCTAGACAACAAATTCATCAATGACCTAATTATTTCTAAAACTGAAAAAGATCCGCGGTCACTTAGAAACATGTTCCTGGCCTTCTCCCAAGCAACGGTGTCTTTGTGGTTTTGCAGGAATTCAACTTCTGAGTTGAAAAGATGACACTTCCAGTAACGTGATGTGCAGGAACTCCCATTATTCAAAAACTGAGACAGTTCCTACCTAAAAAGGCAGCTGGAATGATCTAGCTCAGTCTTCCTAAGCAGCTTCAAAAACTGCTCTGTCTTTGTCCAGTCAGGTCTCCAGCCGCTGCTTCAACTGTGTACCCCGTTCTCAGAATGAGAATAGCAGCGTTCTGATGCATCATACAGCCTTTTACTAACTTATGGATGATCAGCTGTTCCACAACACCTTAGTGTAGTATTACAAGCTAAAAGTTTCACAAAAACACCTGCAAAGTCTTGGGGAGACAGAGGGGGGGAAAAAAAACAAACAAAAAAACCCCAAACTGTTCTAAAGCATTTTTAAAGATCAGTTTAGCTTGCAAATTCTCACAGATTTTGAAAAATGTGTCCATCAATAAAGAGCTATTATTTGCTCTGGAGACATGAGTTAATGATATAAAATAAGTCTAGAGTGATTTTCAAAGGTGATTATGGAAGCTAGAAACATGTTTTCTGTTTGTTCATGCTAACATGTAACCATCTGCTGACCTGGGTGATACAAAATATCTCCTGTACTATTTTGGGGCTTTGACATTATTATTATTAATTCAGACAAATGTATCTCAGTTTAATATGTCTTTCCAATTTAAGGATTCTGTGCAGAACCTCACACTGCCTCTAGTGCTCTACAGCATAACACTTCTGCTATATTGTTTGGAGTTAACAAGGTCCATCTGTCAACATGTGCCAATAATTTCTCTACATAATTACACAGGAAGCTAGCATCTGAGCTTTTGTAGCTAACTAGAGGAGCCTTTTGCACCTTTTTTGGGTCCTTTAAAATGTTGTTAAAGTATGCTAATCGTTCATTAATATATGCTAAGAGACATGCAGTAAACCAGTTTGTGTTTATTGCATCCCTCAGTCTCTCCAAAGTACAGTTTGCACAAAAATTGCAGAAAAAAAACGTTTTTTTGTAGTTAGGATTAAATTCAGTTCCAGATTTAGGTAACTAAATTTATAGCATAGCTGTTTACATCTACACTGGGTACCTAAGCTCCCATTACAGTCAGTTGAGATTTAGTCAATAAAATCAATAGAGTCCAGCGAACAGTTCACCTCACCCAGTCACCTTGGTGTTAGTTCACTTGCCTTAATACAGGTATCCACCATCACTGGCGATTCCCTGGGGCATCCCCCCTGGCCTCCAGCTGCCATCCAGAAGAGTGCAGGTGTCCCCTGTGTATGCCCTATATCATACCTGAAAGCCTCCATGTGCATGTCAGACACCTTTATGGCACCTCAAATGACATCAGATGCCTATTTTTAGGCAACCGAATTGAATCCTACATCTCTACTGATCATGATGGGAGATTAGACATCCAAATCAGACAGAGATTCTTATATACAGAGATGAAAGTATAGGTATTTTAGCCCCAGACTGAATCCCACCTCTAGCTCACATGTAGACACTCTGCCTACCTTACTTCATTTGTTAGAATCTGGAGCCAAATTCCAGCCTCACTGGCAGAACGTGTACCCAGAAATTAACAAGTCACTTACTGGAGTCTTGCACCTTGGTTTCCTGGGCTGCATCTTTCAAAGCTACTCCTTGAGATCTCTCAAGATAGGTCCTGAATAATTCTAAGACTATTTACTATATGCAATATCATAATAGCCAGGAAATGTAGTCAGGGTCAGGGTTTTATAGCTGTGGAGACTGTAGAAACACAAAACTCTGTCCCAAAGAGGTGATGCTTCCTTCCTTCTTTGTACCAAAGCCAGCTTTGTCAGTCATTAAATTACATGTCTGTCTTACACTACTCAGAAGGCCTGCACACACTTAGATAACCCTTGTGAAAGTGTAGCCTACTTATGGCTTAACTTCACTCCAGTATTTATACCACATAACCACATGCAGATTTTTCCGTAAGTAGACTTTCTTTATCCATTACATTCATGTATTTAATTTACTTGTTATGTTTAATTTACTTGGTTTGTGTATGTAATCTCTTTAAGGCCTGTTTACTTTAAAATGTTTCTTCATTAATCTTATTTCAGTTGTCATAATGACGACCTAGGAAACCTTAGACTATCCTGCAACAGTATACCAAATCAGGCTAATGAAGAAACCTTATCATCAACGCAAAAACAAAAGTATATCAATAAAAATCTTTAAAGATATTGCAATAACAAGATTTAAATAACTTTCAAATCAGGTCTAACGAGTATTTTCATGTTATGTCATTAGTGAACATATATCAATGAAAGATACCACTTTGAACATTGCAAAACAGGAAAGGCATCAAAATACACATACTGAATTGCCTTTCTATTAAAAAGACAAGTAAGGACTTACTTAATGCTCCCACGAATGGAAGTTGCATGCAAATTCTGTAATGCTACCATGACTTGCATGTAACACTAAGAGCATGCAAGGGATCATTCAAATATTTTTCACATGTAGCAGAGGGATTAGGGCAAAATTCCTTCCTCAATTTAACATCAAAATATTTCTCCAGCATCGAAGTAGTCTGCAATACAAACTTGTGACTTCGCCTCCTTTTATCTTTGGGATTCGTGTACATAGCACCACCACAGTCTGTAAAGAATTAGTTCTCACAATACTACTCTGCACTATGGCAGAGCTATTAGCCCCATTTTAGAGATGCTGAACTAAGGCATAGAGCTCTGCCAAGGGACAGATGTGTGGCTCATTAAATCACTGAGAACCAATAAGCTTGAGGAAATTCTGCATTTGGCAAATACTGCCAAATTCCAGCTGCCCTACATAATGTAGAATGTTGCGCCATACCATGCAGAAAATGTATGATAGAGAACTGAACCCACATTCTTAAATTCTATCTAGCACACAAAACACACTTACCAAAGAAAGTAAGATGCTGTAGCCCCTTTCCCCAGGCACACCTCACATACGTAACACAGTATGAGTGTCGCCACGTGGCTGCATATATCCCTCATTTTGGTACCTGCCCAGACGATTCCATTCTTGTTCTCTGATCAACTCACTCCCACTCCAGAAATTTTCCATTCTCCAGTTCCCTTCTTTCTCAAGATCTCATTCCCTTTCTACTCACTCATCTTGCATTTCACCCCTTTCTTTTTCTCAGTTTTCTTCTATCTATTGCTATATTCCCTCCAAAACAACTTATTTTACTCTAAAACACCTTTCACAGTATCCTAGCTGATTCTAGTTCTTCCTAGCTGTTTCTTCTTCGTCTTCCAAAACTTGCTTCTCTGCGGTTTTGTCATCAAGGTCTCTCAAATGAACTCCATAACGGTCCTATCTTTATCAGTCACTACATCCTTCTCATTGTCCTGACTTTATCACTGACTTTATCAGTCACTACATCCTTCTCATTGTCCTTCAATGCATCCAGTTTTAACCTGTCCTCCCTTTCAAATACAACTTTCACATCAGTTTTATGGTTGCTTAGACTCTGTCCTCTGCCTCAACACCAACAATCAATGCTGCTGCCAAGAGTTATTTGATTTATAGGATCTGAACTAAGATGATCAAGTAGCCTTGAAATTGCAAAAACTGGAGGTTACAAATGTCCTGGTTTAAGGTAGGACAGAACCAATTTTCTTTTCATTAATATTAATCTCTCTCCCCCCTCCCAGAAAAGAAGGAAGTAAAAGAGAGCATCTGTTGTTCGTTTAGTGGCCAGCCCAGCCTAGACCACAACAATGATGGATCTGGGTTTGATTCATATGTGTCACCTAGAGTGAAAGACTGCACTGAACTATTACTAGACTCCTGAATCAATTATCCTGTCGAGCCTCAAAATACCATGTTAAACAAGCTGAAGACATGCTGTCTTTTTAATAAGGTAATATAATTTCCTCTTTTTTCATTTCATAGAACCTTATCTTAAATTATAACTACAATTAAAAATAAAACATAGGCAGTTTCAGCACCCATCTTGACATTCTTGTTTTTAATTCTCAATATCTTAATTTATTTTAAGAGCAGACGGCAGAAATTACATAGTGGCTGGCAACAAATATATCCCAAGCAGCCACAACAGGGAGCTTACAAGATGATGGGAATTTGAAAAAGGGGAAAAAAAAAAGAAAAAAAAAAAAGATAAATGGTTTCACCTTTGTTTTGTTTTCTCTTTTTTTAAATGTAGAACCTTTTCATTACTAAAAGTACAATGCATTTTAAAACTAAATTCATTTTTAATGGCGTCAATTCTGTTTGACTGACTTTTAATTTAGAGAAAGACACCTCTCGCATCCTGCATGAGCAGCAAGCGCGTACGTCTTTACAGTAATCCCATGGCCCATTAGCATACATTCATCATTGCACCATTAGTGACACACTCAAGGATGGCACAGACACAAAGCTCTTTCGTATTGCCTGTGGTTAGAAAGTCACGCAATATGACTCTAGGTACCAAATATCCACCGTGCTTTCTGTTCGCGTGGTCCTGTTCTCCTCTGTGCATGTTATAGTAGCTCCTCCTTTTGGAGTCCTCCACTGGAGTATGTAATCAAAGGTCAGAGGGTTGCTGCCCCCTTCCATCTTCCACCTCTGGTCTTACCTCAGGTGACAAATCAGATTGGGAATAAAAAAGGGAAAGAATGGGTCTTCTCCCAGTTTCCTCTCTCCTTGACTTCTACTTTCATTTTAATTGCAACTATATTGCAGTTGTGGGTTGTGAGGTGTAGCAGTCCTGAATGATGAAACTTTTGTAGTGCTTTCCCTCTTTGACAGATGTGATCAGATTTTGAAGACACAACATTATTCCTATTCTGAGAAAACATTGCTTGAAATGAGATCCAAACTGTGAGAGATAAATTTTATAAATAAGAGAAATGTTTTATTCCTCAGCTATAAACACTTTCCAACTTTCAAAGATTTAAAAAAAAAAAAAAGTGTTATTTACACTGAAACAGTTGGAAAACGGATTTTCTTCATTTTCTTCAAAAAAAAGCGCAGCTCCCAGCTGTTTGCAACTTCCCATTTTGACCTACAGATTGTGAAAATTACTTATATCATTACACTTGTGTATTAAAAATTTTGAAGGGTCAAGGTGATGGCTGTTTTATAAGTTGCATGCTACAGATAGCATGTGTGAAGATGTGGTGCATTTTCAGATGATGTTAAAGGATTACACAGTAACTAAGGTGCTCAAAACTGCCCAGTACTACATATAAACACAGGAAAATGCTACAAATCTGGTGAGATACCCATCAAAGCACAATAGGTAAGGCTTTAATCTTCCAGATTCTGAGTGTGTTAGTGTTTCCAAGCATTACACATACCAGGGCAGGGCAATTGGCATGGATTGATTCACACCCCTACTATTAAACTTCATTAGCTTTCAGAGCAGGGTCTTCTAAGCAGAATCACCTACCAGGAATGGTCCTTGGCCCATTCAAATTCCCAGTCAGGCCTCACAGTGGATACTTTTGGAGAGAGAGAATTGTACAGGACCAAAACTGTATCCAGGACTGCATTAACAATTCGGCAGTATAGATGACAACCTTCCAGAGCTCAGAAGCATATTTTACTAGTGTAGATGTACACATCTGTCTTTCAGTATCTGAACTATCTTTATGTTCAGTATTTCACCAATTTGGTCTATTACAAGTTCAGATATGAAAAGTGTTCGATTCTCCTGTATGATTTATGTTTGTATTGCATCAGGAAACACAACCTAGAGAATCTCTCCAGGTAAGCAACCAACTTCAACCAAGAAAACATACGCATGTAGAAGTGATATTCTAAAAACATAAAAAGCCCTGAGAGTAAAGAGTGTTCTGCTGCTTTAATTTATACTTGTGCGTTAGTATCCTGTTGAACTGCAATTAAATGCACTCACACATACTGTTTGCTGTTTTCATTAGTACCGTGTATTGGGTAGATGTGTTTATGTTTTCATATTATCTCAGCTCTAATTAAAATAATCTAAATAGAATTATGTTTTACAGTTACTTGTCAAAGGAGATTTTTTACAATGCATCTCTTTAATAGTATTTTGGTTAATGTTGTTATTAAATAGTCACAGAGTATCCATTATGCTCTAAGGAATTTTTTTTAAAAACATCCTCCTCTGGAGCTGTTACGTGTCTTTTACCCATTAATTCTGCAGTAATACAGGGGGGTGAGTGGGGAATCAGTCCTATGAGAAACTTCCAACCATAAACTTTTTTTTAATTGGTACTCAGTGTTTCAGATAACAGAATGTCATAATGTCTGTCCTATTTTCAGTCACACATTGATTAATTGCTAACTCTATCTTAATGGCATTGACAGTATATCTTTTACTTCTTTGTTTTCCTTTTTTTTTTTTAAAGGACTATTTAGGAGCCTTGTTTGTCTGTTTGTTTCTTTGTTTATTCATTTCAACATCATTAGAATGAGAAGCTATCAAACTGTGTGCAGTAGATTTGCATAGACATTTTAAAGGTTTATAAATAAAAATATACAGAAAGAGAATTTTCTGAAATATGTCTCCATATTTCCATATGTCTCCTAGAATAAAGATCACTGACTTCTGTCAACTACCTTAAAGTGCTTGCAGCCCTAATGGATATATCCAACCTTGGAAAGACTACATAATGTAGGAGAAATCTCCAGACCAGGCACACTAATGATGAGAGGTAAATCTGCCCATCTGTGGACTACAGAATACATCTTGATTTTAGTGGGTTTGGGGAACGCTCAGAACTTTTCAAATGCTCAGCACCTTTAAGAACATCATAAAATCACGTACGCAGGCGTGGCTTTTACCTTGGAGATGATGGGTTCGATCCCCCACAAAATCACAACTCTCAGTAAAGTCTTTTTAAGTCTAATTTGTCTCTTGTGCTAAGCACGGACACTGTGTATGGTTGCACAAAAGTCCAGCACCAAAAACATACCAGAAAAAGAGGAGTGCACCCAAACAGGAAGCAGAGTGTGCCTGTGCAGCACTTCTCCATGGTGATTTTTCTGGTTATTCCGTTGCCTGGCTGAGCATGCCATCACTTGGGCTGAGCGCAGAAAGCAGTTCATAGGAAAAAAAAAAAGGTCCTTACACCCCAGCTGTCCTGTGATCTCATTACGAAAGTGAGTGGTGAGAACTTATTACATAAGTGTGTTCTCCAGCCCTCCTTTTTTATAATAAAACGTAGCAAAGCAGATTTTTTTTTTTGGTGTTGCAAAACAAGTGTAATAGTGGCATCATTGAATTCTCACGCGTTTGTGCGCTGGTGCAACTGCCTGCAGTGGGGATTTCACTGGTGTTCCCTAAGCTTGCAGAGACAGGCATGTGCCAACTCAAGCAAAGTGTAACAAGGGATGCATTTCATTTGGGAAGAACTAAGGGTCCTGCAGCAGGGTGCAGGCATATGGGTGGAACTAGGGTTATTTCCCCATGGGGAAATAGTGCTACTAATCCACTTGAAAATCTGGTTTATGGAACTATTCGTTCTGAAAATTTATTTTCTGGAACTGTGATTGTCCAGAGCTGCCTCTAAGATGATTTTTTGGTTGTTGTCTTTTTTAAAGTAATTCCTGCACCTAACTGCAAAAAGGATGAGATATAATTTCCTCGAATGTAAATTACTATCACTATTTAGGTCAACTAAAGAGGCTCTGCAGCATGTATGTTCTATGTCTGGTCTGTCCATTCATGTCCAGGCTGCTACAGGGGGTGGAACATCATGGTCCCTGTCTTTCCCTGTGCCTAGATGAACTACACCTACATAGTTATGCCAGGCTCACTGCACATGCACAAAATAGTTGTACGTTAGGCACACCTGGTAGCCCAAACAAGTGCGATAGGTCTATCGGAGGCTACAGATGTCCTGCAGGAATCTATTACTGCATGCAAAAAAATGAGACAATTTCTTTTGACCTCTAAAGTTTAAACTATTATCTTCTATTATATTGCTAAATGTCTTAGACGAATGATGAACCATAGATGGAACTGTAATTTTATTTAAAGGGATTTAAAAGGATAGATAGAAAAAGCAATGACTAATGTAAAGACAGCACGTCCAAACCCACAAGAAAAAAGAGCCCATATTATAATGATTAGATTACTGCAGATCTTAGCACCAGCAAGAATGAGATGATGAAATTCCATTATGTCAGAAACACTGAAATTCTCTGTCCCTTTGCCACCAGAAGCCCTCTCTATATCACTGAAACAACATTCTTCGGTAGTTTGCTTACTCACATGAAATGGAGGATTTATGATAATATTTATGATAGATAAAATCAAAGCCACTTTTAAATAATCCACATTTAGACATCAAAAGCTGTGCCTACAGTTAGCCATATAACATATCTTAGAAAGACAAGAAAGGAGTATGCAAATGCTGGATTACATTTAATACGGAATGTAAAAGGTGAGAAGTCAGAATTCAATATTATGAGAATTGGCCAATGACCCACTGGCAATAGAAACAGTCTCTTAGGAAAAACGGTGCTCTTTCTCTCTCTATGTATATAGTTTATTTGTTCAAATGGAGCTGAACAAATAAATAAGTTAAAGTAAGGAAAATCTTATTAAATTGAGTGGCTAATATGAAAAATACATGAAGCATCACACGCAGCCCAATTTTCTTCAGGCTTCATCCAGATGGAGAGCTATAGGAACTGTGGTATAACAAGCTCAGTTTTACTATAACTTTCTAAAATTCTGATAAGGTAAGTTATATTTTATTATATATACTAGCGTAACTAAGTTACAATTGGAAGAGAGCCTAAATTTTAGTTAACACATTGACCTGCCTGGTCTCCTACCACATGTCATTTTCCCCCCCCATGTGCTGTTAGTATACTTCAGAGGCCTACATCTTTAACTTGAAATTGTATTACTTTCTCAAAGTCATCATTAATCAGAAACTCATGAGTTAAAAACTTACTAAGACTTGTCTGGACAATCTGGAAAAACAATAAACGAGTGATTCAAAATCTGAACTAGTATCTGTTTTTTTCTTATCTGTATATACGTAACTTTTCAAACAAATCCTCTTTTTCAGAGGCTGACCCTGTGAAAACTTGAAAACAAGATGTGTATTTGCAAAATGCTAGATCACAGGTACAAGCGACAGCCAAGGTGCATAGATAAAAGAGCACACAGATCCCTGAATTACTGTTAAGTGTGCTAGCATCAGGACTGGAAGCAGTAGAGGTGGGTGGCACTGTGGCACTGAACTTAATACTCCTTCTGAGATCTGAGTGAGTATCTCTCCAGAGTGCTGCACTATGCCAGGAAGATACACCATTTCAGTTAAAATAGGCTTCAGCTTTAGTGACAGTACGCTGAGTTGAATAGTTGAGACATATCCAAAGAGAGTTTTAGACAGATTTTAGAGAGCAATGGGATCTTATAATGGATGAGTGGTAGGGTCACAACAAAATGCAGGTTTCTCACTTCAAAATTCATCCTAATTAATTGAAGAAAGGATACATTTCCAGGAAAGGGAGTGAAAGATTGAGGGAAAATAGAAATTCCCAGCCAGGTTTTGTGATGACATGTTTTTAATATGAGAAGGGGAATAATTAGGGCCAGGTTAAGAGACAACTAGAAGGAAAAAGACAAAACCAGTTTTGAGTGCGTTCTGAGGAATCCCTTAACTGTCCATGACCCAGACCCCTCGGATCCACGCTTTCTGTACGAGATTGTTCCTGTCTCGCACTTCCCAGCTGTGGTACTTTCACCCCATGGGCTGCTAGCGCAGCATCACAGCCGCCCTCCTCTTCAGGGACCCCACACAGCAGGTGCAGCTGACAGGGTTCCCCTCCAGCTGTGTTTGGTACGTGAGCGTCTGGAACAGGAGAGAGGAGAAGCCACTGTGCTGTGCTCAACCTCACATTCATACAAACGTCTTCAAAATCTGTCACGTGCTGAATCATGTATACGCACTGCCATCATGCGACCTGACACACAGTCTTAGAAAGCAAAGGCCAAAGGAAACAGGAGGGAGAATGACCCCCACCTGTGCCTTCAAACCCAGCTCACCGGGTTTTTCTTTTCCACTCTCTGCCACCACGTGCCCTCACCAGACAGATGGGAGGAAGGAATCTTTGGTCCCCTCTGCTGCTGCTTACACAGAAACACAGTGTTTCTCCTCACTGTGGGTAAACTGTTGAATGCGCAACCCTCCAGGAAAGATAAGTAAGTCTATAAGTGAAAATAACAATATGAATTGGAAGGCCAGACTTCCCTGGCAGCTTCACCCATGCTAGTGCAAAACTAGCTGCTGAAGAGTTTCCCATTCTGCCTTTCACTGGCACCTTCCTGTGCGGGATGCATAAGACATATGAAAAGGGGAAAGGAGCGACAGTTGGTTTGGAAATTTATACGATCTTTGTTTTAGATCTGTTTAAAATCTGTTTATTTGCTAGAAAAGCGCAAAGAGACCCTGGCAGACGACAGAAAATTAATTATTTTGCAAGCATTGTGTAACACTATTCATTAGTTTTACATGAGTGGCGAGAGGTCAGTCAAGAATAGAATCCCATTGTGTTACCCATCAAAGAGCTTGCCATGTAATTGAATGCAGCAGGCATGGAATAAAGGAATTAAATATGCAGGCAGAATTAACACTAATGGTTTGCAAACATCACATTGCAAATATCTAAAACCTCTTTGTCTAAATTCTTGGGTTGACATCTTGGGGGGAGGTGATTATGTAAGCAACAAAAACAAAGGAAAGGAAGAATACTGAAGATACGTGCATAAAACACATGAAGAAAGGAGAAGCATAATGGGATCTGAATGCTATAGTGTATCCAACTTCTCATGTATTAGCACATAAGATTTACAACATACGTTAAGCACTAGCCTACATGTGCCTTTCTGCTATTGTTTTCTGCATAGGAAGTATGCCACATGTAGGGCCACATGAGAGATGTTTTAGCAAACGTGATAAAGTTCTGACCATATATATTGCACAGCTAACTTTTGTTCTGCAGAATGATGAGAACACTGGGAGTCAGTAAATGGCATGACTTAAATTTGAAAATAGCTCCCCAGAATCTGCTGAATCCATTCAGAGCTAACTAGCAGGAGAACATCACCATTCAGTGTTCTGGGTCCATCTGTTGGCAATATCATGATGGAAACAGCTTTTTAAATGCTATTTTCAATAAGCTATCACACAACAGCTTGTTCCAACAATATTCCAATACCTTTCTGTTTGCTTGCCGCCTACTATAAAAAACAGCTTAGAGGAAAGAAGGCATTTCAGTACTATACTGATGTAAGGTGGGAGGGACAGAGAGACTACAGGAACAAGAAAAAAGGAGAAATAACTATAAAAAGAGAAAAGGAGAAGAAGCTGTTATTTTAGACCCCCTGCAATCTAGATTTAAACCAGGACGTGGAACCCAAACTACTGTAGTGTCAAAGAGGGATGGTCTGCACCAGCTAGTCATTAGAATTTTTGTACATTGACAGTGTCGACCATAGGAAACCAATGGCTCCTAGAGAAAAATGGCAGGTGCACCTAGGAATTACCTTTAATTCTGCAAGACTTTCTGAACTGCATGCTCCAACGAGTACTGAAAAGAAGATCCACTTCCGTCACTGTAACACGCTCACTTGTGTGGCACCAAAACAATCTGTTTATCTAATTCTTACCAAAATATAATACATCCATCAGCTTACTTCTCAAGTAAAATAAATGCCAGCAACATACTGATGATACAAAGCCTGCATCCACTAGCATCAAAGTGGCTCAGTTGCAGAGATCAGCTCAGCAATGAAGAACAGATGGCTGCATTTGAACCCAGTAATTGGCAGGAGAGCAACAGAAGTTCTTTTGGTTCACACCAAAAAAGTTTCACAATTAGTCAATTCAGTGTGTAGTTGTCACAGCTACCTTTGACACACCTAATGTCACACCTTTTTAAGTGGGGAACTAGATAATCCCCTGAAGTATCTTCTGACCTATGTTATGCTATGATCCTACGATTCTAAAATAAACTCCTCTATGCTGATTACCTCTATACTACTGAATGAAATTCTGCAACTTATTTATTTAAAACATTTTGTTTTAAAGGGCCACACTCCTTAAAGAATTAAAAGGAGCACTCAAGTCTTCCACATGTTAAGCATCTTGTTTACCAAACACTATTAGAAATACATATAGTTAGGAAGGATGAAAGTCAAGAAGCAATATTTTATGAGTAGGTAAACTAAAGAACATGTGAAACATTATGGGACCATGTAAATGGAGATACAGAAAGAGGAGGGAAAAGCTGAAAAAGTAGCAGGGAATTAATCCTGATAAAAGCAGAACATAAACTTGGAGAAAACCTAACCTAATTAATAAAGATACAAAATATTACATTCATCATTAACGCTATAAGAAAAATGTACTGATATCTCTCTGTACATTGTTGGGCTCTTTCATAAAATATTCTTTCTTCTCCTGCTATCAAGATTGCTTCCTAAGTACAGAAAATATTTTATCTTCTGTTTATCTCTTTGACTTATTCATATGCGAATAGTGACACATACCCTTAGAATAAATGCATCATAGCCTGCTTTTAAAATAAAAGTACAACTAATAAGAGCATGCTTATGGTGATCACCTACCTGAGGACGTATAACTTTCACTATGTTTTTAAGTGCAGTGTCTGGTGATGGAGGAGAGCAGTCAGGTGTTGGGCCTGTAGAGCTGTTTCTATGGTTACCAGATCCTGGTGCGGTAATTGCTACCTGAGGTGCATTATCTGTGAATAAAAATAGCATTTATGTGAACTTACAAATACTTCATACATTTTAAAATAAAAAATTATTTTGAAAACAGAACGCTACCCAGAACACTATTTCAACTTACAAAAGCAGTTATGATTTAAATGTATTTGGCAAGGAATATATTGCATATCTACACTTATTTTGTCAGCTCATACATTCATTCTAAGTCAAGGCAGGATATAGCACTCTCTTAATACCTAAATAAAATAAGGCACAAAGCAAACACAAATATTTTACTTTTGTTACCCTGAATTACCGATTGTGAATCCAGGTACTATCACTATAACAGGGGTGACTTAAAAGGGAGCTTTCTAATGCAACTCTCCCTGGAAAATCCTAACACATAAAACCCATTTCAAGAAGTTACACAGACACATACTCAACTTAAAGCATGCTAATATCCACCAGCGACAACTTTCCTGGACGCTGTGAGCAATGTAATGGATCGGTGAGGATTAATTGCACAAAAACGTACTCAGCTCCTCTGATGAAATTTCCATCCACCATCGAGCTCTGCACTGCAGTAGCTACCTTTCTAGCAGTATCTCAGCTAGATAACCTACAGCTGGCTTTAAAATGTCTACATACCTGCAGGTACCTGAGAAACTGCTGTTTAGACATATTTTGTGATGCCGTTACCATTTTATGGCACTGTGAAAGACCATCAAAGAGACTTAAAATTTCATTCTTACCTTCTCTAAATGTTCTTAACACTGTTTGAACAATGTAGAGAAAGGTTAGTGAAAATCAGGTCAGAGGATAGAAGGGACTATGAAATAAGGCACAGCTTCCCAGCTGTGACGGTAATCAAGCACCAGAATGACTTAGCAGGAGGCCAAAAGCTCCACATTACTTCATGTCTTCAGAATTGTATTATTAAATAAATGCTTTATAGTTCAGATCCTGGGGAAAATGCCATTGCCTGTGCATGGTTACGGTGGTCTTTACAGTGTCTGTGAATTTATAGAGTACCTTTCTTTGTGGGTCACAAAGACATGTGCTCCATGTTCCTAAATGTGCTATAACACCTGCAGCTCTCCATTAAGACAATGATTACATTCAAGTCTCACATCTGAGGGCCTCAACTGACAACCTGCAGAGTTCACAGAAGAAAGCCTATTTATTTGTAATTGGGGTAGATCTCCAATATGTGCTTTCATTCTGTGGGCAAATCCACTCCAGAAAAACCCAAACTCCAAATAAACAAAAGCAGTTCCAGTGCTGTAAGATGGAGAATTTTTGCCTAACCAGCTTCTGCGGGTGCATACATAAGCTGCTCCATCTGCAAAAGTTGCAAATACCTCCATGAAAGCAGTAACAGAAGCTTCTCCCTCTCAGTCCTACTGACCTGAAATAATTCTTGGAAGTGTAACAGAGATATATCAAAGGGAAGGAAATATCCATTTACATTAACGTAGCCAACATAGGATAAAGAGGAATAGTTGCAAGAATGTAAACTTCATGGCCTTTCCAACTTAGATACTTTCATAGCAAGGATGTTTCTAAGAAATACTCCCTGCAGAAACACTACATATCTGGATGAGGTCTTGAAGTTTCTAGTCAAATACAGACCAAAAACTGTTCTTCTAAAGCAAATATCAGGCTGGAATGTTTCAGCAATACTGTTACACTTAATGAAAATGTACATGAAAGTTCAGGAGTCAGTTTGGTAGACATCCAAAACAGAGACATCCTGTAGATAACCCCAGAACTTACCTGATGGCTGACAGAGTGAACCCTCCCTGTCACAGAAACAGACAATTCCAACTTTGTTGAAAAGTATCTGATCAAAACTGACAGTCCTTTAGGTACGCGGCCTTAACACATGGAACGGCTCTTCCTAAATCATCAAAAGCATGCACAGAAATCTTGGATCTGAATTAATTTCATTCAGAAAGTAATACATGTGTGTTAATATGATGAATCAAACAAATTCTAAGGCTTAAAAAGGAACAAGGTGAATCCTCATAATAACATCCCTGATACAGAAGAACTTGGATGGCATTCCAAAAAGCCTTAAGTCTCTCTTATGCTTTCCTGTCTGACCTGGGACCTAACTCAGAAACTGTTCACATGCAGCATGTGAATAAGTATCCTGTGATTTGACAGCCTAGCTCATCAAAAGAGGGACAGGGATTTGACAAGAAGACACCCCATCAAGGCCTTGCCATACTCTTTGGAAATCTCATAGTGAGGATGAAGGCTAAATATGAGTGTTAGGAGCATCTTAACTGAGGTGAAAGTCTCATCCTCTCCTCGTTTGCTCCAGAATATGAAATATCATCTTTCACTCTGTGGACACACTCATCAATTGATAATTATCAACAAACCTCTCTGACTGAGGAATCGGAGACTTGCTGGGCCGTGTTTGTGGAGATACCAAACAAGGGCCTACACTGCTGCCAGGACATTTGGTAATACAGGCACCACCTAAGAAGCTAAGAAATAACCTAGAGTGAGAAATGTTCCATGCGACTCTAGTTAAGTGTACTTAGTACACTTCTTTACTTACTGGTGCGAGGAAAAAACAGAACAACTGTCTCTGACAAACAGCTAAACCTATAAAGAACACAAACTCCCTGATACCTCAGCAGTCCCTGAGTTTCTGTCACCGTTCTTTTTCTGTGAAGCCCGTGGGGCTGTGCTTAAGCACAGCTGCCCTGTAGCTGTTCAACTTCATGAAAGCCTTGCAAGTGAAAGCAGCAAGTCTTGCAGATGCGGAAGTATCTCAAAGATGCATCACTCAAAGGACAGATAGTTAGAAACACAGATTGCTGCTGATCGTAATGAATACAGCTTTCTGCCCACCATTTCACCTTGTTTCAAGGCCTTGTCAATAGTCACCTCAGCTTAGTTTACTCACACTTTAAATATCAGAAGAGGTTAACAGAGGGGTCAAGTTATATGAGCAAGATTTTGGTCTTTCCACAGGAAAGACTTCTGGTGGACCCTCTTCAATGAGAGGTCACTGAAGACTGGGTTTTGCCCTTAGATACAGTCCCACCTGAGAAGCATCAAACTGACTGGGAGTGGCATTCCTGGAATGAAAATGTATTGGAAGATATTTATGAGGGGAGGCAGGGCTGTCATACATCCCACTAGATAGGGCTGAGAACTTCTCCTCCAGCTACAGTGTGTGCATACAGCTATAACCAATTCAGGAACATACATAATAGGCAGTAATCTCAAAAAAAAAAGAGTAGTTACAGTCTTTCCTTCCAAGCAAAATAAAAGTGGTAACACAAAAAAGGGTTATGCTTTTAGAATCTAAAAATAAAGCTTTGCAAAAAAAGTCCAAATCATTTTTGAAATAAACATCCCAGAAAAAATCCAACTGCTCAATATTTCATGCCTTCACTGCTTTCGCAAGGGAATGAAGTGTCTGACATGGAATGGTTTCTTGTAAACAATTTCTTTATTGTGGACAGCTGTTTATTTTCACAGTAGGATCTTTCCATTTGGCAACCAATAATGATTTACTACCTGGGTCTGCTCCATCAGAGAGAGAATATCACCATCAAATTAGTTCCTGCAACCAATTTGGGCGACTTCTCTGTTTATGTAGACAGTACTCATAGTTTCATTAAGAATAGATCTGAATATATTTTCTTTTGTAATTAAATGATATAAAAATTATGTTTTCATTTTCTTTTCTCTTTCTTTGGTAACAAAACTAAAGCAAACATCTTTTTTCCCCCTTTAGGTAACCATAATGGTAATACTGTAAGTTTCAGTGGAATATTTCATGGCAAAAAGAACTTGGAAACTTGAGAACCTACTGAATTCATCTGGAAAAATTAGCTCCCGTGCTGAGTTTCTGATCGGTGCTATAGGTGGGGCCAACAGGGAAGTATTTATGGCTGTCATTCTCCTCCAGATCCTGGCTCAGATTGCAATAAACTAAGAGATGTTTGCCTACAAGTCAGATAACATCGGGCTCCTGGGATTATGTGGCAGTTAAAAATTACTGAACTGCAGCATGCTTTAACAATATTCCTTCCTGCCTCCACCATACATGAGAAACTGTCACAAGGATTATGTAACTGGAGTTTATTCTGATTCTTAAAAATGGTTACCAAAGACTTTCCATCCTCCATTTCCTTTGTTTCAGGGCAAAGGAAATAGAATAGGATAGAATAAAGAAAATACACTATGTTATATCTTCTATGTCCAGAAAAACCAAAATAATTTTTTTAAAGGTTAGATAAACTGAGGTTTTGGATTAACTGGACTCATCTAGTGTGGGCTATAAAAATAGCTATGCTGATTTACATGCTGGCAAATCTTAATAATTTGCTTTGTTGGTTGGTTGATTGATTGGCTTAGCATACAAGGTTTTAAAGGACAGGAAGTGTTATAATGCTATCATGATCACATTTACCATTAACTGTCTTACGGATATACGAAAAAAGATGGTGATCCTTAAATTTCTCACAGGATTAGACAGATTTCTACATCTCAAATCTTAAAATTCTATTTCACAGAATCATAGAATGGTTGGGGTTGGAAGGGATATTAAAGGTCATCTAGTTCCAACCCCCCTGCCATGGGCAGGGACACCTCCCACTAGACCAGGTTGCTCAAAGCCCCATCCAGCCTGGCCTTGAACATTTCCAGGGATGGGGCATCCATAACTTCTCTGGGCAACTTCTTCCAGTGCCTCACCACCCTCACAGTAAAGAATTTCTTTTTAATATCTAATCTAAATCTCCCCTCTTTCAGTTTAAAACCATTACCCCTCGTCCTGTCGCTACATTCCCTCATAAAGGGTCCCTCCCCAACTCTCCTATAGGCCCCCTTTAGGTACTGAAAGACTGCTATAAGGTCTCCCCAGAGCCTTCTCTTCTCCAGGATGAACAGCCCCAACTCTCTCAGTCTGTCCTCATAGGAGAGGTGCTCCAGCCCTCTGAACATCTTTGTGGCCCTCCTCTGGACTTGCTCCAACAGGTCCATGTCTTTCCTGTGCTGAGGGCTCCAGAGCTGGACGCAGTACTCCAGGGGGAGGTCTCATGAGAGCAGAGCAGAGCAAAGGGGTAGAATCACCTCCCTCGACCTGCTGGCCATGTTTCTTTTGATGCAGCCCAGGATGCAGTTGGCTTTCTGGGCTGCGAGCGCACATTGCTGGCTCATGTTGAGCTTCCCATCCACCAACACTCCCAAGTCCTTACTACTTTTCCAAATTTTTGAAGTATTTACAGACTCCGTATTTACAGCAATGGTCACACTAGTGCTTCATACAACTTGCCTGTGCTTATTAGTCTTTTTCTTATGTATCAAAAGACTGTAATTACAAATGATTACATCATTGCTTGAAAGTTGAGGGTCAGGTTGTTGCTGCCACCATTTTTAAAAATCTTTTTATTCTCGAGTCACACGAGCATTGTTTAAATTAGAGTTACACCCTTAGATTAGGGACAGGTGGCTCGATTTCAGTCACACTGCAACTATTAGTATTGAATCAAGTCCAGAAATCCAGATTAGCATTTTACTGGTCTATTCCAGTTACTCCATATTTCACCAACAGTTATTTCAAACATCCTTACAGGAAAATGATAAAAAGAAATTGAATGGCATTGAACAAGAAGTAATTCACATCATTGCTTTTTTGAAATTTATGAATTTAGAAGTTTTAAGTCATATAATATGGGAAATATTTATTTTTACAGCACTTTTTTATGAGAACATTAAGGGAGGAAGGAAGCAGGAAGACAAACACCGCAAAATCTATTTTTCACCACATCATCATATAGAATACAATTGTGAAAAAAGATGCTTTTTGTGCTTAGTGTTCGGCTTTATTTATTATCCAGTTTGATAATACTGAAACCTAATTAATATAAGCATATAATTATCTTGTTCATAAAAACGTTTAACTATGAATGTAGACTAACCTCATGTCTCACACAAAAGAGAATTAACATCATAACCAATCCTTTCACAGGAAGAACAGTTGGTCTACTATCACTGACATTATAAGTACTCAGTGATTCATTTGCAATGCAGTCTTTCAGTACAAAAAGAATTCCTGAATAAAATGAAAACTACATTATGTCTATCTATATATGTCTATCTAACAGGACTGATTTTTGGAACCAAAATTCAGGGCCTAAAGTTAAACTTCCGTATTCATAGGCTAGTAACTAAATTGCTTTTCAAAGAAATGGGATTAATTTGTTCTCAATGTCTTGAGCGATTCAGAAACTGATCTGCAGATCTGCAGGGTGGGTTTCTTGAAATACAGCTACATTTCAGTGAGCATACTAAACTCTTCTTTAAGTCAATGAAAGCCAGTTAAAACAGTATTAATTAGAATTTAGAATATATTCTGTATTTAGATATATTATACTGAAGAAATATTAGGTCAGAGCAACAAGCCCTAAACTTCATTGATTATACTAAGGTATGCATTAGCTTTAAACAAAGTCTATATAGCTAGCTCAGACACTTCTACTGCAGACAAACAGGGCAAGATTCAACTGCCAAAGCGTGGTTAGCTAATGCCATCTCAGTGGTCCAAGGGAATTCGAGGCACCTGCAAGAGGCTTGCAGGAACTGTGGAATTTCAATGCCCAAGCGGCAGCTTGGGACACTCAAAAGCATTTCAAATGTCAATAGACATCGATGTATGGGCAACAGAATCAAGGTTCTAAAATTACGAGGAACGAATCCCAACTCGCACTCTTAAAACCTGTAACCATTGTTTCCTAAAGATCTTTGTGAAAATGACACTTAATTTGTTGCTACCATTATGGTAAAAAAATATAGTAAGCTTTTCTCCTGAAGTTTACAGGACAACAGGAGGTCAACAAAAGAGGGGAGCGCAAGGAGCTCCTGTTCATGCATACAGTGACTGCTTTACACTTTTAAGGCTCACTCAGATTTGAGTCTGGAGAGGGCAAAATGAAAGTGAATATTGTCTTCTTTTAGTATATTGTAAGAGCAAACTATGGTGTTACTTTACTGTTATCACATACTAAGATGTCAGACAAAAACATAAAAATGTTAACTGTTTAACTGAAACCATAAAAAAAAAAATCATGCACTGGGAACTTTGCCTTTTACTGTGCTGTGTGACATCAGTAGTCAGTTAGTGAGTGATAGTCTTCTTTCATATGGTATGGTGCATAGAGAAAAAGCCCTTATGGACAGTAATAGATCATATCACCACACACCACAACTAATGGTGTGTATAAATATATATATATACTAAATTCTAAAACCTCTGAAACTATAATGCTAGATATGAACACAATACTTAAAGCACAAAGCCTGATCATTATGACCTTGTCGAGCTTTGTACTATAACCTCAGGGCCTGGATAGATTTGTGCACTGCACTCCAGGAAAAAGAAAAAGAAGGGTGGAAAATGAATGTGCATATATATACATATGCATAAAGATATATAGATACACCTGCATACATATATAGACAACAACTTCAAAGGCACCCAGTTACTAGTAAATAACTTCCTTTTATTCCTCAAGCTCCGCTCAGTGTGGAAGATTTCATGCAATGTTTCAAACTACTTGAAGGTAAGCTAAAACCCTGCATCTGTTTTGGACACCCCAGCATCAGGATAATGCAAAAATGTGAATAAAGCTTCAGATGGCTTGGGGTTGTCTGGTATCAAATGCTTTCTAGCGTGGCATCAAGACAGATCTAAGTTTGATCAATTATCGCAGACTCAATTTGCTAGACTATTAGAAAACTACTACAGAAACACTGATCCAGTCTGGCAATTTCTACGGGTTTGGATCTGTCTTTAGACCAAAATGCTAGAATGCCTTTGTCTGTACATGTTATATGTCCTCTTAACATCTAATGTGTTATATGGAGGCAGAGAGCTCTGAAAAGAACATGGGAATGCTAATCATCTGTTTTAGACAGAAATCATAAGCACAACAGAAATCTTGGAAGAGTAAAAAAGGAGATAACATGGAAATAGTACTATTTCTGGAGGATCAGTCACCATCGACTGAATATACATACATCTCCTCGCAGAGGTCATGGCCACCAGAAGGGCTAGTTTCATTGACTGGCTAAGAGAAGAACAGGTTAATGTAGGTCCCATCGTGGATGGCACCATAAGGACTATATTTTAGTGTTCTTCTTCAATAATGGGGAAATTATCATCTAGTCCTTTAAAAAGCTTCATAACTGGAATGAAAGAAGACTTGACACTTATAACCACACTGGAATGATAGATAAACCAGTATTTTCTGATTCCAGGGATAATCAAAGATATGAAAATTTTATCAGGGATATCCTGATATCCTCATGCTGAGGAGAAAACCAAGAAACTTGCCTAGATTACACCTCTGGGAATCTCTCCTACGTTTCTGAGCTGTATCTAAACGTGAGAGGCACCCAGGCCCACATGAAGAATCGTCTGAATCCTGTTCCATATGGTAAAGAGAGATAGGGCACAGTGATCTTCCTGAAGCATACAGAGGGCTCATTAAAACTCAGTTAGCTCTTTCTAAGGCAGAGCAAGGAGAATCGCCCCATTACACTAAAACATACCCATAGACAAATTTCAGTGCAAGTCTTAAAACGATATCTCTGAACATTTTCTATGAAACCAGCACTACGTAGGTTCAGTTCCTTCGTTGTGGGTCAATCCAGGCTGCTGGACTCCACCAGCAGTAAACTTACAAGGCAGAAGCCCAAGCCAACAAGTAGGAAGATACTAACAAAGACCCAGAACTGAGCAAAGTAGGTCACAAAATAGCAGGAATTGCCCTGATTTGATCCAGAGCTACCATGTATAAGATTTCTTGGATAGCACGTGTAATTAAAATGTGATGTCTCCTGTAAGTGGTGGACACATTCCAAACATTCACTGCAATTTTATGCAGTAAATCAAGTCAGGCTGCAGTTCATACAGAAATCAAGGTAAAAATTAGAAAATCTCCTATTTTGTCACGCAGATAACAAAAATGTACATGTTATATAGTAGCCCCAATTGAGAGACTAGGCAATTATTCATAGTATAGGACTCAGCTTTAAAATTGTTCTAACTTGACTAAATCCCCAGAACAAATCTTCTCTCCTACATGACTATTCAACATGGCATAAATCTAGGAACTACAGACAAGGACAATCATGTATTTCAGGATTTCAAGGAATGAACATTACAAGAGACATTTCAAAAGAGCAGATGGAATACTGAATAATGGAATCAGTAGGTAGCTACACTGGATACATAGAGAGAACAGTTGGACTAAACTGTTTGAATTTGCTCTTTTGAATTTGTTTTGTTTCCCACACACTTAAACCTGAATAACCATTGTTCTGAGTAGGATTGTAAATATATATCTGCAACGGTCTTGCTGAAAGCACTTGAAACTGTAACTGGCCCAATCTTGGATGTAGCAGCTATTTCAGGATTGTGTTTGGAATTAATTACCAGTGAAGTGCATTCCAGTGGCAGCAGGGGGTCTGCTTAGTTGTTTCTGCATCATCCACAAGAGTTGGGTATGACTATTATCAACTTTTTATTTCCTCTAATCACCCACCTGCACAAATAGACTTTGGAACTGCTTCAAGCTTGCATAACCCTTGTAATACCAGGCAACTGTCTGGAAAAACATCTCTCATTAAGTACTAATGAGAGATGATGGGTGATTTCCACCATTTCCTGAGTAACCTTTTGAGACTGCCTCTGCAAGCTGTTGATGTCTAATTGAGCATTCAAAAACAATGCCATATAGTTGGGGGTTTTTTTTGTGAAATGGGCTTTTTGTTGGCTTTTCCATTTTTAAAAGGTTTGTAGAGAAATGACTGCACTTGCCTATGACAGATATTTCATAGATTTCTACATTTGCCTTGTCTCAGCATGTAGTCATCATGTTTCTGGGAGTTCAATGAAAAGCACAGGGTGTAGTTACAGGTGCCAAAATATTTTTGTTTATTTCAGTCATTCACTAAAAACAGGAATGCCTAGTAGTCTTATAAAACAAAACAGCCTCCAAAAAAAAATGATACACATTGGGGATGTTTGTGCTTATTTTTAAATTTAACTCATCAGTGAGAGGCCACTGAATGCTATCATATGCATGCCTTAGTATTTCACAAGGTTTCTCCTGTAATCCAAAGAGAATAACCAAACTGCTGTGCAGAGAAAGTATTCTACTATTGCAAATGCAATACATGATTAGGCTACATTTTCAAATTATCTCAGAATATAAACCGCAAAAGGTGATGAGAGTAAGTGCTCTCAAGCCATTTAAATAATACTGATGATAGCCATACTCCCTGGGGATCAAACTCAGAATTCAAGGAATCTTAAAAGTCTCTGCTGTTAATTTTAAAAACAATATGGAAACATCCGTATCAGAGTAGACCAGCTATCTTGTCCAGTATGTTGCCCTGATAATGTCCAAATGATTTGAGAAAGATAAAGGGAATACTGTAGATAATTTTGGAACAACACAATCCAGTTTCCAACCATTAATAGTTAATTTGTGGCACTACAGCACTGGAGATTTTAGTAACTAAAATCAAATAACTTGATTGCATTTTTTAATTTCCAAAACCTCTTTTTTGATAATTAACACCCCAAAACAATTTTGCCATATATTGCTTTACATATTTTTATTTATACTTAGCATTTTCTTCTGAAAAATACTCAAATTCTACCTTTTTAATTAATATTCCTGCATTAATTTATTTTCTATCTGCTGAAATTTAGATGAAATTATATGTTATAACAGTACTATGTATTTATGCGTAATTAAGCTTACCTTCTGACTGACAAAGCAGGATTTACATAACTTCTGCTCTGAGCGTTTAGAATCTTCTATACACTTCAGCATATTTCATTTAGTTACTGTCAAAGTGTGCAGCTTGCCTCAGTGGTTTTCTCTTCTTGTTTGGGTTTTAGAGTCTCTAAGATCCACAAGCTAGCTTTGCAGATTTCTTAAAATTCTTCCTATTAAATGTTCCCAATAATACAACCTGCTACATTTCTTACAGGGACCACAGATACCGAGTTCGGATAGATTCTTGGAATTTTTGAGAGCTGCAGTTAACTGTCTAAAGGAATGATTAAGACTGCACAAAAGTTTACATATATTAAAGAGGTATGCTATTTGTTTTTGCTATTGATAGCAAATGAATAACTCAAAATTTCTAGACCATGCAGCTTTGGCCCATTTGTTGGACATAGAGCCAAATCAGTATATTCAGACAAGAAGGAATATTCCAACACCGTGGGGCAGAAACAAAGTTGCTGATTCCCATCCAACCACTAATACCAAAAGAGAGATCATAATTAAGTGGAAGTATGCTTTTTTTGCCAAGTTTTATGGCTTAAAACTATTCAACGTTCCCTAACTTCAGCTCTTAAACTACAACAAAGAATTACAATTAAATTGCACTGGAATACAGGTAAGTATTCAGCCAAAACAAAAGGCAGGATTCACAGAATTCCTGTCACTCTTACTGACAGAACTCCTAACCACCAACAGCTTCATATTGCAAATATCATTATTCCATTAGAATGTGTCACAAATTTATTTCACATTGTGTTTATCAGGCTGATATCTAGCAGCTGGACAAGCAATTTATGAAGTGTATTGCTTTTTGTTTGCAAGCGCTTCACAAGGCATTTAACACTTTTATTGACTTTATAACTGGCAAATCCTTGTTGAAGTTATTACAGGTTGGATGAGAAAAACTCTGAAAGAAAACCTATATAATTGTACTTTTGGCAAATTTTACTTACACAATATTCACAGACAGTTTTTATATTTTTTCATCATGATGTATGACAGAAATAGATTTCAGAATAATGGAAATGTTCTTGGAGAAAAATTTAGTTTCAATCCTAGCACTACTGGCAAGAAACTGGTTTTAATTGTGCTATATTATTTAAGTATCTTCCAGCAGTGAGGGAATGATATCTGAAAGGAAGAGGACGTGGAGTGAACAGCTGGAGCTAGAGTGGAAAGAATATTTTTACTAGCAGCTGTTTTTAATATCCTCATCCAGAACAGATACTACTGCATGCAATGATACTTTAGAAAGATATTATAGAAAGAATATAGAAAGATTAATACACGCTGCCCTAGAGCAAAAAATATGAGGTGGTCCTTCTGAAGACTTTTCTTGCTTTCTGAAAACAATAAAGCAACTGAGTGTGAAAATATTCTTTCGTGTGGGTTCTTCCAAATCTGCAGTATTTGAAGGCATATCAGAAAAAAAAGGAAAAGGCTACTTTGATATCCTGTCACAGTAGAAAATTATTCTATCATTAGCTGCTCGTAAGGATATGCTGCATCTATATGTTTGTGGATTGGCAATACAAACCCTCTCCCATCCTATTTTGACATATAGCAAAATCCTACATCTCTTGCACACTTCAAATTTCCTTTTGAGGTGTGACAAAAATTAAAATGGTATAAAAAGAACAAAACCGAAAACTCTGTAAAGTAATAGAAGGAAACTTTTTGGCAGCAAGCTACATACTGCCATCAGGACTAGCAGATGCAGAAAGGGAGACAGAAGCAGAGAAAATGGAAGTAAAAGAGCGGGTTTTATTTAACTTAAAATAGAACAGGAGGGGAAAATCTTTTTTTTACAGAATGCAACACTGATTACCTTCACTAGGAATCAATGTTTTTGTATTTTTAATCATCTCTGCTACTGAATAAAACAAATAAATCTGTTCATTATGTGCAAAAATGGTTTATTTTAGCAATTGCTTAATATTTTCACAAATATTTTGATTTTAACAAAATTTAGCAAGCTATGCCAAGATTTCTGCTTTCCAAATGTACTAAAGTTAGTAGAAAAGTGAGTTCCCAGTAGAACACAATTAAAGCTATTGAAATATTAAATACAATAACTTGAATTTTTTCACAAAATTACCACATTTAAGTTTTTACTTACTGGAGAAGTAAAGACAGTAGAAATAGGATATGATTTTTTTAACCTAAAAGATAAAAAAATCAGATCTGATTCAGGTCAATGCTGAAATAAAATTATTAGTATGCATATTCAGTTGATTTTGATATAAGTTAAATCATAGCCAAATTTTCATGCTGTTAGCCACAAAAAAAAACAACAACCCTCTCCTAAACACTATCAGTCAGAAGGATGAGCAAAACCTTTTCAGTTTGTTTGGCAGTGGATAGCTGGGTCTATTAGAACTGTAGAAAAGAGAGCAAGGTTACTAATTGCATTCATATCAAAGCCAGTGACTCTTCACTACAGTATCTGAAAAAGCACAGTAAGTGTGTGGCAGTAGATGATCCATACAGAGAAGAAATGATGGAAAGCAGGGAGAGGGGAGCAGTAGAGCTATGACCCAGAGACCTCAGGATCCGTCTGTGAGCAGAGCCATCAATTCAACGTATAAATGCAGTGTCTAGCTGGTTGTCAATCTTTCGACAAATTATTTTCAACGTATAATCCAAACTGATTTTCTTGGGGAAATGTATCATTTTCAGGATATTTTCATCAGAAATAATTCTTGGAGCAGGACAGAAGTCCTGGTGTGTATTTGCAAGAAAGACTAATGGGGAAAAAAAGGCAAAGACTGCAGGGCAGGTATCCCACAAAGCTTATCTCTTGATCATTTAGTTCAGGGGTTCTGTTGGAGCTCAACCCTATTCTGACAGAGCAGCAAAGGGACTGAGTTCGTATTTCTTGGTCTGACATGGAACTAGGATGCAGATAGGATGTGCAACCTGGACCCAGCACTGAATAGCATTCTCACGTCCTGTGATACAAATATAGTCAGTCACTCACATTATAGCCTGGTACTTAGGGTTCTCAGCTTGATCCCTCACATCCCAGGTAAGTCCCCTGATATGGGACATAGAAATAGAAGGGATTGCCCAAGTCATCAAAATTAATACCTAAATCAAAGGCAATCACATAATAATAACTGTGCCACAAGGCATCTGTAGACTAAACATCTATTCACCATCTTCAGCAAGTCAAAAAAACCTCCCTAATAAACTGTATTAAACTTGCAACCTTTAATACAAAATATCCCCAAAACCTAAAAAACTACACAAGGAGCAGGAGAGATCAGGAGCACTGTTAATGTCATAACTTTCTGGAACAGCTGAGAATGTCTAGATGATCCTAAGATATGTATATTGCAGTGTCCAATGATTAATCATTCAGAGTCAAGCAGCTTTATCATCTGAAATTGAGAGACCAAACAGTGGAGAAATTCATCTTCCACAAAAGGCAGATGAGTTCTTTGTGACTCAAGACACACCTATATTGCATTTCCAGTGTTTCTGAAAACCAGTTTAGCTTTTTTTTATAGTACTTTATTGCATTATAGACATAAGTCAGGTGAAGCACTAACTCTTGAGTATTGGATCTCTCAAGTTTTAGGACTCAGTTTCATCTTAACGCAAAATAGCACAATATGCAAAATCTTGAGCATAACAGAATAATAAGTATGAAGTCAAGACAACTGGTTCCTCCCGACTTCTAACATGGAGTAAGATTCAACCTGAAAAGCTTTGTAGAAAATTCAATTTAAGGTTTGTAGAAAATTCACAGGTGCACCAGGAGACATATAATATTAACTAAATGCCTACTGAAGATTTCCATGCAGTGCTATACCCATTACACAAGCGTATATTCCTCTAGAACATACCAGATGCATGTAAAATGTAAACAAATTAATGGTAAGATGAAGTTTTACTACTACTGCTAATAGCAGCAATTTTACGTGTTTTATAGCAATATTATTCCTCATATATCTAGTAAATTATCGTCACTTATAAAAGGTACTATCACTTACATCTGCTCAATTATAAAACAATCTCAGCAGCATTCTGAAGTGTAGGATTACTTACTAGAACAGAATATGTTGTCTGTGGTCTACATATATTTCATGCCTGTCTCAAAAGTACTTTCAAAGGATGCTGCAACTAACAGTCATTTAACAAAGAAAAACCCAAAGCCTGCTAAATAATATTTGCATATGGGCTTTAAAATGCAAAATACCTCAAAATAATTATGTTCCTTTGAATTATTGTCTTGATTTGAAAAAGGGGTTTTGGCTGACAGCATGCAGTCAAGTGTATAATGAGATCATTCTAGATGGTAATCACACCGGGATGCATGAAACTGAGTATTGGTCAGAATGCCTGCACTGTGATGAGCACTCATTTGCAAAAATTGCCCAAAACTCCTGTGAAAGCTCATTTTTTCCAACTGTACTTTAATTAATAATAATAATAATAATCATAATAAAAAGTAGTTAATCATCAGAGAATGTTTAGCATATGTCAAGCAGCAGCCTTTTTCTCTCATTTTGCAGAGAAAATGTAAGCTAGTCCTTTGGAAAGTGCAATTACTTTAACAATATAAACATATTTACTGGAACATACTGGATGGGTGGAGATCTGCATGTATTTTGATAACAAACTCGTCACATGGTATTCCCATGTCAAGTCCCAAGTCATTCCCATGTGCTTTAACTTCAGAAATGACAAGAGTATTTTTAAGAATAACATTTCGTTGTTAAGGATGTTATCAGAGATGTTATCCAGAGGAGCACATGATGGGGAGCAATTATCTTAATTATATACTAAAAACCTTTTAGAGGGATGATAAGGTTGTAAAGGAAAGTACATTAGAGCTGTGATATGTAAGAATTGACGTGGCTTGTGCAACCTCAATTCAGCCTCCTGTGCATATGCCTTCTGAAGTCTTTAATTATGATTATAATGCCGTTCCTCCACAAGACCTCTGCTGCATCAAGGACATAAAGGAGTGGGGGAAATGGACAACGGAACAAACAAAATCATGGCACATTACTCTAAAAATGTGGCAGGAGAAATAATATTATAAAAGAACAGAGCTGTGAAATATTTTCCCTAAATATCAAACAGAAACTCCTATGAAAATATGCTCATATGACAATATCCAAAGGGAATGTTAAGTGAGAGTTACTAAAGCTAGAAATTTTCAATTAACAGATCTATCTAATTTGTATCCAAGAGTTCAAAAAGATCCGGCAAGAAGTTATCTCAACAACTGGTGCTGTTTCTTAATAGCACATGGAATATTGATAAGATTTAAGAAGAGTAAAAGGAAGCTAATGGAGTAACCATATTAGTTATAGGCTTTCAGCCTGATATCAGGAATAATGGAATAGCTGATATGGATCACCATTAATAATAAATGAAAGGGACATAGGTAATGCAAATTAGCATTGCTTCAGATAAACTGGATCTTATTAGTTAACCTGTTTTTTAAATTAAATTATGTTTGTTTAATAGAAGTAAATAATTTGACATTCACTTTTCTAATACATTTGGGTTAATATTACATACGGATTATTAAAATTTATTGAAGTGTTTGCAACTGAGGTAATTTTAAAAAGTTAGTAACGAATGGTTCCAGATGTATGTGCATAAAAAGTATCCACTGTATGTATCATTCACTTGCTCTTTGCAGACTACCCAAATGAAAAAAAAAGGTAACAGTTTTACCCGTCTTTATCCTAAAAATACCATTGTGAGTGGGAGGAGGGCCAAAAAACCTGTATAAACTTTGTTTCTCGTAATGCTCTGTTGGGATTCTGAAAGGTCCCAGTTAAATGGGCAAGAATCACTCAAGAGAGCAAGACACTAGAAATAGTGATCATTGAATGCTTCTACTGCCAGCTTCGCAGTTTGTGATACTGAAGTTATGTTTTTGCTTTGCTGGATAAATTCTGCTTTTGTCAAAAGGCAAGAAGTGAAATGAAACAAAAAAGCAGGACTTTTTTTTATTCCCAACACAGCAAAAAATCCATTTTTAACATAGTGCTTTCCAGTTAGAGTCTGCCACTCAAGTAATGGCAAAATTTGAGGATTTCAATTTTCTAGTTATTGTTTTATACAAGAATTTTATGACAACAGAAGTTTGCCCAAATACAAAATTGTTCTGTTGAAAATATAGAATAACTAAGGGAACAGTTGTGTTAGGGGAACCTATGCCTTCACCTCACATTTCCCAGGACTGCTGAGAATGGAAGCAGAAAGTGGATGAACCATTACTGAAATCTTTCATCATTCATCTTCTCTTATTTATTCATTTGTTCTGTTATTACATTTATAATTTAAGTCTAATGAAAATGACCCTAATGAAAATGGTGCTTATTTTGCACCACAAGAGTTAAATTTTATTTTTTATCTCCCTTTCTAACTTCTATCAAAAAAGATGATTCCTACAATGTACGAGGAACTGAAACAATAAAGAGTGGATATATTTTCTTCTTTAAACATTAGATAGGGGATATATGCACTATTAGTATAAATCTACTGACAGCAGGTTACAGCCATACCAAGAAAGAATATGGAACAGGACCTGTATACAGAAAGTGTATATGGATCACCTGCATCTGTTTCTTAGGTGATGAGGAAGCTGGCTTATCTGAACTACATAGGAACGGACTTCACTCCAGAAAAAATCTTCAAGTTGTCTCACCCGCCTTCTGTAACCTACCCAAAGACAATTAAAATGGGTCATAGCTTTCACATGCTGTCAGAATGTGATTTTAGGGAGGTAGCTAACTGGGCAGAAATCAGAGACGCACACTGCACTGACCCATCTACGGCTACTTCCAACTATGTTATAATAAATTAAAAGGTATGCTCTCCTGATTTCAGACAAAATCAGAAAAAAAAGGGAAATATTCTCACAGACGTTACCTCATTTTTCATCTTATACTATAAGACACACATTTTTCCTGATCTCATATCAATACTTAATTGACTAATTTCTAATTTTAATAAAGAATCTTCTTTTGGAAGAAGATACATACGGTGAAAATCTAACCCAACCAAAATCAATGTCAAAACACGCCCTAACATCAGTGAGGTTGGGAATACATGCCAGCCTCTGAGACTCAGATCACTTGAAGACCTACTGGTCAAAATCAGTAGGCTAATAACACCTGTCAACAAAAGAGTAATCAACACAGGACCAGAAACACAGATTAACTGTGCTCCTCTAAGAGATATAGTACTAAAAAAGCTAATATAAAGCATCCTAATTGTACTCCAAGAACTATGATAATAACAACAGAAATACAGAAATGGGTATGAAAATGTCATTATGATAAAACAGAACTCCCAAGCTGCCCATATTTTGGGGATTTGTACTTAGAGAAAATAAAAAGAACTATAAAATTCCAGAAAATACTTAAAAATAGAAAATAAATTATAAATTTATAATTCATACTATAGGAACAACTACATCAACAAACACTCTCCAGGCGTAATTTTCAGAAATCTCCTCTTTTACTTTTTTGAAAGGTGCTCAAAACAAGTACTAGCTGTACTGAAGAAAAAATAACAAAATGCATTATAGAAGAGCTATTGCATATTTTATTCTTCCATCAGCACTCCCTTCACCTTTATTAAAATGCCACGTGAAATTAAAAAATCCAAACTGCAAACATATTCTAGTGCATTAGACGAAATTGCTTCTGATAAGAAGTGTGCACTCTATACTGTGTCAGTAGGAATGACAGGTATGAAATGCACCATCACTGAAACTCAGTCAGAAGGTCAGTTTTGTTTCCAATACACTGTGTTCTGGCAAAGATTTGTATCTTGAAGCTCTGAATGTGATCTTTACATCTTTATAAATTAACCTGTTAAAACAAGTTAATTGAGAAATACTGTACCATAGTCAAATTCTCTCCATATGGCTCAGACACAGGTTAAAGGAAGACAAGAAGAGCACAGAAAAAGTATATATAGGTCTTACAACTAAGGCTAGGCATTGTATTTCACTGTAAGTTATTGACTGAAAAATATAGCTGAAAATTGTTTGATAATTTTCAGTTTTCATTTTAAAGTAAATTTAACTAAAAAGCAGGTAAGGAAACAGCAAAACAAAAAAAATATTTCCAGCTGCATTAAATATGACATTTAATTAAAAAAATATATCTGGGTTTTGGTTCAACCACTTCAGGTCGTCTTATAATCCTTATAACTTCGCTGTCCTCTTCTTCCACAGAAAAAGGGAAGGATGTTAGGGCACAGTATGTAGATAATATAATACAGATTTCTATAGAGGCTCATACCTTAAATGGATGCATACATACAGAAATAAGACAAAATATCTTGAACATACTGTGATACAGAATACAAACATTTGGAAGACCTGTATGCAACACTTCACCACCCTTTGAAGTCCTCTAGCCACCACAAGAAGGCAGTACATATAGATGTGCATAAGGGCAATAAGAGATTTTCAGAATCATTCAGGGGCTGCCCAGAGTTGCTTCTTGAAGAGCTGCTGGAGAGCTCTCACTTAGCCAAAGAGAGTATGTTAGGGTTCCGCTGTCTTGACTTCACTTGGTCCATGAATACACTGAGGTTGGAAATGAGAAGCTGCTTAATCATGGGCACAGAACTCAGTGGTTCTGAAACAGACTTCTATTCAGAGTAACAGGCACAAAACCCCAACTACTTTTACGATATATCTTGAGACCTTTATTAAAGGAACACAAAGGCTAGAACCTAAGTTTTCTCCCTTTGAGAGGAGTATCCTCATCGTGCCAGGGCACTGTGAGACTTTTTCTCATTCTTCTCATGGCCTATGAATCTTTTTCTGTGCTAGAGGTGAAGGCGGATTAGACTGTATAAAACACCCTGAGAACTGGGAAACCTTACTTAATAATGGGAGCATTTCCCTAAGGCCAAAAATTACTTTGAAGAGAAACAACTTGCTGCCTAAGAAAGACTTCAGCTATTAGGTTGTTATGGAAACACGAGCCTCTTTTGTCAGTTATCTACTCCACCAAACCAATGCATGTCTCACATTATGATACACACCTATGCTTTATGTTCCTTATTGACAAGCTCGGAGTGGCTCTTCACTTCTCACTCAACACACAGATGAATTATACTCTTTGGAGATACTGTCTCCTTGAGTGACAGACGGAAGAATAAGGGACATCAATTATCGTTCATACATCACGTCAGGCCCTGAGGTACTAATAAGTTCTAATGGCCCTGACCAGCCTTCTGAGGTTCTCCATTCACATCCCACTTCCTGAAGACACCATTTCAGCTGTCTGAGGCCTCTAGTTCCTCCTGAGCTATGCTGAAGGAGTGCCTGTCTTGTGCTTAAGCCTGTGCCTGCGTCCTGTGCATCCAGACCCCACCTCATGGGCTGACATCCCAGATTGACCTTGGACCTGGTCTTGTCATCAGGAACCTTCCTGGCCATCACCGGACCTGATCCTGACCTGCATATTGACTTTCTAGCTTGACTTTAGACCTACCTCATCAGCACAAACTTGCATGATGATCTGGGCTCTTGGTGAACCTGGCCATGATCTCTAGGTCCTCCCTGCTCATGGGTGGTGAGATAGGGCCCTGACTAGTAAGGCCCTTGCCCTGTAAGCCGTTGTAGTCCCCTTCGCTCCTGCCTCCCCAGTCCCTGAAGGAGCAGCTGGCCCTTGCTGCTCCCTGACACATCAAGCCTGAGAATTAGTACTCTGGACTTAGTACTTAGGAAATTCAGCACTCATGGCAGGTAGGCAGTATCTCAACCTTGAATATGCACCACAATACCAAACGCTTTCATGGACAATCAGTTGCTTCAGGAACATTGGTGTCAAATTAGGCTAAATTTCATACACTTTAGCTATTTTCAGATGGTTCTAGACCTACTGTTATATATTGCAGTTACTCCGTTTGATAAGAGACTCGCTCCTTCATTATGTTCTTCTCTCTACACAGCTAAGATGATCATTCTCAATTGCTGAAAGTATTTAATCCTGAGGAATTAGACTGTATGTCACGTATTTAAGTGCACTATATCCTGCTATCTCTGGGTTAAAAGGCATGCTTAAATGAAATACAGCTCTACTAGCAGTCCTTCTGTTTGAAGCAATTTGGGTGAGTGGACTTCAGAAAGGTTAGTGCATGATCCTTCAGATCAATTACAGTTTCAAAATGATGAAGCATGGGTGACTAAGGCTAGCCTCTTGAATTTCCATTTATCCAGGCAATTTTGTATATCTGGCAGCGTGATGGTTCCTTCTTGTGGCCACTTTGTACTGCTTTGCTTAAAGCTAGAAGATAACTGCACAAAAGTGAAGGTATAAAATCATTAAACAAGAAAAGATATATTTGTTACCTTAGTCTCTATCTGAAGAATTGAAACGTCCAAATATTCATGACAGGTGCTGTGAAGATTTGTTACTAAAGTCAATCAGAAACTAATGACCTGAAAAATAGCACTTTATTTACCAAGCCAAGAATTTAATGGTTTTGGAACCTATGTAGAAGATTCATATTTTAATTTTGATAAAAATGTTATCACAGCTAGGCTATTTTTCAAATTCAGGTTCTAAAGAACTGTCTCCTCGATATCTGTATGAGACTGCTGACACAGTGTTATACAGTAGACACAAGAATGCAAGCAGAGGTGAGCTGACACACTGGCTACAAATTTTCAGGTTTATTTTCACTGTAACGACAGGAGAGGGATGCCAGGCTGAGAAAGTAAAAAACCCCTAATGTTGCAGTAGATAGGCCACCTTGAGGACAGTTTGATATGTTGTAATAGTTCAGTGACAAACATTTTTTGTTAGTTTCCCTGCTGTGATTACAAGGCTATAAGAAAAAGGTATCATTAATTACAGATTTATTATCTTGCACGGCCCTCCTTACAAGTTACTGGCATTTAAGTGCAAACTGAGTGATTTTTCTAAATGACAAAAACATCGTAACTGACAACAGCAAGATTTCTCCGAAGTACATTTAGCTGGGTAGATGACGAGAACAGCTGCTAAGATATCTCCTCCTTTATGTTTCAACTCCTTGCCTTGTGTTTGCCTGCTACAGGATGGTGGCAATACAACACATATCTAAGGACATTTTTATCCCCTTGACAGAAGCCATATCTTAGATGTAACTAGGTAGAGTAGTTGTACCAGAGCTATCTTTAAAATTGCTGACTTGGGAATTGCTGACTGTGCAGTGTCTGAGAGCTCAGCATAAGTGAAGCCCCTAAGTATTTACCTGATTTCTCAGCTGGATTTTGCAGCCCACACTCAGTTCCGCATTGCTACAGCTGACCTGTTTCCAGAGTTGAAGATGGCTCACTAAGGTCTCCTCGACCTGCAGCCACCGTAAAGTAACATAACTGGAAAAAATAGGTCCTTGAACTAGAACTCCCTTATCCAGGGATGATTTTCATGCCGTTTACAGGCAGCAATGTCTCTTCCTGTTATTGAGATGCTGTATTAAAACCTTTATTAATCTACATGGAAAGATCAACTTTGCCAAAGGAGGATTATTTTTTTCACCAAGTAATTACGAAAAACAGAATTTGAAAAAACCTCTCTAATTCCTAATGATACTCAATGAGACCTAAAAATACTTTAAGTAGCACTGGCCATCATTCATTATTATTAAAAATTTAGCACATAGACTGCCACCTAGTCTCACTCCAGGGAGTTCTGCAGCAGAAACTATAGAGGCAGACTGAAAGAGGTTAAGATCTCCTTGTTGGCTGTGGACATACACTTAACACCAATGAAAAAAATGTATTTATTAACATTTCTTCTGTAACGTACCTCAGATTTCATTCAATATTTCTGCTAAATAAAGTGTATGACATTATGAGGTGCAAGGATGGAGTATGTATGGCACAAAATGTCCAAGCTACCAAGGACGCAAGTTAAGTCTGTAACGTTCTTCAACAGCACAGGCCCAAATGCAGCATGGTGCTGCACCTAAACTTCTGCTACCGGTATTCTGGACATTAGATAACTGACCAAAACCACACTAACTTCATAAAGATACTTGACAATGCCTACTTTAGCATTAGAATTATCCAGTGCCTTGAGCTTTAGCCATTTATTAAAACTTTACACCTTTTCCAAGATGATTTGCTGCTACAGTTGACAAAATTTAATTATATCCTTAAGATCAAAAAGGGCAATACTAATGCAGGCCTTATGAATGAATAAAATTTTATGGTTATTTTTCAAGATTAAATTTGTCATGTGATTTCTTTTTTTAATGGAAGGGCAGTCTAAAAATTAAAATGATTAGTAGAAATGCCTAGTTTAAGGAATGAGGATACTGTTCTGGAATAGCTTAACAGAAAGATTAGGAAGATTGATTCATGAATCAATTCATTTGTGAAATTAATTTTATGAGATTGATTTATGAAATTTTAAGTCCAAATTTGTATTTTACTTAGCAAAAAAATTTGTCTCAAAGAGTGCAGTATTTCAGAATATTCCTATCAAGTCTTAGCTGATAGTTTAAAAGCAGAGATGCTGAGACAGAAATGGTAACACTCTGCCAACCTTGTCCTATCAATCTACTGCAGAAACAAAGAACAGCTTAACTTGAACTCAAACACACATGCAGTCTTTTTTTACTCTTAGATCAGTCCTAATTAGTAGCTATTGTTTTAACTGCCAGCATGAACGAGTAATGTAACTGTTCTTCCTATATAAACCTAATTTCTTGCAAACAGACCTAAAACTCACACAGCATAGGATTTCAGAAGTGGAAGTAAAAAACTTTATGACTACTTTTATTTTCTTTCTGTTCATTTGTTTCCCTTATTATCTAACAATCCTTTACCATTTGGTACATGGAGTTCTTATCCTTTGCTATTCCCTACCAGTTCAAGAACAAGATTCGGGAAATTAAAAATAGTATGGAGAACTACAGAGCAGTCTGTTTTTTCCCCCAGTAGATCAGAGAATGATGTCTGACAAGGTGACCGTTCCCAACCTGTTAGTTTACTGGCAGGGCAGATAATAGCTACATGCAGCTATAAAGCTTGAAAGGCCAGCCAGAATGACCTTTCCTCTCAATATAGGAAAGGAGAATTTTCAATCACTGAATGCATTCAGTCTCACTTCTACTGCCAAGAGGTAGTAATGCCCCAGACAGCGGGGAGAGTTGATCAGAGTGTCCTACCACCTAGGGAAAGGAGACTGATAGATGCAATTTTATGTTCAAAGTGCTGCCTCATGCTCTGAAATGAACTCTACACATGACATAGTACAGAAATTTGAAACCGTATTCCCGAAGTCAGCATATCTCAGTGATAGAAAAACAGGGAAATTCAGGAAAAAAGACATGCAAATTAGGTATTTGTTTTAAATAATTATCTCTGTAATCATACATAACTTATTCAAGCAATAAATCTGTATGAACTGAAGTGACAGGCTGACATTCCATACAATTATGCATAGTGTTAAGTACCTTATAACTGGGAGTGACACGGTTGATTTCATTTGGGCCATTTGTAGTATAAGATAACAGCCAACATGATTACAGATACGGCTTACAAGCCACGGCAGTTAGATAACAACTACATTTATAGCTAAAAATAAAATCACATTCTGGGATCTGCTTATTTATATGGCCAAATGTTCTTCCCAATAAAATGCCAAGGAAAAAATCATAGTGGTATATGGAAAACTAAGACAGAAGGAATTACAGTACATTTGTCTTGTCAACTCATTGACCTTGTTAGATCTTATAAAAATGATGGGTGCCCTCATGAATGTCCTACAGTTTCCTTGGTTCTTCTCTGGGCCTCTGACACACACCATATTTAAATATACACAAAACATATTTCCAGATTAAGACCTAAAAATGTCCTTTTTAGGATCTGTTTTTCACGCTGATCTTAATGGACTTACTATGCCTAAGAAAAATGTCTATGTTCAGAAGACAGCACTTCTCCAAGTCCTGGTATTTTAAGTAGCAAAAAGTCTGTCCTTTTTTTTTTTTTATACTAATTACAATGGAAAGCTTTGTAGTCGAGCCCCATTACTATGGAGGCAGGTAATGAACTCCCTCAGCCAATTTATGAGTTAGGGGTATGGCAATCTTCCCATTGCAATAAGTATGTTTATGGTGATTAATCAAGTAGAAGCCTGAAAAACAAGGATAATTTGGCATTTTCTTCCTTTACTGAACGACAACCCGTAATATTGTCCTGCACAGTCTGATAATTTTTTAGATTATCAGAGCCAAAAAAACATCAACAAAGTAAACCACCTGTTACACAAGTAGTCGTGCTGATGTTCGAGTCAGACTCTGTTCCATTCTGTGCAACTATGCTATAAAGATGCTGTCCTATTTTGTGCCACCTCTTAGATCACTGTTCATAATGCAGGTTCCCTTAAGCCTTCTTTAGTCCAAACTTTACGGAGAAGTAGGAATTATGATCCACTCCACCTCATCTTGCAGACTCTGAAGCTGTATCTTGCTATCTGGCCCTTATATACTACGCCTGATATAGCTCTGGAACTCTTCCAATACTAGTTCAGCTGTGAAATCAAGAAGGTGCGTCCTCTTACACAGACTAGATAGATAACATGATGTTAGTCAACAATCATCTGTCATTCTCATGTATCTCCCAAATCATGATTCATAATCAAGATAGCACAGGTCAAAAAGTCAATTGCCTGTTTCAAATAGGTCTGTGCTGCTGAGAACTGTCATTTGTCAAAGCAGACTCTCAGTCCAATTACTTATAGCGAAATGATTATATTCTGACATTCCTGTACCAGGTGGTGACTAATGAAGAGTTCAAACAAGGGTAATGGAATAGAGCATATAATTTTGGAGAACATAAACAGAGTCTTTACAGATAATATCATTCATCTGACTCAGCAGAATTCTATTGTTTTTTAACTACTGTAACTCATTGCTGTTCAAACCTGTATAATACAAACAGTAGTCTGCCAAACTGTCATTTAATAATTCTATCAATTCTCATTCGCTCTTTCATTTTCAAAAATGGAGCAGATCTTCCTTTATGTAACATGGAAATACAGAGTACTTTAGATTTTGAATTAGTTGTATAATGCTGTTCTGAAGCAGTTCATTAAAAAACAGAAACAGATTGGTAAATAGATTACTGCAAAAGGTTGGGCTTAAAGAAATTCGATTTCTCATTTGTTTGGTTTTTTTTTTTTTCAACCTTCTTCTATTTATCTAGGAAATTATTTAAACCTCTTCTTTGTTTTCTTTCCCTTCTACAAAATTTTGCTATTAATCTTTATTCTGATATTAACCTCTTATGGTAGCTAACAGAAGACTACAATCATGCTGTGATAAGCAAACAGAGTACTGTATTCTTAAAAATACAAACCTATACTTTCTATATAAAACTCTATACCTTCTATAACATTACACTTATTCCAAAGACTATGTAAAGGATTATTTGGTGATTTACCTGGTCTTGAGGAAGGAACTCTTGCTATCTCTAGGGAACAAGGTTTTTTGGTCACTGCTATGTCTATCGAATCACAAAGACTGCTGTCATTTTCTGAAGGAACTGCATCCAGAGGTACAGAGGGTATTGCTTCCAATGCATAACCTCTCTTCTTTGAATAAGATTCCTGAAATGCAAAAATTTAAGTAGGTAAGAGAGATATTTCTCAGATGATAGAGCAGAAGAACCAGGTTCAGTAACTCTGGCTAGCAGGGTTTAAAATTCAGCAAATTAAATACCACATTTAGCTGAAATCCAAATTGTAACAGACTAGAAGAATTACTTGCATGCTAGAAGAAAACACTTCTTGTTTCATATAGTTCTTGTTTAGTTACAGAAATGCCTCTATTCATTCAACTTCGTACTTAGCAAAAGTTCCAACATAACTGGTCTTGCCATACCTGCTTTACTAGGTTCTAATTCAGGGGATGTCTCTTATTTAAATGTTTTAATTATATCTCATGAAAGTGACAATTACATTAGCTACTGCAATTACATTCTCTTTGGGGATGGTTTTACAGTATGTTTTTATTATATATAAGAAAGCTAAAGACATGCCATTTGCATCTTGATGGCAGAATCCAAGGTTGTGAATGAACATGAATTGCTGCTTTACATTTGAGTGAATGGCAATAATGGCACAAGGTCCCTTAAGAGTGATACATACAGTGGATTCCCATCATTGGCAAATGTTGAGGGAGGGAAAAAGGAATTAGACAGAAGTTTTGCTGGTACACTAAAATGTCCAGTCAAGCAGACTGTCTCTGCTTTAGAACATGAATAAGAAGATACCATACAGTTTCACCACAGTTTCTTGATTTGTGATTTATTTTTTTAATCCCAGCAGTAAGCAATTGTATGGGCAAAGACATATTTCCACAACTTTCTTACATTGGACATATGGATGCCTGGGAAAGTCAAGCACTGCACATAAATCAAATGTGATATAATAAAATACAAAGGGCCAGAAAACACCCTGACAGTTAGATTTTATCACAGCACTACTCAGAAAATGACTGAAGAATGTGATGACCAAAACAGGATATGGAATAACAATTTCTTCAACAAGAACTCATACCACCTAAGGTAAACTATGGCTTTAGGTAACAGTCGCTTTTTTAGGTAAATGGTTTACACTGTTAGCGGATCATTACACTACCAAACTTTTTGCAGTTTTTCCTGCTCATTGTGTTGTGAGTTGCTTTTTATGAGAGTTCATAATCTGGTAATAATTCAAAGTCTCTAGAAGGACAGGGTTGCGATGGCAGCAACAGGAGCTCCACTTTAAAATTCTACTTGGTGACTTCAGTAGAATCAAATTTTAAATCCTAGGTTAAACCACCACTGAATAAAGAACTTGAAAATAAATACTGGAAACAGTTAACAGGGGGAAAAAATTATACAAAATAAAATAAACAGAATACTAACAAGCATTGGTAACAAAAAATGAGTATGTACTAGCAAACAATACAAGATTAGCGGTCAGTGTTCAAAAAACATGTCTAAAAGAGGAATATGATTGTGTCTCTACCTCTTCTACCCTTTCCTGTTTATGTCTAGTCAGAGTACAAGCTATCTGCATCAGCAATCTTACCAATATATACTAATAGTAACTATTTTCAGCTAGCAGACTCTAAAGACATAACAAGGAATCGGAAAAGTTTGTAAGTGGGCTTACTGCAGCTCCAAATACAACTTTTTAAATTTAAGCCATCTCATTCCTTAAATTAAGTTAACAGAAAATTATTCCTGCAGTCCACATCCTGTAGAAAAAAAAACAGAGCTTTTTTTTTTCTAAATCCTGAAAATAACACTTGCATAAAACAAAGCATGGATATCAGGAAGAGTACAACCGAAATCAAGAACTTTACAAATACACAGTTTTATTACTGGAATAAATGTGCATGAGTTGAAAACTTAGGTTTAAATTAAAGAAGACTTCAAAAATATTGTCATTTAGAAGTAACAGCACTGTTAACTCTGTATTATAGTCCTACGTTTTTATCACTATATAGATAGAAAATATTTCTCCCTAGACTGCAAAGTGAGGCATTGAAGCAGCTGAAGTGCAACTGCAGGACAAGTGGATTCCTTCCTACCTTGAAAAAAAGGAATTTCTACCTTGTCCATGTAACTCTGCTGTCAGAAGACAGAGGCAAAAATTTATTTGCCAAAGCAATGACTAAAACAGCAGACTTCAATTTAGTCCTTGTAAATGCAAGTTTCTATAAGAGTAAGTCAGAATGCCAAAACTCTAGTAATAGTAAATCTGCCCAGAGAAGCCCATGAAGAAATACTGCAGCCTTAAAACCGTCACCAAACACCAAAATGAACCCCTGCTCAGCTCCTGAATTCAGCTACAGAAAAAAAAAAAACATTAAAAATTTATATATGAAACATAAGAATAGACATTGGATCAGGATTTATGTCTACGTCACCCAATATTCTGTCTACAAAGGCAGCCAACAGTGTTGGCCTAGAAAACAGTGAGACCAGCAAAAGAGCAGGACAAGCATGCAGTAGTACAGCCCTTTGAGGGTCCCACACTTCATAATCAAAAGGTGCTGACTTTGTTTCGCATGTCCACCAATCAAACTTTCTAAAATTACCTTCTCAAGTTGCCTTTAGAGCACATCACCTTTTACAGTCTTCATGCTCTCCATTTTGTTTTCTCTATCTCACCAAGTTTGACATCCCTAATTCTTGTACTTTAGAAGGCAACGAATGGTTGTTCTTTACTTATCCTCGCCTTGTGACCTCCATCACACTTCCCTTGTCCTCTCCTTTAAGGAATGAGAAATTCTAATCTACTCACCCAGCTGTTCCAGGCTTTTGACCATCCCTGTCACCCCTCACCCTCTCAGTCTTCAGTGATGTGGCAGGGACTAGATTATTATATGGCATTCAAGATGAGGGCTCACCAAGTATTCGCACTGACATAATGATGCTCCCTCTTTTGTACTCTACTCCTTTCCTAATTGCTCTTAACGTTCAATTTGATTTTATGAATGTTATTCAACATTCTGTAATTACCATTGCAATAATATAAATGTCAGAGAAGAATAAATAAAAATGATGGGGTTACTGAGAAAATGGTTGGAATGTAAATTACTGACAAGTAAATTCTTCCTAAATCTCTCCCTAATAAAGCAAATATGATAATAGCATGGCAAGCAGAACTTAAATAAGTTAGAGTCAAAAAAGAAATGTTAATACTTTAAAAAAAGTCTGGAATTCTATCAACTGATTAAGTGAAGATGATAAACCTTAATTAAAAAAGTGCATATGTAGAAAAAAAGAAACAAACTTCTCACTGCTGGAGAAAAGAAATGAAAAGTCTTCTGGTTGCTGCAGCATGTTCTCCATTTTGCAGGTACTGAGCACATTGTAGAAATTTTTAAGCTCTAAACTAATTCAAGTTAGGTGTTAGCAGATGACATAATATTGTCTTCAAGTATCAGGCATCAAGCAATGTGATTCTTTTTTATTCTAAGATTAAAAGCTCTTCAGCATTCTTCTCAATAATATCAGTTCTGTTGTCTCACCTCACCCACTGCAATGAACAGTAACTCTACAGTAATCCTACGTGTCCTAGATATTTTCATCTGTATAATAAGACCTTCTAAAGAAATACTCTTCCATTATAATTGAATAACCCTTAGTCCTGAAATCAAGATAATCTGAGTTTAATTTTTTTAAATTAGAGATTATTCAATCTTGAATTTCTGTAAACTGTTACAAAAAGTTGAAGATGACACATGTAACTGACCACTACCATCAAGTCAGAATTAGTTCTTATTTGAAATTACAACTTCATAAAAGTAATGTGCTGGGCTGCCAGTATATTAAAATAAGTATTTTTGTGGAAAGGATAAAAATACATACACAATAGAAGTGAGAGAAAGAGAAGAGTGAGAGTGGGTGAGTCACTGGGAAAGCATTAGAGAACACTTGCCTGTATTAATAAAATATAAATTAGATTTATGCCTTGTAGAAAGAAACAGCAACGTGAGACTGAAGTTGCAGAGCACATGCCAGGGACATATCATAGCCCTTACTCAGAGGCCTCCAGCCAGCTGGGTCTCTTCTGAACATATGTTTGATGGTATAATACCTATCATATGTAATGTGAAACCTAAACAGGACTAGAAAATAGAAAGCAGGGGGAGCCGAGGGGTGTGTGGTTGTTGGTTAGTGGGAATGAGTATCTATATGGCAATTACAAATGGTTATACACAAGTGCGAAACAATATTCCGTACGTGAGTAAATCTTCAAAAACGACATGATCTTGAGTTAGGCCTTTTTCCCCATGTTTCTGCCAAGCCTCTAGCTACTCTTGCTTCTGCCTTCTAGACTCTCTTGCATTCCTTATAAGAATCAATATGAATGATGTATGCTCAAGGACTGATATATAAGAAGTATATACAAATTTGTGTTTGTATGACCTAAAAATAAAATGATAGAGGCTCAGTAGGCATCGAATACTAACTGACATTCTGACAAGAAGTTAGAATTTGTATTTAAATGAAAAACTTTCATACCATCCATCTCCTTTCCTATAGAAATCAGGTCAATTAAGTTTTTTTATTTCCCTGAAACATGGGACAACACATTGAGTCAGACACGAACGCCAGATAAGCAACAGCAGAAAAACTGCTCTTGAAAGATGTACTGTTACATCTCTCTCATCACATTCATCACACTGATAATTCATGGAGGTATGTTGTGTCTCACCAGGCAATTATTAACTTATTTATAACTTATAAATTCTAAATTTATGAACAGTTGCCTTGACCTCCTGGAATCTAGGCTATTCACAGCTAAAGGCCACACCGTATCCCGTTATTTGAAAAATTATGATCTGGATTTGCTTAAGTCTCTCTTTTGATATATGACTTCCTTGTCATTAAATACTAACTGTCCTCACAATTTATATAAAACACCAAAAAAAAAATCAGAAAGTTCAGAAGAAATAGTTATTTTAGCCTTAAGGCACTTTTTTAGAAAGTATGGGGAGCAAGAATGCCCCTATGCATATTTATACTTGAAAATACAATTTAAGGGCACCAGTTTTGAAAGAGAATGATTAGGGGGCAGTTTCAATGGTCTCAAATTATATTTTCAGATAATTCAGACTTCTAAAGAAAAAAATATGGCTATAATTACTATCTACAAACATATAAAAACAAGATGTAGAACTAAAATAACCCAGTTTTCCTTTCTTCTGATTAATAAACCTTAAAGGAAGAATGCAATATATCTGCCATCTTTAGAAAATTTCTTTTTCATTTATATAGATAATGAAGAACTGCTATTAAATGCTGACATATCTTTTGAGATCCACCAGGGTAATGTATCTTCTTCCCTGGCTTGCTGCATGTCAGAGGACCAGCATGAAGAATCCAAGTAGCTCCTCTTCCACCATAGTGGTATAAATCCTGCCTAGTTGTTCTTTAGGAGAGTACTATGATACTTCAATTAACAGAACTTTGGAGAGTTATTGATCCTAAATCATCAACCCAAAGCTGATGATTACCATGAGAGTGAGCAACGGCTATTGCATTTATCCTATTTATGTAACATAATCATAGAATTATAGAATATTTTGGGTTGGAAGGGCCCTTTAAAGGTCATCTAGTCCAACCCTCCTGCAATGAGCAGGGACATCTTCAACTAGATCAGGTTTCTCACAGCCCTGGCCAACCTGACTTTGAATGTTTTCAGGGATGGGGCATCTACCACTTCTCTGGGCAACCTGGTCCAGTGTTTCACCACTCATTGTAAAAAAAAAATCTTCCTTATATCTAATCTGAATGTGTTTGCATCTTTTCCGATGTGTGTAAACAGACTGATGTATAACATTGTTGGACTGGGACGCTTCACACTGAAACATTCATTATAAATTCAAAGCCTGAAAGCAACATCATCAAAGGCTGCTGAGAGGAATCAAGAATCCAAGCAAGAAAGAAGCCCTGACCAGTGACTGAAGATAATTAGGATAGTTTTTTGACATGCAACAAGGTGGTGGGGAGAGTGCCCAAACCTGGAGGGTGTTGTATGAGTTTGTCACAAGAAGGTACTGAGCAAAAACAATCGAAAGCATTTCCTAAGTCGTCATAACCCAAAACCACAAATTAGATGATGAAATATTTATTTTGACTGCCTCTCCATTGAAAGAAATCAGAAACATTACTATAATTTTATGGCTAGTAAAAACACTTTTATCTATTACTAATAATTTAACCAAAGTAATTTTTATAGTATCATGTAATTAGAATCATTTTTTTATGAGTCAAACAAGGATAAATCTTCATTGTTATGACAGCTAGAAACACTTGAATATGTAATTTGTCATAGAACAGATAATAAGGTTCACTTCATGATATATTACAGAATCTGGAAAATCCCCAATAACCTCATTTAAGGGTAATGACACGGGAAGATCTACTCTGGTGTGCACAAAGTATTTATAACATGATTTTAAAAGGGTATTTTCTTTTACCCTCTCACCAAGCATCTAAAACAGTGTGTTCGCTGTTGTAGGAATAATGAGAAAAATGTTCATTTTAAAAAACATGCTAGATTTGTTGTCCTGTATATTTATATTGCTAGAAAAGCAAAGGTGATGCACTTTTCCGAAACCATTCAAAAAAGTTAGGCCTGCTTTTTCAAACTTTGTGTTTTAGGAAAAATGAGCATTATTTACATAGCACCCCAAATGCACAGGGACATATCCCTTTTCACATGCGTATTTTCACATATCTTGTTTAGACCCTAAAATTTCATATGAAGACTCCACAGATGTCAATCCCTGAAAGCTAAAGGTTTCTACAAAGCTTTACAATACAGAACTCACTAATGTAGCCTAAACTGTGAATGTCTGAAAATATGGTTAAATTGTGAGCATAATGAATGCAGCGTTAACCTCGGCAGCAGAAACATATCACTGTATTTTATGCAGAGTTTTCATAATTCTATCTGGCAGGTATCAAATGAAGTTAGGTTGCTGTAGTCATGTTACATGCTTTCCCATGCCTACAACATTCAGGCCATGAAAAAGGGCAGATGATTCCTCTAATAACTAACTCACTGTGACAAAGAATATACTGCAAGTCTACATAATCTGGTTTCTGCAAATGCTAATGGTTGTGTGTGGCAACGTAGCATAATACAATAACTGGTTTAATAAATGATTCTTACTTTAGCTGAACAAAATGTAATTACAAACTAGGAAGTAATTTCCAGGTTAAATATCCTCACATTTTTTCCACTGCTTTCATGAATAATGTTAAAAAAAAAAAACATGTCTTGTTTGAATATCAAGTTATAGGCTTATTTAAAATAAAAGCTATTACATTAAAAAGATAAAATAAGCTGAAACCTCAGCTCCATGGAAACAACACTTCTTTGCAAGTTGCTTATGCTCTAATGCCTAGGTTTTAAACACATACACACACAAGCAGTTAGTTCAATATATGGGGTAAATTTTGTTAAATTAAAATAATCAGGATGAAAAAATTATGAGTAGAATATTATGCATTAGTAAATATCATAATAAAACCACTAATTAGTCTTTGTCAAAGTATTCAGATATCATTTCATAGCCAGAACTTCATATATGAAGGAGGGGCCATACAAACATTTATTTTCATAGAATACTTTCTCTAGTAAGAGATAAAATAACTCATCAGAAAGTGAGAAGTTTGGATCAGAAGATACCTCAGAAGGTGAACAAAGAGGTTCAGAAGAGTGCCACAGTTTCAAGGGTGTCAGCTTCACAGTTCAAAACACATAGAACAACAAAGCTCTTCTGGTTTCTACTGTGGTCAGAAGAAAGAAACTGCTTTCCACTTTCCCAAGACTGATGAACACACGTGTACTTTGTCAGACTCTGGACTTTATTTGGTAACAGCCCAAAGATTTGAAGGTAGTTACGAAGGGACATTTTACACAGTATCAGTTTGTTACATGATCAGACCTCTTCACTAAAAAACAAGAGGGTTTTCTTATTTGAAGAAAAGGATGATAACAGGTTTATAGAAAGAGTAGATCTCTTGACTTACAGCGATCCCAATCGTATGTGACTAACTACTGACAGACCCATTTTGAGCATCATACAAAAAATTTTTTAAAGCCTCCATTAAATCACTTTCCTTTAAGCCAATGAAAGCAATGTTTTCCACTTGGGGTTAATGTTTTTCAGCGTGCCTGAGAATAGGTGTGAAACATGCACAGAAAGAATGAATGAGAATTTATAGTTCTGCCTTTGGGTCACAAAGCAGTGAACCATTCATGCTGCTTCTCCCCGGCTGAAAGACCCGTAGGCTTGGTCCAGCTCTTAAACAAGTTTTGTCTGCTACTCTACAAGAACTTAGCGATTTTAGGTTTCCAATAGAAGCAGCGAACACAAAGTAAAAATAATCCCTCATAATATGAGGGCCAAAACCATAGAAAATGTTAGATATTGAGAAACCCTGAAGTGGAGTCAGTATTTACTAGACAGCAAATGCAGGAAAAAATGAACACACTACACTATGTTAAACAGATACGCTGAAATTTTCTCACATTTTATAGCTTCGTTCCTATCAATTACTGTACCAGTAAATGAAAAACATAGGGGTAGCTATGGAGGGGAGAGAGAAATTGAATACACCTAAGTAGATCTGGAAGTAAAACACGTCATCTGTATGAATAGTAGTTTTCACGATTAACATAAAGCAGTGAAGAACCCTAAAACTGCAAACTGACTTTATTGGAGGGCAGATAACATCACTAAAATGAGACGTTTTCTTTTAAAAGAAAGCTTTATTTTTACTTACTACTTAACAGATAACGTTAATACATTATCTGTTATGAATAATCTGTGCATTTTTAGAAAATATTCTGCATCTGCCCATGCATCTTGTTCTGAAGTCACGTAAATACTTTCACAAATTTGCACAACAGAAACCAATTACTTGATGCCACACACAATGGATTTAATAGAAGCTACAAATAAACATTTGCTTTTTCAGGAAAGGGAATCTCCCATATTTAAAAGTTTTCCATTTTGATACTGAAGAAATAAAAATTTAATTATGTTTCATATAAAAGTTATTATTGCAACAGTGTGATACAAGACTCTCTTAAAAGAAATCCCTCCTACACATGCTCCCACAGTAAAACAGAAAGAACAAGAAAATGTTTTTCCAAATATTAAAGTTATTGAAAGTCATATTATCAAAAAGGAACAATGTTTTTGTGACTCATACATTTATCTGGTACACAACTGAAATGAAAATGAGATAGAAAATCAACAGAAGAAGAACATTTTGAAATTGTTCTTTAAAGGTCCCAGGATGCATGCAAAGTTTGAAAAAGTTAGTACTTTCTAATTAAATAGGACCAAATAACCTTTGTCTGCAGTACGCATGGTATTTCAGCAGTGTGAAAACTCTAACAGTAAGAGACAATCAGAGTCTCAGCATTTAAAAAAGAATCAGTATTTAAAAACTGGAAAATAAATTATTCCATTACAACAGGAGAAATATGCACAATAGTAGTAGAAAAATGTTAATATAATTTTCTCCATATGTCCTACGTTCTGTAAGAACCCATTAATTTCCTATTTCGAACCACAGTTCAGAACCATAGTTCTGAATGGGACCCTATGAACTCTGTTATTTCCTGGCCAAAAATGTGCCAAAACCCAGTAACATTCACACTGTGTATATTTAGCTCTATGGATACAAAAAGTTCCATCATCCAGTGTTATCTTATCATACCTCCTACATACTCAGCAATTTTATGAGGACTGACTTGGCCATACTGAACTCAATTAGCTAAGGACACATAAGGACGATACATCAGCATAGTTACCTAATTCACTACTCATCACTAAAGGAGAAACATTCGGCTAATAAACATGCTACTTCCTTATGGCTCTTTAAATAAGGAAACCCACTGTTTTATGTCAAAGCTCTACTGCTTTAATTGTTACTATAATGATTTCTACGGTACGATAATCTACTTATTTGTTGCAAATAGCCTTATTTATTGCATAATGGAGACTGAGAATGTGGAGATTACATAAAACGAAGTGAATAAGAGAACCAATGTCAGATTTTCAATGAAATTTGAACTTAGAAAACTTTTTATAGGTTCACTTCAAGATTCTAGTTTCAGAACAGCTACCACAGTGTCATATGTCTGTTTGGCCAGAATTCAGGAATCTTGCCCCAGATTTGCAGTCACACTAGCTGTGGCTGGAGCACCTCTCCTGTGAAGACAGGCTGAGAGAGTTGGCGTTGTTCAGCCTGGAGAAGAGAAGGCTCCAGGGAGACCCTATAGCAGCCTTCCAGTACCTAAAGGGGGCCTATAGGAGAAATGGCGAGGGACTCTACCATGGAGTGTAGTGATAGGACGAGGGGTAATGGTTTTAAGCTGAAAGAGGGGAGATTTAGATTAGATTTTAGGAAGAAATTCTTTACTGTGTGGGTGGTGAGGCACTGGAACAGGTTGCCCAGAGAAGTTGTGGATGCCCCAACCCTGGAAGTGTTCAAGGCCAGGCTGGATGGGGCTTTGAGCAACCTGGTCTAGTGGGAGGTGTCCCTGCCCATGGCAGGGGGGTTGAAACTAGGTGATCTTTAAGGTCCCTTCCAACCTAAACCATTCTATGATTGTATGTAATACTTTTACTACAGATATTATCTGTTAATGCTATGTGACCTTCCTTCATATGTAAACAAACTACTGTGTCAGTGTTTCACACAAACAAAATGGTAAAAAGTACACAGAACTCTTTGGCTACTGATTCTATTGCTCTAGGTTCTGATTAAAGTAATTTCTTGTATTTCAATAAATGAGTAACTCAGCTTCAAAACAGCAACGTAAATGCTTAGTTATCATACACTCAAGTAATTTGCAAACTCAAGATCTCATAATTTCACGATGAGGAAACAGTGTTGATCAGAAAAAGAAACCTGCTACTCAGAAAGCCTGCATGTCACGTGGAACCACTTAAAGCCAGACAACAGGAAACATTTGGCAGTGGATTTTTCCTTCTGGGTCAAAAATGAGATTCTAGGCACTTACAATCCAAACTGTGGAGTGTCTGCAGTTCTTCTTTGGTCACGCAGTCCTGATGAGAAATAACTGTCCTTAGGAGAAAGATGTTAAGGTAGCTATCCTTAAGAAGCGGCTTAGAAATTGTTCTTGCACTTTAGAATAGAACGTTATTACATTCCAAAGAAATGAAAAAAGATACACTCAACCTGTCCACTTTGGAAGTGGGCAGAAATGATGAAGGAAAGCCTTCTGCTTTGTCAGCTGTGTACCCTCTGTAAGTGCCCTGGTGTTTAATTTGCACACAAATTCATCTCAGAAGCTAGGCATGTAGTCAAACACATCTCTCTACTGCATGTCTCATGCTGGCTGGCTTCCAGTGGCTTCCTGTTCAACATAAAAGAGCAATCAATTGAACACTCTCAGAGTTGTCCACACTTTCTCATTGATACAGGGAGCACAAGCACCCAGATGGGTTTCTGAATGAACTTTCTGCTGTCAGTATTTATTCATCACAATGCAAAAACAATAACTCTATAAAACCAATCTGAATAAGGCAGAATTTAGGCACCTGTCCACATACAAATGGATTACAATGGGTTACTCCAAAAGCTTTATGTGTATACAGAACTTAAGTATCCGCTAAATATAAAGGCTGATTAGGGAGGAAGCTAGTGGGTTGTAAGTACTTAGACAATTAGGTAGGCTAAAGCACTGTCTGAGAGTTATTGACTCAATTTTGCTAAATTCAAAATTAGGTAGAATTAAATGGGATTTAACATTGCCTAAAGATTTTATTTTCTCTCTTCTTTTTCACAGTCTAAAATGATGTGAATCAAAACTTAGGATGCTATAAAATTACAGCACCTCCAAAAATAATAAAGTCAACTTGATACTGTGAATTTATTAATTTACCTCAATGTTTTCACACACATATCCTTTACGTTGAAAAACTTGGCAAAATGCCTGATGGACTGTTCTGGTTACATACAGACACATTTATAACATGTTTTTAAAAAAATCTGTCTCCCTCTTTTTCCAAAGTAACACAACTATTCCCTATATTATTAGTAGCATTACTGTTATTTCTATTTATTATAGTAAGTTTCCAGGCATCAGGACTGCTTATTATATCTGGAAAGTGAATAGAACATTTGCATTTTACAGTAATACAAATGATTAACACCATTCTAGGTAGAAAAACATAAACCACAATGTTCCTCATTTCATAGCTGAATTGCCTTTCTGAGAGGCCTTAAAGTGAAACGAATATGTAGTCTTACATCTTTCTCTTCAATATCTCAAATATGGACTCTCCTTAACTTCAGTTTCACTTTATTTGACTTCCAATTCACGAGTTAATGTTAATTATGGATTATTAATAGTGGGAAAAAAGTAAGAATCAATTTCAGATTTTAAGAAACCCAGCCTTAGACTGAGTTTGGATTTTTGTGAACATTCCTGATAAAGTTTGTATGTACGGAAGCCCAAATGGGATTAAGCACATTAATGCTTATGCTTAAGTAGGCTTAAGTAATTTGTTGAATAAGGGTTTATCTCATTTTCAGACTCGGTATAATGGGCACTGGTAATAAAAGTTTTCAGTGAAATACAACAGCCAGAAATGACATTAAACCCAAGGCACGCAATTTCTTTTGTACAGAGAGGATTCACAGTTACAGAGTACAAAGCTGTTTTTTTTAAATGCTCAGTTGTCAGGTCTTTTCTTCAGAAAGAAATCAGGTTCTATCAATTTTACAGGCTTCTCCAGGGACTTACTCTATGAAACCATGAATTTCTCTACTACTAAAAACTGAAGTATAAAGAAAAAAAAAAAAAAAGCCTCACAGTTTCCAGTATTACCTTGTCAGTGGTTCTCAAATACATTTGTACCACCAACAAGAAAAAAAAAAACAAAGCTAAAAGAGAAAAAAAGTTGCTAGGCTCAAAAAATGTCCGAAAATGTCAAATGCCATTAAACAGCCCTTCACAGAACTGCAGTCTTATCACAGCATGTCTTAATGGCTAACCTGTGTAGTAAATCCATGTAGTAATCAGTGCCCAGATACCACCACGCAACGGATCTCTTAACTCCAGATACCTCAAATACCAGCCTTTTTGTCCATAAACTCTTTTCCTCATGTTACTAACATAGAAACAACAAATACAAAGTATCTTATGATGGATTTTTTCCCCACAAAATATAATAACAGTAAACCCAATTTGGTCAGACTAACCATGAACTTCTACATAAGTTTACAAATTTCAACATACTGCTTTAATATTTCTTAGAATCATAGAGTCTTCATCGTTGGAAAGGACCTTAGAGATCATCGAGTCCAACCGTACACTCACAAAAAAAAACCCTACAATCTCTGCCACTAGAGCATGCCCTGACGTGCCAATTCTACACGTTTCTCAAATACCCCTAGGGATGGTGACTCAACCACCTCCCTGGGCAGGCTGTTCCAGTGCCTGACCACTCTTTCAGTAAAGTAATTCTTCCTAATATCTAATCTAATCCTCCCCTGCCGCAGCTTCAGACCATTTCCTCTGGTCCTGTCATTATTCACTTGGGAGAGGCCAACACCCACCTCTCTACAACCTCCTTTCAGGCAGTTGCAGAGGGCAATGAGGTCTCCCCCCTCAGCCTCCTCTTCTCCAAACCAAACATGTCTAGTTCCCTCAGCCTCTCCTCATATGACTTGGATATCATTCTGTTATAAAGCAGCTAAGGTTCAAACATGAAGTTTTTAATACAAAACTGAACTTCTTCTCATGTACAAAACTATTTGTTATGCATTATTGCTATCCATTTGCTATGCAACTCAAACTGATTATTTTTTCCATGTACCCATAATTTGTCAGGCAGTACTGAAAGCAAAACATTCCCTGAAAGTGTGTCTTCTGGTTACCACTAAATTGCAAACCACAAAATAACAAAATGTAACATACTTATACTATTTAAGATCTTCCCAGTTGATCACTTGGAAATACTTCAGTTAGGAATGTGTCAGTGTTCAATTCAACTTTAATTTCCACCTAAATTTGAGTATCTTTAGTAGTAATTAAAGTCCATCTTGAAAACCAGTATGGTCATCAATACTTCAGATGATTTCTGACACATATCAACAATTCCAGTATTGTTTGATGCCTCTCTTCTTTCTCTATCTCATCCCATTTAATTTTGCTGTTCTATGATACACCAAGAGACAACACAGCCCAGCAGTGCCCAGATTTACACAGTGCTGGACAAGGATAGCCATACTTTCACAAACAGTAATTTACAAATTCAAGAAAATGGTGTCAGTCCAAAATTTTTAAAGAAATTAGCTCATCTGAGGTCACATATCTAGAATTATAGAATGTAGACATTTATAATTACATGAAAGAGATCTCTGGAAGTCATCTCATCCAAACTGTCAGTCAAAGAAAAGCTATCTTAACCCCCTAGGTTACTCTGGGCCTTGTCCAGTCAATTCTGAAAATACCCAAAGATAAACAGATTACAACGTCTCTGCTATGTTACATACCTGTGTAGTGGTGTCTAGATTGTACAACTAGTACAGTAAAAATGCATTTGCCTGAAGACATCTGCAGACACGGGGAACTGGAAATTTACATTGGAAATTAGAGAAGGTACATGCTATACACAAGAACAAAATGCTCAGCTTCATTCCTTAAAACACAATCAGAAAATGTAGCATAGCCCTAAAATAAGCCACAAATTTTGTTTTCAATATACTTATTTCCCATCACTGTTCAGCAGGGTATAATAATCACCTGCTGGTTCTTTCTAGGCAGAATACATATTGCACTTTTCAGTAGCTGCTTCAGTGTGTGGGTGGCATGTTCCTGAAACTACCAATAAAATTTCAGCTTACTGCAGAAAAGACAATGCTGCAAATCAAGAGTTTAGCAGAAATACATCAACCCCATTTAAGTAAACTCATCATTTAATCCACAAAATTAAGAAGAGGAAAAAAAAAATATTTTTCACTGAAGATTAGAAATTACAGGAAAATATTATAGATAATATAACAGTCTTACTCTGGCTGTTCATGTTCCAGGTATACTGTATGCCAAAGTTTTCCTGGCTAATGGTGGTCACCCCTGGAAAATAATACTGTATCTACCATGTCTATATCATAGAACCATAGATTCATCTAGGTTGGAAGGGATCTTTAAGATCATCATCTATCAAATTAGTACCTCCCCTGTAACGTATAAATTAGATAATGCCACAAGGCTTTCTATTTCTAATTTAGGTGAACTTCAACACCAAGTAATATTAGCCAAATCTGTTTCTTTACCAGTTTAATTTGAAACGTACTTCCACTGAATGCACTGAGAGGTAAAGTTGTTAGCGAAGTGAAGAACTACACCATTTCTTGGTTCCAAGATGCTAAAATACTTTAGCCAATAGTGTTTAGTTAAAAATATGCTCTTTGGTTTTCTGTGTTTTTATTAAAGAGCAAAGAAGAAATACTCCCTCTGTTATACTCCCTCCTTTTCACCTCAGGAGTTCAAAAAATTACTTTAACACTAGCACTGAGCTTAAAATCTAAGAAAATTTTGAGCAGCAACTGAAAATAGAAAGAGTTCAAACTAGAAGAATATGTTAAAATGAAAATAAATAACACCCAATAAATTTCCCAGTATTAAAATTCTCCAGAAAGGGGCAACATAGAGTCATGTTGTCTCTCCCCAGAGAGTACCAGGACAGAAATTTTTTTAGGAACAGACTTGATCTCTATGTGAAAACTGAGTTAACTCCTTACTTAATTTCCTCATTTGTCTCTAATGGATCATGAACTGTCTTTGCAATTGTAAACATAATTGCAACATAATTATTTTCAATGTCAGGCTTTCTATAGAATAACTATAACCTGCTTCTACAATACAAACACAATACAAAATTCCTTCCCATTAAAAATTACTTCTTAAAACTATATAAAAAGAAGTAAAGACAGACATGATGATCTTCTGGAAGACATACATAAAATACATAACCCTATTAACTGATGCATCAAATTCCAAACTCTAAATATGCCTATCACAGCCTATGCTGATAAAGAAACAGTATTATATACAGTTTATCTTCTAAAAGATGTAGTCAGGAGTCCACTTTCTATTCCCTCCCTCTAAATAAAAGACTTCTTTTTTTTGGACAATTCCCTTCCACAGGAGAACCTGTGACAAAGATGCTAGAGTTCCTACCTCTAGAAATCCTGGAGGTGTATAAGCAGAATATACATCAATCTTAAAAGTAAATGCGAAGGTCTACCAGAAGTTTTTTGCTTCTTAAGAGATGAAAATCTGACATTAAGCTAGAAACGCAGCGCTGCTTTAAATATTTAAGTAAACTTTCCACATCTGTCTATATTTTTGTAAATAGCCATGCTTCCTGGTAACATGAAGATCTATATTTATGGCTTTTAAATCAAACTTCAGTTTTTCCATAGCAACTGCATTGTTCTCTTTACAGATATTACTTTCAGTTTTTAATAGACAGATGTGGTCCTGGTTGGCCGTCATGTCAAACATAGGGAATAACTGTCATGATTTTTAAGTTATGCATGCAACACAATTCAAGAGACAGTGCAGTCAAACTGCTCCAGCAGCTTCCTAAATGGGACATAGCTAAACCTACCTTATCTCACAAATGCTTTATATCACAATTAGGAAAATATGCTGGCATGGCTGTCAAGATTAAGGTGTGCAGGCTGCTTGCTTTAAACTGATAATATTGCTACAATCACACAGGAGTCTGCGCCACCCATCTTTCTGATATTGCAGACAGCCCTGTATTTATCTCTGTACATCAGGCCCTGTTTGCCCCTTAGCAGAGACATATTCAAAGCACACTATCCATTAAAAAGAAAATGGAACGAAAACTACAGAGTTTCATACATTTGGAGTATGCTGCTTTATTCCAAAGAAAATGTGAGTATGTATGTGGGTACTGATAAACTTTGTAAAATAAATATATTAGGAGCTGAACAGTAAATTAACCTGCACTGCAAAACAGAAGATTAAGACCAAGAAACAATTCTATTACTGGCACACAGAAGTGCTCTACACTTACTTAGCATATTCCTTATCCTTTCATTTCCTATCCTCCTTTTTACCCTTTTTTAAAATGGGTGCAATGTTTCCCTTTTTCCAGTCACCAGGGACTTCACCTTACTGCCGTGACTTCTGAAATGTCATGGAAAGTGGCTTGGCAACTACATCAGCCAATTCCCTCAGGACACTGCAATGCACCTCATCAGGTCCCATAGACCTCTGTATGTTCAGGTTCCTCAGGTGGTCATGAACCTGATCTTCTCTTACAGTGGGAGGAACTTTGCTCCCCTTGTCCCTGTCTTGCAATCCATCCACTTGAGAGGTGTGGGAAGAGAGATCATCTATACATATACAAGAAAACACAGGCTCTGCTTGTGCTAGGGCAATTTGGGACCAGCATTTTATCTCACCGCGTCCAAAGTTCTCTTAATGACTTTGTCTCAATGTTGTTTGCATTAAAACAAGGTAGATCAAAATGCCCTTGAAACTTTGTGAACTATCTAGATAGAAATACACTATGTAGATAGAAGCACCCTGCCTTCTCTGCAAATTTGTGATCTTCCTGTCCCTAGAAAATGCATCCCACCCCTACTGGATGAGGCTTCTTCCAGGATACAGTGGAAACAGGTAGCTACGTTTCCAGGGTTGATTTGTTTATATTTTTTAACCTAGGCTGGTAGAAGTGGCTGCCTTGCACAAAATGGTACAGAAATTAGAGCACTCACAGGAGATACGAACAGGTTTCAGGTTTTTTTCTGTTTTAGAGATCCACATTCACAGCCCCTATCTATTACTACATAGGCTTTTTTATCAGGCTTTTCTGATATGGGGGTACCTTCAAACCTTTTATTATACTGAAAAAAGTTTGATACAAGTTAAAATTTGACCAGATGAAAAAGCAGCATCCAAAAGTGACCATAACTCTGTAGTCTTCAGCTTATGGCACTTCACATAAACTGTCATAAACCCATACATAGAGCAGGGACCAGAATTCAAACTCCTTTTACCAAAAATATAAAGGGGTGAATCCTTACTCAACCTAAATTTGCTGTTCTTGCCTCTGTGAGGACAGAAACTTAGCTCTGTTCAGTGACTAACCAAAGACAATGTGGAACAGCAATGTGTCTGAACCAAAACAAGAGATCCATGACAGACAGGCCAGCATAGAGAAGATATGCATCGGAAAGGAGCAGACTGGGATGAGGAGCTTGTTGAAATTCAGACTGGGAAGAAAAATCAGTTGAAGATCAGATTAGAGAGCAGTCAGTCTCCCACTACAACCATGGGAGTGATACAGGTTGAAAAATAGGACTGTGGCACATGTAGTCAATAACTGAAGGTCTGCCTGTGAGCGAGGCTGTAGCCATGTATCTACAGCTATATTGTAGCTGTCATTACAATTTACAAACTGCAGACAATGCGGTGGTACAGTCTTACAATCTGACTCTGTGGCTATCTTGTTTGTAGTCAAGGTCAGTCACAGTGCTGAAACCCCTGTTCCTGTATCTTCACTGCTATCATTATCTGTGCTGTGATTCCTTCAAGAAGAGCATACGCAAAGCTGTAGTGTCAACCCAATTACCTGCAGAAATCTGTCCTGGCAGCCTGTACTTCTTTGGAAATCCTCATAGCTGTTAACTATCCATATACATATGAAGCTGATTATGCTATTTCTACCTCTAAACCTTCCCATTTTACATTTAGCTGAATTATCAGTCTCTTGACGAATTCCTTATTTAAGATGGTCAATAATAATGACACTACAATGCTTCCAGCTTTTTTTACCTTAGCGGGCATTGCTCAAAAATATTTTTTAAGGATCATATCTCAGTTTTCTTTCCAGTACTTACCTACAGCATAGCGAGACGACAACAGCTAAATCTTATACTTTGTCAAATAATTCCTATTTTTGAGGCTACTCTGAGAGAAAACTATATATGAAATATCATATTCTTTTATTCCAGCTCTTGTACAGGAAGAATGTTCATTAATATAATGTTTTTATGGTGGCCAGAAATGCAACCATTAAAAATCTTGGTAATTCCTGTAGGAAGTTTTTACAAGAACAAGATCCACGGAAGAGGGTCTAGTACTATTATATCATTTATAAAAGCTTGTATCAGTTTAATAGACATTTCATTGCAGAGTAAACTGTTTCCAATGAAGCTTGCGATGCCAGAATTTGAGACTGCTGTAGAAGCGCTTTGAGGGTTTTACATCTTTGAAAGTTTTCAAAACTGTTTTTACTGTGCTGATATTTAAGATTACTAAAAAATTCTGGAATCTGTAGAAGATAGTTATTCAGTCATACAGGTGGAAAAAATGTTTTTCTTTTGTACTGACTGGCAACCAAAAAAATATAGAATCTGGAATTTCCTAAGAAAGGTTTTACAAAGGGTTGAACTGCTGCCCAAAAAGAAAAATTAATTTCAGAAAAAAGCAATGACTCCATATTAACCATAAAACATAACCTACAAATGGAATTCACTCTCTGCGAAAATAAGAAGAGGTATTTAAATTTCAGTCTTCCAAAATCCAGTTGCGTATCCTTGCTCTCTGGCTTTTTTTTATTTTGGGAATGGATGAAGCTGGTTGTTAGCTCCATTCTGATGTAGAATTGGGCACTTTCTAAAATCCTGAAATTTTTACAAGACACATAAAGATTTTCCATCAAGCTCTTCCAGGACTTCACCAATTGTGATGACTTTAATTGCGAGACTGTAAAAGAGAGTTACTTATTCTGAGAATACCTATATTATTGCTCTGTTAGGTTTTAAATGATAGCTGCAGAACAATTTACACAGAACTTTCTGTAACAGCCCTTTCTAAAATGACACTTCCCAGCACAGTACAGACAGAAATGCCATACGGCATGTCAGAATTATCTCCACCCAAGCCTTTTTCCATAACCGCAATGAAGAAATCATGTTCATCAAGGAGATAACTGCTCTTTTCTTTGTCATATTGAAAACTGTTAGCCCATAAGGTCACAGATGGACTTTGTCATAATCTCACCTAAAATTCATTTTCATTTTACCTTTGTAACTCTGACTGTGTATATAAACCAAGAATCAATCTTTATGTTTGTTCTCCTTTGATGTGTAAACACAGTATATTTATATAACTGTAAAATCTATATTTAATTAGATGAGAACTGTAAAAATGAACTCGTCATTTGTGTTCAAGAGTAACTGATAGACCCTTTTCCCTATTTTGGGATCTTCAGTAGAGTCCAGATTCTAAGACATGTCAAATACCCTTATCTCATTGTTTCATCATGATAAAGTCTGAATTTTCTGATATGTTAGTGGACTGACATGAGTATCAGAAATACATTTTTGTACTTTTACCTAAAACATGCTGTCGCTGATTATATCTATCACATTTTTTTAGATGAATTCAAGATATTGGTCTTACTCTAAAAATTGAAATAAATAATTTATGTTCTCAGTCCCCTAGTACAAGATGTTCTCTGCTGCATTCTGAAGTAAATGTGAAAGATTCAACAGATTAGCTAAGAGCTTGAAAGATTGCATACAGTGATGGTAACACTTTATACACTGAATTCACTGGTTTGTAATTTGGAGATTTTTCACTACTTAACTCCTTTCCTTTCTTCCATAAAAAGAAAAGCAACTGTCTTCAATTTTTATGGAGACAAACAATCTACATGATTCATTGCATGAATGAACATAGAATAAATATACTCTTTTTTGTACCCATAATTAAAAATTTTATTACTTCTCAGAGCAAGAAAGATGAGGTATTATAAGGTTGAGATTAAAATGTAAGTACAACGAATAAAACTAATTCAGGAGTCACTATCTTAAAACTTACATCGTTCTTGGAATGGATCTTTCTTTTTAAAAAGGAAAGAGATACCAACCAACCAAGCTAACTTTATTCTATTTTTCAAATGCATTCCTCAATTTGATAACACACTTTACATATACCTTATATTAAAAAGAAACAAAGAAAACAAAAATGTTTTTTAAAATTAGGAAATCACTCTATAATGGCATATATGTTCATCATAGGAAAGTTTAACAATAATTAACCCATCGGTGTTGCATATTTAGATAAGAAAAGTTCAACTGAAGAAATATTTTTTGAAAAAAATTCTTAAAAATGAGGAATTAGTAACTGTGGCACTCCTATTGGAAATCAGGATAATTCCAACAGCTCTGCACCTTGCCAAGTGTCTAAAATGATAGATAGTATGAAGGAGAAAACAGCTACTGAAAGGGGAAAGGAATATAAAAGCTCCTTATAAAAAGATAGGGCCGTGCTCATTGTTATTCAAGCACACCAGTTGCCATATCCTGCTTCCATTGACTGCAGTGGAAGCTTTAGCATTGACTTCAAACAGGTGCAAGTCCCATGAGACTAAATGGAATAAAACGTACAGTCACGGTATGAAAGCAACAGTGTATAAAATGTGGTGAGACAGGATATGTAATTCCAATCTGGTACACAAGAATCTGACAAAGCTATTTAAATGCAGTGCCAAGTAAGGATGCAACTGAAAAGACAGATATTTCTAAACAGAAACTTGGCAGGCCTACATTCAATGCTACAAGAAAAGTACAGGAAAAATGTTACAGAAATGAGAGTGCTAAACTATAGTGGGGGGAAAGAACAAGGGAGACGCGGACGCAGCAATAAGCATCATCCTGTTCTGTAGCAATACAATATCACTTGTTCAGGACACAGCTGTTGGTGTGCCTTGGTGGGTACTGCAGACTGGTCTGCTCTGAGAATTGTTGGGACTTAGACCCGAGTATATTACCATTTTTATTTATTCTCCTCTGTATTAACATCAGCATTTGAAAATGTTTGGGGACTTTATTTTTTTTTAAACTTACATAATCTTCAAAGAAAAGTCTTTGGCTATATTCTTACATGAGTTGAGTTATGCATGACGTCCTCAATTAATTCTATAAAGAAAGTAGCTGAGATATCATTATATTAATTAGACTCTGGTCAAAAATAGAGTACTTATCCCAAAGGAAACTATGTGACTTCAAAATTTCTTTCCAGACTGAATCAGAAGAGAACGCTATGCAACACAAAAAACTATCTAAAATGGGGGTAATAAATATCAAACAGTCTCAATATTAAACTCATCTGGATGAGTGTTACAGCAGGATGACCGAACCTTGACATTTAATTTTAAAACCGGATTTTGAGGTTAAAATGAAGACTGAAGGTAACAATTATGAAGGGAGTAAGGCAAAACTAGAAATTACTGTAAGAGGTTAGACAGAGAAACTCTTCTATAGTTAATGTTTTATGATGAAAAGGTAAACATATACCTGTGCAAGCATGGGAAATCCCAGGTTCCTGCATCCATTACAAGGTGTCAATGCCTCCCATAAACCTGAAGGACCACAAGTATTTTCACCTGCATCATCTTCTTCTTCCTCTCTTGGTGACAGACATGTTGAAGAAGGCCTCTGTGCATAAAGAAACAGTACTTTCAAATCAAACACAGTGATATATTGTAAAAAAAACATTTTACTTAAGGAAAAGTAAAACTTAAAAGATTCACATTTATAAATTCCAAAAGATAAACTGCTATTTTAAATAAAAAGTAACTACTCAATTGTCAATCTGCTGTATGAAAATCACACTTTCTAAGGAAGATGCATATTGACCTATCTGCAATTACACTTTAATTATGATTGAGCATAATATTCTACATTAAAAAAAAGTATTTATTTTCTTCATTATCGAGTAATTGGCAATTTCTACCTCATTTTACTTTAAAATTTGCTTTAGTATCATTAAGTTTAGGATAACCCACAAAGAAGAAAAACTAACATTTATATATTAAAAAAAAAAATACTATCCCCAAGAAGGAAATAATGTAAGGTAAGGGGATCTTGCTTCAGTGGTCATCTGTTGTGTTCAGAAAAGTAAAGTAGAGCTGTATTATATTTGCCTGATCAGTCCAAGGTTTTTGCAGAAAAAAAGATAAATTCAATCAAAATATGAGGTTTCAATTTTTATTTTGTATTTACGAATAATAAATGTGTTAGCTTATTTTGTAGGCAAAAAAAAATTATTTAAAAATGACCTGTCTTATTTTGTTTCATCAGCTAGAAGGGAAGAAAGGTATGGGGAAAAGTCATCAG
>VYZM01008537.1:8245-19929 GCA_013398915.1 Dromas ardeola | reverse complement strand
TTACGGCTTCCATATTGGCCTCAGTGATAAGGGAATAAAGCTGATTTTTGCTTAAACCACAATCCTAATTTTTTGTGGCAGCCAAAATCAGGAAAAGTACAGAGTTCCAATTTATTGATGTTATTTTGCTACACAGGATAGTCCATCTCGCGACTGAATGAGTGGCAACTTTTATTGATTTAAGGAGAAGGAGGAAAGTTAAGCCTGTGATGAATGTTTTTTAAAATCTCATGTTAAAAAAACATTATGACAACAAAAAAAAGTAAATTTTACTCACATCTTAACTATTCCTCTGTATTTAAATTGGAATATGTGATAGCTGTTCTAGCCTGCTTGACATTTGTTTGTGCAGCCTACCGGATATTCAGATACTAAATGCTGTCTTTAGTAAAGCTTGTTTATCTTAAACAATCTTTCAGAAGTGGCTGGACTTTTGACTGACCAACATAATGCTGTTTGAGAAATGGCTGACCACATCTATTAACCTGGTGGTAACATTAGCTCTAAAGCACTGCTATGAGGCCCATATAAAAATAATGAAAAAAACCAAACCACTTAACGGCAGATTATTTCAGCCAATAGAATAAAGAAATGTGTGGAGACTGCTGTAAGAAAGGGAATGCAGAGGTGAAGGAAAAGTAGGGGGGGAAAGAAGTGAAGAAACAGCAGCAGTTCTGAAGATGAACACAAGCTGATGGAAACTGTAAGAGAAGCAAAGGCACGGCACAAACAGGAACTAACTCAAATTGTGTAACATCTGAGGATCATTTAACCTTTGACTCTTGTGCTAACTTCCTATACACAGATGTGGTTGGTATACCATTAATTTAAGCAGAAAAAAATATTTCTAAATTCTATTTCAGCTCACTCACCAAAGATGAGAAACACGATATATCCATCGCTACTAGTCAGATTCCCCTCAGTTAGAAAATGGTTGTTCCCTTATTGCAGACTTCATGAATCTAGCCATATCTTCTGAAGTTAGGTGGATTTATTTACTTTTTATTTTAAAAGTAAATTTCTAAAACATTCTTAGCATGATATTTCATGAGGTTATTTTGACAGTCAAGTGGTACCACAGAATGTGTTGCCATAGCAACCAGTATTCCTACACAGATTATTAAAAGGATTGAGTTAACTCTGCAGAGTGTGGGTTGTGAAGGACTATTATTGCTATGCATTTGCATAGACAAAGGAAGCAGACTACAGGTCTTTCCCTTATATTTATGATGCCATCTTCCATGGTGGTTGCCCTACGTTTATATTTTAAATCTCAGAATTGTTGTACCAGAGAATAAAGTGCTTCTTGCCCCCTGGAGCAAAAAGCACAGAACTGCAGCCGTGTTTGGTACAGGAAAGCAGGAAACCCACATTAGATGTGACCTTACAAGCCAAAGTAAGTGAATGAAAACAAAAGTCACCCAAAAAAATTATAGTCAATGCACCCTCTAAAGATAAAAAATACACACACATAATATCGGAGAAAATTTTTTAACACAACTAAAGGAAGATAAATAATGAAATTCAATACATTTGAATCATTCAAGGGAGAACATGTGAGTATTTAGCCATTACAGGAACAGAGTAGAAAAAAAATCAGAGCAAAAAGACTATTGAACAATAGAAAAATACACAAGCAGAATGAAAGAGAGTTGTAGTATTTCCATTAGTTTTATTTTATACAAATAGCCTAAGATAGAGGGTGGATCACAAATTTAAATTAATGTTGTCAATATAAATGAGAACAAGTGGGGCATATTATATAGGCAGATCTCCTAATCATTCAAAAAAGGACCAGTTGACGTCAGAGTTCATTAGACACACTGTTGGAATAAATTGACTAGTACTCTTATGCAACTAGACAATCCAGTTATGAATTACATGATACAGGCTAATTTACAGACTACTGCAGAGTAGGGTTGGCTCTTTTTATACTTAATGACTGATTTCTGTCTTCTTGCCCAGATTTCTGCTACTGATAAAGCACTCACATGGAAGCATTAGGAGAAACGTACGCGAATGGTCAAGAAACAGTTATCGCTACCACCTTTCTATCCCAATCCCTGCTGCCAGAAGCCCAGTTCTTCCCAGACAACAGGTGTTAAGGGGTAAGTGGGAGTTGCTGCAGGGACAGAGCTGCAGTAAAGAGAAGCAAAGGAGTTAATAGTTGCATGAGAGAAAGAGGAGTCAGAAGTGCCCCAAATGGGGTAGACTGGGTTTGCATACCCTGGGGAGAGGGATGCACCTGGAGGAGACAGGTGAGATACAGAAAGATCTACAATCAACCCACAGACCTCAGACTGTCACACATGCCCATAAAACTCCTGACCACCCAGTTTCCTGCTATTCTCTCCCAGCCTTCATTCCTTTCCCAGAACTCCCTCATTTTTCTGTTCTGTTGGATAATTTAATTTTGCCTCCTCAGAGATCCTTTGGACATGAAAATCTAATTCTATGTGTGCTGCTGGGAAGCCTTGAAATAGCCCTGTGGGAAGAGTTTTAGTGGAACCAAAGTTATTTATGCCCAATTCTCGGGGGGGTGGGGGGGAAGAGAGAGAGGAAGAGATTCTGTCACCTAAAGAAAAACAGACACAATTGAGAATCTTTTATTCATGACTGTTTTGACTCCAAAAAGAAAAAGCAAATGTAGTTAGAAAATGCCACCAAGCTCACAGTTACTTAATTAATTGAATTTGACATTATGAAATGGTAAAGTCAACATAAGCTGTAATATTAAGCTTCAAAAAGGCCAACTCTGCCTAAGCTTGAAGAGGCATGAGTATAAGCCTCATATATCCTGAAACAAAAGAGACAGAAAACCCTAAAAGATATTAGATACAACATATAAAAAGGAAAAGTTGGTAGGGAAACCACAAGACATTGATACAGAATAAAAGATTTAATAAAATTTCTGGCTTTTACTGGAACACTGAATTAGGTATTAAAAATTGCTTATAGCAGTAGGAGACTAACAATAATAATAATACAGCAGTAAGGGAGTAGTAAGACCTAGCATAAGGACATTAGACCAATTAATGGTAAGTTTTCCTTGGATTCTACTGGGCCTGACACATCACCTCTAATTTTCATATCTGATGAGCATTTACATTATATCTTTGAAAATTTAGGTATGGAAGTCTTCCTCTTCATTTCTCCATCTACACAAAAGGCAAAATTTGCCCAGTAGGGTATGTTAGGCTGAAGGATACTTCATTCTGTAAATAAGCTATTTGTCCTCCTGGTATATGTACGTACATCAGATTGGCTATCACAGTAACTTGACATCTCTCTCCTGATCTAAGAGAACAAGCCAATATTTAGCAACAGACAGAATGATGAGTCTAAATAAAAAAAAAAAAAGCAGAGAAAGTCTGTTCCACTCCTAAAAGTCAACAGGAAAAGAAAAAGAGATCACCTTTACTCTTAACTATTTCTTAAAGCTACCAAGTTCACAGCTCAGGAAGCTTTAAACCATGTATAAAACATACATAAAGTTTGAGCTTTCCTTTTTACAGATGTTAACAATTTCCTGACTACCATATGACCTCATTATCTAGTCAAGTTTTCTCTATGAATACAGTAAGTCATACAAAACCTCTTATTTCCTTTTATTTCCTCTTTCTCTCAGTTTTTAATGAAAACTCGTCTGCTTTCTGCCTTGACATTTGTCAGCAGCCATTGTTAAGCAAAATGTGATTTAATTCCCTCATTTCAGGATACAAAGGAGATTTTCCTGTAGTAGTCCAGTGAAATCTAAACCCAAACATAAAAATCTTTCTTTACTTCTTTTATCTGTTTTTGTATAACTATAATCCGTTTGCAGAAGTATTGCAAATACCCTTTCAGACAGTATCCACTAGAGCAAGATAGTACCTGCAAAACTGTAAAAGTTACAAAATAATAGGACCTTTACCATTTCCTATTGTATCATAGTTCTGGACATTGATGTTAACTATTCATTTATCTTGCGGTATACCACATATTAAGAAAATAAGCTTTTTGAAATGGAGCAGCAAAAACGAAATTCGGAAGGCAATGTCCTTATTATGGAAGGTAGAAAGCAACCAGACATTTGATAAGCTAAATGCTGCCACTCAGTCTGGAACAATCAAGTCAGCAGGAGGTTTCTTCTGAAGAAACAGTTTGTCAGACATAGAACCATGCAAATATTTCATATGATCTGAACCGCTGGATTAGAGAGTCATGCCTCTGCCTCTCCTTTGCCTGGCCCAAAGGATATGTAATTATGTCGTGAAATACAAGTGACAAAAATAAAGTTCTGTATTCTAATAACTCTAATTTTACGTTATACTAAGAACTAATAAAGATGGAAACTGTTCCTGAATATCCTGTATAAATTAGGCTGAGCAGGTTGTTCTCTGCTGCTGCTGTTCCCAGCAGCTGTGGCAGCCAAGCCAGTGACAGCGGAGCTGGGACAGTGTTCCTGTGCTCTCAGTGCTCCCCCTGCTGCTGCCCAGGCTGCTCCCAGGGGAAAATGCCTGATGGATGCAGAAGAGAAAAAAAGCAGCATTTGGGCTTGAAATGTAACACCATCAGTTACTATTTTTCCACAGCAGGATCCCTCCATCAAACAAATGTATCCTTCTGGGATTCAGTAAGGATCCTGACAAGGAGGAGCCTTATTTACAAGACAGAAGGTATGTCTTACAGACGAAACATTTTGGTGGCCTAAGCACACCTTTCCTGCATCTCCCAAGACAGCCTTCTCCCTCCTTGGTGTTTCTCCATTTCCTATCCTCATTATCTTGTCCTTCACCTTACATGGCACATCTGCAGCTATTCTTTCAAAAATAAGTTCCCAGTTTACATTTCTTTCATCATTTCATTCACTATGAGTCTGGTTAGAGTTTGATTGCACCTGCTGTATTCAGAAAGGGAATACCAGGAGAACAAGGATGGTCTTGTACCTAAAGAAGCTGAATGCTGGAGAAGTGCACTGTGGACCTCCCTCTGCCATAATCCCTGTGGGATGCTGGCAATGTCATTTGAACTTTCTCTGAGAACGTCCCTAAGTTTGTGTTCCATATTTCCTGGCTATATTGAAATTGCGAAGGCAAGTTTGCAGAAGTGCCGGGCTACATCAGGAATCAGCGTGAGATATTCTGTGACCTTTTTCAGTGGTACATGAGACTAAGCGCTCTGAAAACCCAAGCTCCACCAGTCCCAGAGAGGGAGAATCCTGATCTCTACACACCACTGCACATCAGCCAAGCTGCATGTGATAGTATTTTCTCCCTGAGGCTCTGCAAAAAAACCCAAACAACTTGTCTGAAGCAGTCACACACTTTGAACTCAAGAATAGTAATATCTGAACCTGGGAAGAAATTCCTGTAACTTGAAATCAGCAGAGTCCTAGTAACTAACTACATGTAACAACAGTAACATGTATTAACTTTAGGCAAACATGATTAATTCATACACGTGATGAAAAGTACATGAATGTGTAGTTACTGCCCCTCAGTGGGCTAGTGCTATTGACACCTATCATGATGCGCACCCCAGAAATTAATCATTCTGCCTTCAGAGCAAGATCTGACAGTATGCTGGAAATACACCCTGGAACTAGTTGGCAAGCACAATGGACACTGAATAAGGTCAAAATTATAAGTAAAATGAGATTATAAAATGAATTAGTACTTCTGAATGAGTATTCTAAGCATTTCAATTTTTTAATTCATCCTTGCATGCAACTTAAATAATGACGATTAAGACAATTCTGAATCTTTGCATGGCTCTCAAAAAAGGATGCATACATATATGATATGACAAAAGTTTTAGGATTTAAAAACCTAGGAAGCTATTAATCAGAAAATACCAGGTATAAATTTAAAAATATACCTTTTCTTCCATTGATAAAGCAATTAGTATTTTTCAAGACTTAAGATAGCTTTTCATTTGATGAAAAAATAACCATAAAAGAAAAAAATGGCCCAGCAACAGACTGTCAGTTATTAATAAAAAGGTTGATCTTGGCTAATTGATTTTTCACTAAACATAAAAGCTTTTGAACTGAGTGTGGTAATCTTCATATGAAGAGTATTTCATCTCTATATAAAAGCCACTACTAGGATGCTCATATTTAGTGATCTGATATTTTGTGTGTGTATCTTAACTGCAAAGCAAAAGACACTTCAATGTGTTTCAGTAAGAATCTTCACTCTTCTCTAACTCTTGTTTAATTTTGCCATGTTGGTGAAGATTTTCTAATGACAGAAAATTCAAGAATTCAATAAATCGAAAAATTGCAGAGAATGGAACACTAAGTGCTTTTAGTAATTATAATTTAACCATAATTAGAAGGTATTTTTAACAGACGGAGCCTATATAATTTTCAGTTTTAAGTGTCTTGGGAAGTGTACACTGCATTTGTTTTTCAGTGTGAAATAAACGGGGTGAAGTATTAGCTGCTTGAAGCTGCAATATGCACTGTCCTGATTCAAAATTTAAACTAGTTTGAACTGTTTGAAAGCTAAGCATTTAATATGGGCTATTTTTTTTTTAATCTACTGATTAGACTAATTTTGGGATTGTTTAATCTACGGATTAGACTAGTTGTCTTTAATGCATGGAAATACAGGCACTTTCACAACTTATTTACTCCATCCTATTATCTGTGTTTGGGACAGGATTGAATTGCCTGCCAAATTAATTTCTCCCTCTTAACATTAGGTAAAATAAAGCGCACCTGTGTTTTAAGCACCTGTCTAACTTCGAGCATGTCCCTAATACTCGTAAATCAGATTATCTGCAGACTCAATATTAATTTCAAATGCTTAATATCAAAGCACTTCAAATGCTTTGCTTGACCAAGGAAAAAGAACTTAGCACACCAAAGCATAAAGCCCCAAGACAGAATTCAAACCAGCAAGCCATACAGACTGCAAGGACACTTTATGCTACAGAAATGCTTTTCTAGGGATGCCTTTCCATCCCACAGGCATAGTAGATTTGACCTAAGTTGATATGTAGGAAGAGTATACACAAATGTAGGCTGTGCAAAAATGCAGGAATTGGGTAACTTTTTTTTGAGCCTTGAAGTTTAAGCACATGAATAGTTCCAATTAACTTAATGGGATTTCTCATGTTAATGACAGACTTATGTGTCTCCCTGAATCAATATGCACATGACTCATTCCAAAATGTGACTCACTGTGAAAAACTCATGTACCAGTTGAAAAAGAAGAGACTGATAATGAAGGGTATAGGAGCCTGCAGAAAAGCAAAATCACGTGTTAATATTTTTAGAAATATTAAATAGAATTAAAAGCTCAAGCATGTTTACGTTTGCATAAAGGAAAAAAAAATATAATTCAAAGTAAAGACCAGTAATTTTGGCTTTAAATGTCACAGAACGAAAATACTGCTTGGAGAATAACTACAGAGGCATCTCTGTATTTAACATTCCTATACTATCTGAATGTTATCATGTAACATTTGAAAATCTCAGTGCAATGTAATTGCAAAGCAAATCAGCTGTAAAACATGTATTTTTCCTTTTTTAAAGTTGTGAAAGAGAGGGTGGATAAGTGGGTGGCAGAATGATTAAACTTATAGAAAACACATTATTTGTCATGAAATAGAGCAGAAGGAACAGAAATTAAAGCAGGGGAAAAATCAGGTGGTAAGTGAGTAGGCAGAAGTCACCACTTCATTACTCCTCCAGTGCACAGCTTTTCATTTAGCATACATATTCTCAGTAAAAGCGTGTTACTGAAAATGCAGTTATTATTCCATTAAGTTGCTGTTGGCTTAATGAAGGACATAAGAGAAAATCATACCTGAATAGACAAAGCCCATCTAAAGAGGAACTACATACAGCACTGAGTTAGTCATCTGAAAATGAATGCTGGTTAAGAGTGGATAATCAAAAAGGCCTTGAAGAATGTTTGTACTAGATCACCTACAGATCCATCAGCAACAAATCACTAGTAGTTTACCATATTGTCACCTAAGCACTAAATATAATACAAAACCAATGCAGTAGAATAGCTGACAATCAGTTGAAATGTCAGTGTGCTATAGAAGTTGAAGGCCTAACTGGAAAAGATCAGTCAAATAGTAATCTACCTTTTGATCTCAGCAAGACATGCAAGAGTTCAGACTCTTCTGAGGTATTAGAAAAAAGGATCATGCACACACACTCACTCTGTAAGAGATGCAGAATACTATCAACTGGACAACAGCTCTCAATGCAACCTGATTTACATGGCAGGTGGAAATAAAATTCAAAATCATCTTCACTAGGAAGGCAGAGGTTTTGCTATGGCTGGTAGGAAAACCCGCCAATGTGAAGCTCACATACTACAAGCTGCTGCTTTTTCTTGTCTTATATAATTAAAACAGTGATTTCACTGCAGTCATCTCAATAACCAGTACTACCCACAGATTTAGGACAGTGGTTGCTCCTTCTGTGCCAGCTCATCTGTACTGCTCTTTTTGCCTGTGGTAGATTCAACAGAGTAGGTACAGATCTACTGCAATACAAGCACATGTTTATGTTGTTTTCCAGACATACTCCTAGGTAGCTGAAGAACTAACACTTAAATCCTTTCTTCAGCCAATCATAGAGTGTCTTAAAGGTCCTGAAAAATACAGATAAACAAGTCAGTCAGTAACATGCCTTCATCTATAACTCCTGTGTAACACTGTATTTCTTATGAAGTATCTATGGCTAAATAAGTGATCTGTTAGAAGTATTTAGATTCCTTAAAGGAAACATCATTTTTGACAGAGACAAGAGCAAGGTAGTAAATATTCCAATACCCATAAGGAATCAACTATTAATAATTAAAAGAAAGACCAGCATAGGAATAAAACATTTTTACATTTTAATATTATTTTTGTCTAAGATTGACAGGCAGTGCTGAGGCTGCTTCTTTGCAGGCTGTGAACAGTTCATATTCTAGATATATTGGGCAGAGCACCAATATCCACAGAAATAACAGCAGTAGCATTAATAGAAACTGCTCAATCTCAAATAACTACTGAAGCAAATAAAATTGAAGAGCCTCTTCTGAGGTTTTCCCTTATGGCACTAAAATGAAACTTACAAGTTTAGGAAGGACAGATGCCAAGAGAAAAGAAAATAGATGATCAAAAATGGTGTAAATCATTCAACTCTTACATCCCTCTAGAAAAGTAAGGAAACTGGTGTAAAAACAGATACGTACATGGTCAAGTAACCATGGTTTCTGCTTCTAATCTCAATTTAAAAACTTACTCCCCTGACCTCAGCCAAGGGTTTCAGTATATAGTGAAGTTACAGAAAAGCTAAGGGGCGCATTTATAGCACACTGTTGAACTGTATTAATTCCATGGGCAAACATTTCTAATGAATAGTTAATATTAGGCAGTTGCCCCTTAATTCTGAGTTACTCCTCATCTTAAATTTTGGACAGGTATAAGAATCTGGTCCAATATATTTTTCTGCTATTCATTTTCTACTTGCTGAGCTTATTCACAGGGACTGAAAATATCTGCCAACAGAATGCAAAGAAACTATGCCATAAGTGGTCAACTACTTCAAGACTTAAAGACAAAAATACTTAATCCTTTTTATCTGTTAATTATAAAATAAATGTGCTTGTTGCCATTAGGATAGAATAAAAATGAAATTAAGCAAGTAGCCCAGACAAGTTGCCCAATGTTCTAATTTCAGCTACTACACAATTAAATAAAGCATTCTTTTATATCAGCTTATCATGGGTGGTCATTTTGCCCTGTGAAATATGGCAGGATATCTACCATTAGCATTACTTTTATATCTCTAATTAAGAAGAAGCGAAGATAGAAAACTGGGACTGGTGCTGCTTCTACTAAGAGACCACCTACTTGAACTTCAAAAGAATCATAGAATACGATATAGTGATACCATACGTTTACACTTATCTCCACCCCTTAATGGATCCTGTAGGGGTTCACATAGCTTTGATGTATTAGTAGGCTCCATCTTCTGTTTATACCATAGGGATAAAACTATACATACCCATATGGTTCTCACTCTTCTCATGCATTTCCTATCAGATGGTGAACATCAGGCTTTACTGTCAGCTCCAAGCTTAATAACTTTATTCTTATACTAATAGAGTAGACATGAAATCAGTTTTGACTTTAGGTATGTACAAAAGATATTTCAGATTTTCGGGCTTTTTTCCTATACTGTTTGTATCCTGTTGGCTAGGTAGAACACTCATTTATTCTAAGGTCGCTATGTATTAAAAAAACACAATCAAACCGCTTCAGTACCTGCTGACAACAGTGATAAAGTTCTAGAAATATTACAGAAATAGCTGTCTCTGTCACATGCAGAAACATCAAAAGCTAAAAAGTTCTAGACTGATGTAGTCCTTATTTAAGATTGCAGGATACAAAAAAGTACATTTTAAAGGATTCCTTCTCCTTCTTTCCTTATTCAGTTTCTTTCCCCTAGGGTAAATAGCTATATATGACTGTGAAAAATAAATATCCCACGTGTTCAAGCTCAGGCTTGTTACAAACTATCACAGCTAATTTTTCAAGAAAGCAAAAATATGTTTTCAGAAATTAAAATCTAACCATAGTTAAATGTTAGAGAAGTCCTTCATATTCCTTATAGATCTCGTACATTGTTACATATTCTATTGCTTAAATGCGATAAACCACATAGATTACTAAAATTTCACAAACATTTCTCAATCCTTAACGTTAACACTACCGATCTACTGGAGGGACATTTGGATCTTGATTAAGTTGCCTCTATGCTGAGGTCCAGTGTCTATCTTCAGGCATTCTGCCTAGATTCTAAATGCCACTCCAGAACACCGTGACTTTCCGAGTCCTTTGTCACATCTGCCAGCCCCATGTAGATATCTCAGATGCTGACCAGAACAGCACTAGATGCCTGTGTTTATGCAACTGACTAGAGGGCTTATGGTGGGATTCAGCTGCCAAACACAGGCACCCAGTGTCATTTTAGATACTACAGGGCAGCTGATGACTCTTAGTCACTGCTCCTGAAGGCATGACTGAGCCCATGTCAGCCCCACGCTTGGCACCTTGCACATCCACAGAGATAATTAACGTTAAGGCCGCTGGATCCCACCTTTGGAATTTCAGCACCTACTTGTGATAGTCTGATCAAAAAGGGAGAAAATGAATTTTAAGAGAACCAAAGAAGATCATGATGAAAAGAACTTGTTCTTTTGTGAGGGAGGAATTGAAAACCTGATTCTGGTGGGAACACTGGACAAAAGTCTGAGAAGAGGAGAAACCAGAGGGAAACGCATGGCAGGAATCCATGACAGATTTTTGGTAGACCTCTAGGGAAGGCCAGGACTTGAGGGAAACATCTCTGGTGACTGATAATCTAGTAACAGCAAAAGTTATCAGTCTTCATGATGACTTGGTTTTGTAATAATACGACAAAGAGACAACTGAGGTTAATATTACAAAATCCACTGTCTGGGTGGAAATCTCATGGTACTATCTTGTCCTTCTGTTCTTCACAAGTGACTGAAATTCTCTCAGAAGATCCCAAATGAAGCTGGAGACCATAGCTTAAAAATGGACACCATGTTGTACACTATTTCATACCCATAGGGTGATGGACACTGAGATACGGAAGAAATGGAAGAGACTAGTGTTCTGCTGTGCAAGCCTGGCAACAGTGTCCACAATGACCCAGG
>VYZM01008534.1:318852-351302 GCA_013398915.1 Dromas ardeola | reverse complement strand
TTTGTCACCAGGAAAGTGCAATTTAAGCAGTAAGCATTTCCTTGGTTTGAACCTATAATCCAACAGAAAAAAAACACGTTTTTCAAATTCATTTTATATTAGCAGCTAGACATTTCACAATAGCAACACTGGGAGATGCCCTGCAATTTTTAATCCCTGAATATAGAACAGGGTTATATTTCAATTCAAATAAAAATTTGGAATTTTGCATTGGTGATTTTCATTACCGCAATTGTGTTATTTTCACACAGAAAGTAAAAGTGCGTTTTTCATTTTGCTTCAGAAGTCAGCAGTATTTTACTAGCTCATGCATAAACCTTTAGGAATAAAAGATATCAGTAATCATCTTCTGCTTCCTCAGTCTCTCCCCTCCTACTACTTTTAACTCTCTCAGTGCAAATTTGAACCTCTACTTTGTTTTATATTTGAAAGAGAGGGGTACAAAATAGTCATGTGAGAGAAACCAGAATAAAAACAAAAGAGAGATGACAACAACAAAAAAGCAAACCACTCCAGGAAGGCATATGATACCTTACATAAAAATCCAATGTTATTTCTCTCCTTTTCTAATTATTACGAAGTTTCACGAACCTCTTCACTGAGAGATGCTACATATTCCTGTGTAGAGGATTTAACACTCTGTGTTGCTAAGCAAATAATACTGAAATTTTACAGAAAGGCAGTTTGTTTGACAGAGACAAAAGAATTGGTGGAGCTCATCAAACTGAAAGTCCATATCCTGCCTAAAACAATGACCAGCACCAGATGATTCACAGGAAGAATCTTCCTAGTCCCTTTATTGTTGACTTCTGACCTGAAGCATATGTCTTGCATCACTTACTTTCCCCTCCCCCGCCGCCCTGGCTACAGGATCTCTGGTTGTTTTTATTCATATAAATAATATCTCTGCTATGCAAAAGGATTACTGAAACAGGCTCCAAAAGACCTAGGAGTATGTATATCCAAAATAGTGAAGCTAGCAGGTAAAACCCATGTTTGTTTTTTTTAATGAATGATTTTAAGCAATATATTATGATACAAAGACTTTATATTTTATTAAATTTTATTAAACTAAGTTCTGCTTTGCAAATCCAACAACCGGGCTGCAGCCGCAACCATTAGAGCACAGCAGATAGCAAATATTAAGCCCAATGCTCCTACTACTTTGTCCGTCAGTTAAGACAAAAAAGCAACACTGCATTTGCAGCCTTGGTGGAATTCCGCTGGAACGGTTGCACCGTGTTTCTGTATAGAACACATTCCTTGTCCTTTAAAGGGTATGCTATCTTATACTTGAGAAGGGTTTCTTTCTTTTTACCTCCGCTAATTGAAAAGTATTGTTTACTGCCGATTTAAGGCTTGTTTTGACGAAGAGAGAGCTGATGAGGCACTCAAGAGCTTGGATTAAATCAATACTAGATAGAAGTGAGCAGCTTGTATATGCACTGTGAGATACACTTGCTCACATATTTATCTTCCATGTTTTGAGAGAAGGTTACAAATATTTTTATATATATACACACACATATAAAAGAGTGCGAGTGAGCAAGCTCACATTCCAAGAGAACTTTTCTGGCTATGTCAGGAGTGAAGTCCACCCCCTAGTAGACAAACCTATTTTTTTTCAAACACAAGAGGATATTATCAGAGAAGACCGTGCTGATATACAGAAACCAGAGATCGTCATAGCTTGGTGAGGTGATGAGCTGACGGGTGGATGGCGCCCATTATCTTCACTTCTCAATCCAAGTTTTCCTGAAAAACCCCAGGGGGAGGAGAAGGCTCCAACTGAGCATAAGGCACAGAGGACAAGAAAAGGATTAGGAGTGAAGAGCAAGGAAAGGAAGGATAATGCAAGAGATATTGCAGAGGTTTCAGAGAGCTGGAAAATAATTTCTAGATTAAACGACCAAGTTGTCTACTTGGTCTACTACTTTAAAGTATTTAAAGCAACATTCAGGTTTTAACAAGAACTCTAAAGTAAGAAACAATTGACTGAAAGGAATTTACCTTTACTATATATAGAAAATATACTCAGGTTCAGCTGTTTCAACGCTCCTTGGAATTTTAAAATGTTTCAAGCCTTTGTTCGGCAAGCATATCACCCGCTACACAGCCACCAGCCAGGGGAACCCGATACGAAGTATAAGGGGAAGCTGGTGCATGAAACTCAGCTTAACTGCTTCTACATCAGACCTGGAGGTAAGAACATTACCCGGTTGTGTGCACGCAAACTGTACTGGTATCTAACGTGCTGGGATAAGTATTCCCTTTCTATTCAAATAGAACCATCTGTATAATATATGAAACTACACTAATAACTTACAGTAATAGTTGGGGATAACTTACTGTGAAGTCCTGTAAATGTGATCTCACTACCACAGGATTTAGGTAATTCTGGCAATTCCCAAATTTGTGGACTTAAGTAAATGTACAGCTTCTCTTGGTCTTTTGCGCATCTAATAAACGTTGCTTTCCCACTTCCACTTTGCCACAAGAGGAAAAAAAAAAAAGTCACAGGCAAGGCTTGAAAGTAGAAGGAACAAGAAAGAAAAAGTGGGTTTTTGTAGACAAAGAGGCTCAGAAGTTTAACACATACAAAAGCTCAAAATATTAAACACATGTGCACCTATGAAGGGACTAATGTGAAACGGGGGTTATGCAAGAGATTTCTAAAAAGCAACTATCTCCATAATATTTTAATCTGCAGAAGAAATATGTAGGTATTCATGTACATATTTACACTGACCTGGAAACATCCACTTTTTATGCTATACAAGGAGGTGTGTATGAAGCAAAGGGTATACAGGTAGTCACATGAAAATAACCCCTTAAAAAAAATATTATCTGTTCCAACTTGAACTCTTCAGCTCTACTGCATCATATGCCTATCTTATCTTGAAAAGATGTCCGGAATTCCCAGCGCTGGCAGTACACTCTCAGCAGTAAATGTCCAGACAAGCTAATATGTGGCTTATATGCTGACATCCATAAATGGGAAACAAAGACTGTGTCTAGCAGATATACGCAGTATTATACTCCTTCCATTCCATTCAGAAGCTCATCCACAACTGCAGGATGGTTCCTAAATGCTTTTAATTCTATTCCATATACTTTTTCTACCAACTTGCTTGCCCAGGCAGGGATATAGTTCCACCATACACAAAATAATTACCAGCCATCAAAAAACCTACGTAGCTTTGTTATCTTAGCTCCTTAGTCTGTTTCTTCTCACATGACATACAGTTTCTCTGACTTTCAGATTGGACTCCATCATTCCACATAAGTGAAAACCCATGTTAGGAATACTGCACTTCTTTTCCTTACCGTTTTTCATTTTTACCACCTTTGTCACACAACAGAAACACATCGTCAGGGCAAAAAGATGGCTGCAGTCATCATAAGTTACGGTTGCAAAAAGCCGCTTTACAAATGCAAAGCATGCTAAATTGTTTGCTTTGCTCAGTCAAACATTGCTGCAACTGGTACCAAATCCTTAGTGTAGGAAGCGTGACGAAGAAACAACAAAAATGTCCTTTTAGGAAAGTCTGAATAGAAATATCTGTGCTGAATTGGGCTAGGTGACGAGGGACAGGATTTTACTCATCAAAACTTACATCTTAATCTTAAGGCCTTCACAACTGGCATGTACAATTTCAACTGAAAAACATATACTGTATGTAGTTTAAAGAAAAGCATGAATAATAAGGCTGCCCTGGAAAAAAAAAACAAACAACAAACAAACAACTTTAGAAATACTTACTAGTAAAAACAATTTTGCTTTAAAAACAACAAAAAGGGAATATTACAATTCCTCCTCTGTTTTCGGTTTTATCTATTTGAACCCTGAAAACCTAAATCACAGAACTACATTTATGCTCCACAATATGCACAAAAAATCCCCAAAGCCCTAAAGTAGAATCAACAAATACCTTCTAATCGTAATCACATTAGTAATATAGTTTCACTGGGGCCTCTGCATGTCATTTAGTCCAGCCTTCTGCTCAAAACAGGGCTAGCTTCAGTAAGATAAAGAAGGAAAAGAAGAAATTGTGATCAACTACAAGTTACCACGGAAAAGTATAATCTATTGCATTTTTTCAGTCAATTTATTTTCTTACAGTAATTTGCATATATGCATACTGCTTTACTTTACAAAAAATTATCCTGTGCCTTTTACTATGTTGAAAATCCACTCCTACTTCAATAAACTCAAGCAGAGTTTAGTTACAGAAAAAACAGGCGTACCAGGATGTATACCCTAGAAGAGGCAAGCCAGCCAACCACTAGACAGCAAGATCATGGTTCCTGATCTTAAAAATCACCTGTGTCGAGCCAGCACTGCGGCATGTCCATCCACACCCAACTGCAAAATAGTGTTTAGTTATGGCTATTTTTATATCTCAAAAGGCACGCATTAAAGACTTTTAGGCATCCTTGAAAATTAAAATGAGACACAGAAAGCACGAATTCTAATATATAAATGTATATATTTCATGGTTTTATGTATAAAAATGTAAATCAATATCTATACCATTTCCAAGGGTCAGTTTATTATTTTTTCTTGTTCTGAAGCAATTTCTACCACCTTCAAAGCACATTAAATTCATTAGTAGATTGAAGTATAGAACACAAAGGGAGGAACCATATGGGAAATATAGTAGGAAATTAGCAATGCTTTTATACATGTTTTTATAAACTGGTCTAAAACCAGATAACTTCTGAGTAGGTACAAGGAAGTCACTAAACTGAGCACTAGACAGCATTGCTCTCACATGAAAAAAATAAAATTATCATCATGATGCATCTGATAAGTAAGTTTCTTCCTGCTTATATTTATTTGCCCCTCTCAAGAATATTTGCACATGACAAATTATAAAATAGTTAAGTTCGACACAAACCATAAAACAGGTTTTGAAAAAAAAAAAAATCCATGCAACATGACAAAGCTCATTCTGTCTGAAAGTCAACCTTAATTTTCTGGGTTTAGAATCAACTCTTAATACAACATAAAAGTATTTTCAGTATGTATATCTTCCTTTTAAATTTAAAAAAGGCAAATAATATCTATGCTTAACAGTGTTAGCATTCCAATGCCCTCGGCAAAACTGAGGTTTCATTTTAAGGTCAATAACATCCAGGGAAGACAATTGTGACCTCTGCTGCTGTTTCTGTCTTGCTGGATGCATGATGAATTTTTATAATGCTGATGAAAGGAGAGAAGGTGGAATGGGAAGAAGGAGGAGTGAATTGTTTATTTCTCTGAGATAAAAATGTCTCCAAGGACAGAACCTCAGGTAAACCACAAGCATTCGTATTCTGAACAAATGGCAATGGTCGGTCCAGGCAGGCTTTTAAAAAAAAAAAGCTCTACCCAAATCTGTTTAGCAAAAAACAGGCTGAGGAGCACACACCTCTAATGAGGGCTAGGCCATTCTGCCAAAATTACTTTGAATTTCTATAGTTCGAGCTTTCACTTTTCAAACACTTTTGTTCCAAAGTGACAAATGTTTTTCAAAGAGTTTTAAACTACAGAAATACTTGCTTCAACCGAACATGCAGGCCAGAATAATAATTTTGCAATAAAACTTAACCTCAAAAAAATTGTTTTTAAGTCATTCAGCTGTGACAAAAACATTGCTTTTTGCTTAATGATGCAGCAACAGAAAGCCATGTAATATTTCTCAATCAGCAGACCACTGAATTTAGAGAAAAACAATAAAAATTGAATGAAGTTAAAAACATTTAAAGGTATTTGTTTCAAAATTCAAAAAAGACCAATGAGCATTTGGGGAATAATCAATTGAATACACATTTCAACTTTCAGTGTTCATCCTGTTGTTTGGTTTTTTTTTTTTGTTATTGGGCCAAATGCTGTACACTGGCAGGTAGGAGGCTGATAAATAAGGCTCTCCATTTTAAAATTATGCTTTTACCAAAACTAAAAGCCAAACAGAAACTCTATTAACATCATAAAAACAAAGCCTGGAATATCTGTTTTGCCTGTCTCAATGGAAACAATTGAGCAAGTTGTTGTTTATTGGTCAATACGCAGAAGGCTGAATCTAAATATATACACAAAGTAAACTTAACCACCAACTGGCACAGAACTGAAAAGTAACTTCTATGCCCACATAGGTAGAGAATATAGTCAGATATAGAATATTTGGTGATCTGTCACTCAGCTTCTTTCTCCACTTGCTATAGCACAAAAGCACACACTTAACCTGTATCAGATCATCATTATAACTAGCATACTAACTATCTTGGATCTTTTTCTGGCAGCTGAAATGCTCAAGGTGAAGCTAGCTCTAAGATATGCAACTTAATATTCACCAAATTCTCCATGTCCTGTAAAAACGGAAAAGAGTACTTAGTGATGAAATCATAAATCAGTTGACTCAAGATAGAATTCACCGACCCAGCATACACCTGGTACAATATACAGTTGGGAACAGTTGGGAGCAAATTACTATATAGCTGATCAATGCTAAAAGGAGAAAATTAAGTTATTTTAACCAATAATTGGCAGTTATACATTTCTTCTGAACTATCTCATATTAATCAGCATCAAGCCTTAAGCAACAGGCTCTAAACATTGGTTTTCACAACAAATATCACCAAAGATTAAGGAAAAAAGAAGTAATTATGTAGTTAAGGTTACTCAAATATAGAACCCAGGAAATTTTTTAAAACCCTTAAAATCGTTAGATGATCTAAACAAAACCAGAAGTACTGCCTTACTTGCTGCAACTCAGATGGAAAGTATCTACCATTGCAGTCAACTACGCAAGTTTAAAGGTCACATTGAAAGCACCTATTTGATCCATAAACATTCTGTTTCTTGGAGGACAAGGATTTCAGCTGGCACTAAAAACTGTAATTTGAGCTTCCCTCCTGGCTTTGAAATTAATAACCCTAGCTCTAGCCTAACAGATTTCCCAAACTAAACTTTTCTGTGAAAAAGTGGATCACTGCAAACATTAACTGGCATGGATCCCAAATCCAGCCTGAAAAGTCCTGGAATTAGACTGTAAGGTGTCTGCAACAAAGTGTTTAGACAGTATTTCAACTTCAGATGACCAAGATCATATGGAACAATAGAAGAAATACAAAAACCAGTAAGGTGAAAAGTAAGATCAAAATATTCCTTTTCTGATTTTAAGTATTCATAAAACTTATATTTATTGTGTATAGTTTTGGAAAGCTTTTTCTATTGTAATCATATATTAGATGCAAAGCAATCTTTACAAATGTTAGCTATAACATGACAAAATGTTGGCAGATTTGTCCAGTACACAAGCACCACCTTTTGCTGCCAAAAGCATTTATTTTAGACTGTGTGATACAACCAGCCATAGATATTCAGCTGTACTGAAATGAAGCTGGTTTCAACAAACATTCAGATTATTGGAAGAAAAAAAACACTGGGCAGGACTTCGTCATTCCTCCAAATGCTTGCTTTTGTATTTTTCTGAAATTTACACTGTCACAAAACCCAAATGTAAGCCCTGTTATATGGGAAAGCAACTATACCAATTAGAAAAACAGAGGAAACTCTGTTAGTTTTGTTATATCTAATAAGAAGATACGTATGAAAAATAGAGTAAGAAGTAACCAAGTCAAACAAAAGGTTAGAAAAAGAGAAGTTGTTTCCAGATACTATTAAGCATTACTGCCAAACTGTACGCTGTTTTGCCAAGTAAACAGCTATTACTGAGTACTCCTTGTTAATATCTGGAAGCAGGAGATGAAATAATATTATAAGATATAGGGCCTAAAAACCCCAGTTTTGGATGAAAGCTCCACTTAACAAGGAAGAAGCCTGAAGTCTTGGTTTTGCAAAAATTATAAAGACAAGTTGTATAATAAAGCAAAACACAAGGAAAATACTCATACAGAAAATTCAAGATGGATATTCAGAATCATGTTTGGATGACACCCTAGTGAAAACAGATACTTAATGTTAAAGAGGTTCCTTTATTTTATGTAGCAAAGGCTTTGAAATACACAATAAAGAAGAAAGGACTAGAGGTATCTGCATCTCAGTGGAGAAATCGCCACGTGAACAATCTGTAGGGACCTAAAGAAAACCTGGAAAAGTCAAATGAGTTGGTAAATAACTTTTCTTCTATGAGTCTGTAATACCAGGTTGCTCTGGAAACATAAGACTTTTCCATGAAAACCTAAGAAAACAAAAGTTTTTCCTTTGAAGTACCAAGACCTTCAGTTTTCTTGAAGAACTAATGATTAAGCATTTGTAAGAGTATTTTAGGAAGATAAATAACTAGAGGTAACGTATCCCTATACCTGGAACACATCTGATACTAACTGAAATCCTAAACTAGTGGATTTTTTTAGTAAAGCAAACATTAATCTTCTCTCAGACAACAAAATTCTCAAATTAAGTAACAGATATATATTTACCCATGGTTAGATCGAACAGTTAACTGTGGTAAAAATCAGACTCACAGACCAAGGCTGAAGATGACTTTATAAAATCAGGAGTGCACTGACTGAGGATCTTATTATTTCTTTTTTCATGGTTGCACTCAAGGGAATAATACAGTAAAGAGTGCCACGAGTTCAAGAAGCTATCAGATCTTACGGCTGAGAGATCCTAAACCGAAAGAAATGTGCTGTTACTTTCATGTTGCCACTGGCAAATTGTCAGCGTAGGTGATGTGGGTTCACCCCAGACGGCAGCTCAGCCCCACACAGCACTTGTTCCCTCCCCTCGGTGGGACAGGGAGAGAATCAGAAGGGGAAAAGTAAGAAAACTCATGGGTTGAGAATAAAGAGAGTTTAATACGTAAAGCAAAGCTGTGCACGCAGGCAAAGCAAAGTAAGGAATTTATTCACTACTTTCCATCAGCAGGCAGATATGTAGCCATTTCCAGGAAAGCAGGGCTTCATCATGTGTAATGGTTACTTAGGAAGACAAATGCCGTAACTCCAAACATACCCCCTTCCTCCTCCTTCCCCCAGCTTTTACTGTTGAGCACAGTGTTGCATGTCCTGGGGTATCCCTTTGGTCAGTTGGGGTCAGCTGTCCCAGCTCCATCCCCTCCCAAATGCTTGTGCATACCCAGACTTCACACTGACGGAGCAGTGTGAGAAACTCAGTTCAGCAGTAACTACCCTAGAAGAACTACTGCTTAGACAGAAGAACCTAGAACAGAAGCCTTCTGCATTTTGCTGTTGCACAATTAGCCAAAAAGCCCCTGACAAGTTACTTGAACATAGACACACTGCTCAGAAGCATAAGTTAGTACTTATATTTGAGACCCTGCAAATCTAAAATTCTGACATCTCTTAGTAAACAAATGGCTTACACGTGCCCCCCCAAACCTCCTATTTTTCTCCTAATAAAAAAACAAATGAATCCCAGTTTATGTATAGTACTCAGACTAAAGACTGTCTTAACTCATGTAAGCATTGAGTTATGACAACTTCTAATTACTCTTTATATCAATTGATTCAACAAAAATGAAAAATTAATAGATCAGATTTCAAAAGGTAGATATTAGTATATACATACATAGACTCCGAATGGAATTTCAAAATGAGATAAAAAAGATTACATATACATAAAAAAGACTCCTCAAAATCAGATGGGATAAATAAGTCTCATGGTACTTAAAATTCTAATGTCTGGTCTAGCCTAGGTTAGCCTGGAAATGTCTGCATCTCTTTTCAATTTCTTTGGGAATTTCAATTCTTTGTCAGCCTATCGAATACTCTCAAAAATAGAAGTTTCATTTAGGTTATTTAAAATGTTATTTCTCAATTGTTTCTACCCCATAGTGTGTGTGAACAACAGGATTCCCCCTTGATATGCTTTCCAACTCCAAATTAAGTTTATAAAGTAAAAAGGTCTAGCAGATTATGAAACCGGGCTGTTTTGTATGCCATGAATTTCCTTTGCTTTTACTTCATCCAGAGGGAACACTTCTGCATCACAGTTTACATAAAACATTTTTGCAATCGGCTTTTATGCATCAAGCACAAAGCATAGATCATACTACAGCTCTGCTTCCAAGTACAGATATAAACTGTATATTTATAACTGCTCGTTCTCATATAATTGCACATTGCAACAGGCTGTATGTATATCTGCATATGAAAGTACAGCTTTCTCATGTCTTCCACTTATTTCTGAGTTTGCCTGACACTTACTAATTCTTGTATAATGATAATAATGTAAGATAGACACAGAGCCCAAAGTAATAACTTTGTATTTTCATCAGGGTTTAAATTCGACTCAACACTATGTTGTCAAGAGTTCCCCCTAACAGTTTAGAAGTAACCTGCCTTCCAACTTGCTGTAAGGACAGTATTTTGGAGCTGGAGCAGAAGACAGGATTTGAATTGGCTGCATTTGTCTATTTGCATGCAGAAAACCAAGACTACAAATATTACTCCAACCCTCAGTAGATCGGCTTTATGGGGAGATTTCTCAACGCTGACTGGGGTACATTCAGAACACACACAATATCTCTGTGAGTCTCTACAGCCATCAATGCACACGAACATAAAAGTATACTATTTGTCAGTTAAATGAAGACATTACTGTTAAGCACATTCTAACACTTTCTTTAGAAAAGCAGCATTTTAGGAAGCACTGAGCGACTCTTTTAGCACAACAAAAGGCAAAATGTATTCCTTCAATTGTAACTGCTATCCACCTAGTTTCAGCCCTTGAAAGCTGCAGTGCAATTATTTAGACAGCCTTAGCCAAGAGCAAACTCTGAAGAGGAGCTGACTCCTTCAGTATTTAACCCAACACATTTCATACTTACATCTGGCATTTCTATACAGCAGAAAAGGGTCCTGCAGCTGGAAATCGAGGTCTTTAGTAATAGGTTCCGTTCGATTTTCCATGCTCAGTCTGTTCATAATTGTGAAGCCATGCCTTGGAGAAGCCGATCTGAAAATTATCAATTAGAAATCACATCAAGTCAAGGAAAAAAAGAAATGACTACAATTTCTTTGTTGTATAGTTCTCCAAATTTTTTTTATTTTTATTTTTATTTTTAAGATATACTACAAAAATCTAATTTTGTTGCCAAGGAAATAACAACAGACTCTTGCAGTGTTTCGTGTCATCCTTTTAATTGTGTCAAAACTCTACATTACGTACGAGAAATAAGAGAAGCACCATTGGTCTCACAATAGCTCCAGAGAGTATGCCACATCTGTGATATTACCATTTGAGGTCCAACGATTTAGCCACAGCACAATCATATCTGCATGTCCAGTTTTCACTTCAAGTTATAAGGCCTACAACTTCTGAACAGGCAAGATGTTACAGACCATCAGCATCACGTCATCCAACCATCTACCCTACAGTTTCTTGCTGCAGTAGGAAACAGCAATTAGAATGATTCAGTCATGGGCCAGAGCAAGTATATTTTTTAACACTCAGGTTAACAATTGCAGATAGTGACAGTCATTCCAGATAGAATTTTCCATATCATCTAAAGTGTAAGAACAAAAGTGAGGGTGGTGAGACACTGGAACAAGTTTCCCAGAGCAGCTGTGGATGCCCCATCATTGGAAGTGTTCAGGGTCAGGCTGGATGGGGCTTTAAGCAACCTGATCTCGTGAAAGATTTACCCGCCTGCAGCAGGGGGTTGGACTAGATGATCTTTAAAAGTAACACAAATCATTCCATAACTCTAAAACACTATGCTCGTTCATGGGCGTTACACTTCAAGTCAGTTAGATAATTTTTATTAATGTGAGCTGTTAAACGTATCACAATTCTAACAGGTGATATTACTTTCAAACCAAGTATGACAATAAAGGAAAAGATGATGGCTAAACATCTGGGAGAAGTGCCATCTTTGGTAATTGCTGGTGAGTGGATTCCTCTGTGAAATCCAAAGCACAGGAACCTGCATGGATTGGTGTCAACAGAAAATCAAACAAAAGTGGAACCTTTAACAAGAATCCTTGTTTCCAACAGTCAGTACTTCACTTAAAAAACCCACAACAAACAAACAAACAAAAAACCAGTCCACTTCCACTGGTGTTAACCCAGTCGGAATCCTGAATTTTTGACTATTCGTCTGAATTCGCAAAGTTGAGATAGGTGTTAGGCAGGTCAGCTCAAGTAAAATGGTCACATTTGTCACAAGTAAAATGGTCACATTTGTCACAACAGTAATGAGAACCAACAAAGGCAACACCAGCGATCTCCAATGCATGATCTGTTGGCAATGTTTTTTCCACAAGACTTTCATGACTTTGTTCAAAGCCACAGGAAATTACAGTTAAAACTGATGGGGAGGGCAATGTATGATGTTACTTACAGCTCATAACCTGTTCCATACTGTTGCCTATAGGCCAGCCAGGGTAGCAATCTCTGCTGTAAATGGAAACTTCCTCAGCCAACAAAAAGAACAGTGAAAGATCCCAGATGCTGGAAGTGCCAGGTTACACACTGTCAGTTTTAGTTAAAAACAACATACCAGAGAAATACTACTTCTGTTTTGCAGTATACAACTAGCCACCTCCACCTACTGCTAGCACAACTAAGGGCCAGTTCTTTCCTCTTGCAGTGGTAATTATAACAGCATCTTATCTCCACTTACCTGAAAGGAGCTTAGAAATATTACCGATGGCGATTTCCACTGCTGGTACAAAAGGGCTCGAAAGATTAATACCAGCATTCCCACTTCACACAAAGCTCACAGTCTCTTGGGCCTCCCTGCTACCTCACACATATATCTCTCGCCTTCTGAAAACATTCTCTTGCTTTCTCAGTTCTCCTCCCAGATCCCCGTCAACATAAACGTTGAAGGAGAAAGTTTCTGCTTTGGTGTCACATCCCAGCAGCTACTGCAAAATCTGCTTACTGCATTATTTTCTGATTTTAACAACAGTCCCAGGAAAATGCTGGGGCACTAATGTGGAACACCAAACGTAGGGCAGACTTCACAACAGGTCTAAAATACAAGCTAGAATAAATGATGTAACCAATGCTCTGAAAAGCCACAACCAGAGCTGCTGCTAAGAGAAAGCATTAAAAACATCCAAAACGTTCGATGAAATATGCATGAAAAATGAACAATCAGACACAAGTAGTATGAAAGTTCCCTAAGTAGGAAACACAATACTTCATAAGTTCTACCATTCCCTTACTTTAAGGAATACCATTATTTATTTCACTAATTGTTTTTTGTTCAGGCACCGTTTAAATTGCAAACGCTACATCCTATTTAAAACAACATAACAGATTTCTATGGATTACCCATATTGAGATTTAAATTACATTTGGAAGTCTTATCCAAATATAAGGTGATGTCTCCCTCCTAATGTTTTCTTCCCATATTTGCCTCTGCCAATTTGAGTTTCTTTTCACCCTTGAACAAGGAGGAGCATTCTACTTCATTCAGCCACACTCCACCGGAGCTAGCTTTTCCACATCCACAAGTTTCACCTGCAGACGTTAAAACATTACATCCTCACCTCGTGTAAACAAACAGCGTTCCCTCCACATCGGTCTTCTCCTGAAGAAAAGGAAAGTTAAGAAAGTTGAAACCAGGGCAGTGTTTTGCCAGCTATCAGTGAGCCCTCTCTTTATCTCTATTTTACCAATACCATCAGTTACACCTCTCTCACCTAAGCCACGAAAAAAATAACTAAACCCAACTTCATTGGCTGGTGGCGAGAGGGTACATCTAGCACAGGTCACCCTGCAGCTGAGCCAAGCTTTATAGCAGGATGCGAAAGGGCTAAAGGCTCAACACCATGAAACTAACACTGCGCTAGATGAACGCTCTGCTACACCCAGGGGCCACACACAGGCCAGGCTCGGGGGGAGGATTTTCCAAACGGCACCTGCCCTCGGGCGGACACACTGAGGAGGGGTATGGGGGAGACCACACAAAAGGTGGATGGCGCAGGTTCTTCAGACACAGGCCCTGAGCTCCACCGTTATAGCAAACCAAGAAACACCTACAAGCAGCCAGAATGTTAAATGACCAAAAAGATTCCCCAAGTTAATTAACTTTTTAAATCTTAAAATAGCCTTTTTAGTAGTTGTGACTCCAACACTCTGGCGCACACGTTTTGGTTCCCTTATAGATGTTCGGGCAGCAGAGGGGCCCCTGAGGCCCACTGGGGTCTAAGCCCCAGTCCATGCCCTGCAGAATACAACTTTTACCGCCCCGTAAGCCTTTCAAAACCTGCGCCGCAGGGCTTCTCACGCTCCCCAGACACCCTGAGCCGGCCACAACCCCTCACCCAGCTCGGGAAGGGAGCACCCCGGGACAGCCGGCCGGGCCGAGGCAGTCCCTCACCACCGCCCTCACACCTCAGCCAGGGCGGCGCCCACCCCTTCCCACAGGGGCGGGGCGGGGCCTTCCTGAAGCCACGCCCCCGACCTCGGAGTGGGCGGGGCCTCTCATCACCCCCGCCCCTGCGCTCCCCTCCCGGGCGCGGGGCGGGGGCGGCCGCACGTACCCACTCGTTGGCGCGGTGCCCGAAGGTGTAGAGCGCCACCTGGCTGGCCACGTCCACGATGCTGCTGATGTAGGGGTCGTGCTGCTGCAGCGCCGCCAGGCTGATGTCCAGCCCCTTGCCCAGCAGGGCGGCCCCAGCCCCGGCCACCGCCGCCGCCATTTTGCCTCCCCACAACAAACACACTGGTTCCTAGTAGGCGCAACTAATCCAGCGCCGAGAGGAGGGGTGGCGGCTACCCCCCGCTCCCGCCCAGCCGGAGTGAGAGCGGGCGGGGGAGTCGGAGACCAGGCGTCGCAATCGAGCGCCGAGCGCCTACGGCTCAGGATTGTTGCCGTTGGCGACGGGACAAGCTGAGGGGCGGCCTGGAGCGGCCCGCCCCGGCGGCGGGCAGACGGGAAGGGTCGGCCGGCGGCCCTGCGCCTCCTCCTCCGGCAGCCAGTCGCCTCTGCGGGCTGGTTTTCCCTTGGTGCTGGCACACTTTGTTTTCAGGCCGTTCCCTGCCACTGGGGAGGTCGCAGGCTGGCTTCCTTTCCAGAGGGGCAGCTGCGCGCCCGAGGAACAACATGGTTCCCGCGGCTGCAGGCCTGAGAGAACCGGCCAAACTCGGCGGGCACTTGTGCGGAGCAGGGATCCTGTGACCCTCACCACATGCCCATTGAGCGAAGCGGGAGAAGGTGTGGTGTGCACCACAGCGTGCACGGCCTCAGGAGAGCAGGGAGCCACACGCCATGGTGGAGCCAAAGCCACGCAGGCTCAGCCTTACGTATGCATGGAGCATTCTGGCGCAGTGGTGTGCCTGAGGAGAAAACATGCATGTGAGACTGTGCAAAGTTTATCACGTGTATCTGTAAGCACCTGTATTTGCCAGGACGCGTGTGCTTCCTGTGTGCTGACACGTGCACCAATACAATGCACATACGGTGCTCAAACAGGAAGAGAAGCTGGTTCAGATCGATAAATATACACAGTCTGTATTTGCTAGCATACACTCACAGACTTCTGCATAGAACTTAAGGGAAAAAGAACACGAGTGCAAACTAAGCCATCATACAACCCTCGTGTACGTATGTGTGTATATATATATACACGTACATGTGACAAGCAGCTGAAATACAAACAAGCATATTATGATATGGAGATATACAAACAGCAGAAGAACAGATGGACGAGACCATGAATTTAGTTACCATATTTTCCTGTTAGACAGACATATTTATTATTAATCTGTTGATATCAACAGTTTACAGCAAATACATGAGCTTTATATGGCATGCTGATAAATTCAATACGTACTTAGTTTAAAAGATTTGCCTAACCATCCAGCCTGAACCCCCTGTGAGAGCAAATTTTTTTTACTTCATCACCGAAGACCGACGTAGCAATTTTGGAAGGAGTTACCACCTTTTGTATACGGAAGCAGTAGGATGATATATTTCCTTCCAGAGAATGGGATACCCTGGGAGAACTAAAGACAAAGGTAGTGGATGCTATCTTGTTGGTTTGCAATATCCGTGACACAACATTTTTAAAAGGGCAGTAGCTGGACATAGGGATGAAGACTGCCATTTTGTTTTCTTCCTTCCTTTTCACTCTAGGCCAGATGGAGCCTGTGGGATAGAGTGAGAAATAGCATCTACTGTGAGAGCAAATGAGCAAGCCCAGAGGAAAAAGCTTCCATAGTGTGAAGTAGGGATAGGAGAGAACTGAGATACAGCAAGCTGGGAATTCATAGTGTTAAATGTAGAGACAGTGAGTTTCTTGAGCGGAGTTAGGAATGAGCATGCTCTCAGAAAGGACAGAAAGAGAGACTGTTCTTTGGGACTCAGGAGAGAATACATAAGTTTTGTTGTAGCCCAGAACGCCACTAAAAATTGCGTTACTAAGAATAAGGACCCACAGCTTGCTCTGCAAGCATATAGTGGGAGAGGAAACCTCTATACATACCCTTTTATTATAATCTGTTTCATTCTTAGTTCTTCTTTTTCTAAAACCACCTTGTTTCAGTTGGGGCTGTAATAAAACCCAGCTTTAGTGTTTAGAAGTTTTAAAGTGTTTTTGGTATACTCATGGTAGGAAAATGGCTCTAAGCAGTTCCATTGCAAAGCTCCATCTGACTTACAGATCCTGTAACAGCAAGGAAGATAGATGGGCTCATGGTGGACAAGGGAAACTGCTGTCCTGGGTCTGGAAATTACCAGAGTAGAATGGCAAAAAAAGAAAAAGTAGTAAGTGGGAAAGATAAGCCATGTTGCTCAAATAGTGAACAGATGCACAGTCTTTTCTTTTGTTGATTTGTCCTCAATTTCTAGTTTCCAGACACACCTAACCACATTTCTTCTCATGTGCTGGAGTTTCTCATTGCCATCTCATCTCCAATTCTTTGGCAATTTTTCTGCTTACAAAAAGTCCCAACTTGTCACCAAGGCATAGAAGTGTCAAACTCTTGGAGCCCCACTCCTGGAGTTTCCCTTTCCAGATGCCTTTGCTCCCTCCAAAAATAATACTTACAAAAAAGGTGTCCTGCTTTTTTTTTTTTTTTTTTTTTTTTGATGGTGGTGAGGAGGAGCTATTGCAAAGTCACGTAAGGATGTGCTATAGAAACTGTATTTCAAAGGCTATTCATTTGAACTGAAAATAGTTACTCATAACTGTTATCAGCTAGGAAAAAGCAGTACACAGAATTTAGAAGATGTATTGCAGCCTTGTTCCAACTGAAAAAAAATGTTCCAAGCAGAAATAAGGTGTCTTTCAACTTTTACGTCTTACCTCGTTTCTGTTGTTGCCCCTTTTCTCAGGCCGAGTAGTAGCCAATACTTGAAGCCTTGCGCGTTTCTTATATGAGAGAGACAGACTGACCGGATCAAGTGTGTCTCCTGTGCCCTTCTCTTGACATAGGAAGATTGTAGAATGTCCTGTTTCCTTGAGCTCCATGCGAGGAAACCCAACCGTGAGGTTAAATATCTTGAAGTAGGCCTGTCAAAAATTTTGCCTGTCTGTTTTCAGTGCCCTGTTTGTGGATGCTTCTTTAGAACTACCTCCCTCCTAGAATACTGCATGCCTTTCTAACGTAGCTGGACAGACAGTTCCCTAGCCCTGTGTTTTGAGTAAGCAAACCTGTCAAGCTTCTTATCAGGCCTTTTTATATTTTCTGTTGCACTGTGAGGTAGCTTCTGCTGGTTCCAGCTGTTTTGCTATGTAAGTGAGATGTAGTTGCTCCTTCCATTTAGCCTGAAGTAAAGGTACTTAATAAAACCATTAGTTCTGCCCTGCTTTATGGGATCACTTGATAGTAGACTAAAAATTTTCCAATGAAACAAGATCTTGTTCAGAAGAAAAACACTGTGAATTCTCACTGCATCTAAAAAGTTAGTGACGTTTTAGCAAAAATGTCAGAGCTTAAAAAAGTTGATTCTTTAAACTGCAGTTATTTGCTTACAGTCAGTAATCCAGTGGTCCATAATAACTATCAAATAGAGTTAGAATGATTTTTCTGTGATTTGTTTATGAAACAAAGTAATTTTCTAGCTTTCAAAATGTCATAATTTCATGAAGTATATAATTAGAATGTCACATTTTTGTCTTCCACCCACCTGGATACTATTCTGTTAAAAAAAACCCACCACACCTATGCTTTTGACACTGTATGAAAGGGATTTTGTGTAGGTAATATCCAGACTGATTTAAGGCAAAATCCACACAGCATGATGTTCTTAAGGTCTCTGTTAATCATAAACATTAAAATGGTTAGGCCAAACCTTTTTACATGGGATTGTTCAAACAGATACTAAGCCTTCAGTTTACATTCAAGAATCTATGGCACTTTTAAAGACTAAGCCATGCCTCCTACAGCAAATGATCGACACTGAGGATGTGATTTTATGTGAACATATTTGATGGCACTGCTGGGTGTACGCAGCCCCTGACCCAGGCCCCAGCCATTCAGTCCTGCCATTCTGGAACCTTGGTACTGTACTGGCACAGGTGTGTCTGTGGCCACAGCGTGAACCAGACAGACTGGGGAAATGAACTGATGGAAAAACAAGTGTTCATACTGCTGCTGAGATCACAGCCTCAACTGACTGCTTTTCTACCTGTTCTCATTCAGTCTTTTCTTTGAGCAGCAGTTTTTTTAATAAACAGCAGGAATCACTTGAGAAAATGTAGCGTTGAGCACCTCATTTGCTTCACTTCCTCACCTCCAGCCCCTTTGGAGTTGTTATTGCATGGTAGTTGCCTTTCCCTTTTTATTCCTTCCCCAAGGCTGCCAGAATTTTCTTCTCACTCTGACTGGTGGCACCACTGCTGCCCCTGCTAGTGGAAAGAGTGCTGAGGCAGTATTAATAATCCGCTCTTAATCTATCCAGGGCCACTTGAATATCTTTGCGTGGTGCTTTCCAGCATGCCAGCTTCCTGGGAAATGATGGTTTGCTTTCGTGGAGGCAGGATGATCCCACAAGGCTTGGTTACCCATGCTTCACATATTGCTGGGGATGTGCTCGCAGCTCTGCAGTATGGTACCTCTCGCCGCTTGGGAACCAGTCGCCTTGTGGTTTGTGCTGGAAGCTAGCTGCATCCCTTCCCAGACACTGTTGAAATGTACGGTCTTTTCAGCCTACATTTATTACAGGCTCTCAGTAGCTAGCTTTAGAGTGCTTTCCTCATGCTCAAAAGTTGAAATTGTTGGTTGTACTGTTGGACCACTTCTTAACTCCAGTCTTAATGGTTAAAGCAATTTTAGTCTTTTTGTTAGTAATTTATTACTTGTTAAGGTTCCTTAATGAGTATAAGATCAGACTATATAGTTTCATCTGGTGCAGTTATTAAAAAAATCTCTCTCTGCACTAAAACTAAATATGGTTATTTTCATTCCAATTCAAAACAGCTCTCCCCCCTGCCCCCAAATAAGCCCCCGTGCATTAAGTTATTAGCATGGAAGTGTGTGCCTGTAATGTTGCTCCCTGGTGAAGTTTTGAGATTTTCTGCAAATGTTAGTCCACACAAGAATGGGATAGTATTCTTTGGCATTGTTGGTTTTGAAATTCTGATATTATACATACTGTGTATGAAATAATTAACTATAATTTACCAGAATTTTCTGTTGAAGGTTGTTTTTTTTCTGCATGTGAGAGCCTGGATTTTTACAAAAGACTGTTTCTTTCTTTGACTTATATTTTGTTAAGCGATCCTGGTAGTAAGTAACTCTACACTTTTTCTTTTGCTGTACATTACTTGCAAGATACTGAGCTTTACCTTTTTTATAGGCTCAGCTTCTGCCAGTGGCCTCACTGGACGAGAACTAAAGGAAAGTTCCTATTATCATTAATTGAACTACAGTTTTTTCTTTCTAACTTCCTATGTAGATATTCTTCTGGAGTGAAGAATTCTTTTTGATTTAGCTTTAATCACTTTTCGGAGGGCATGATCTGAGCTGGAAAAATACTTTAATACCAGGAAAAGACTATTACAGTAGGAGGAAGGGAGAGGCTGTACCAATATAATTGCATTGACTTATAGTGTTATACAGAAAAAAAAAAATCTTTCTTGTATACATTTAATCAGTAAAAAATTGGATTTTTATCAGTGTTAGATTTTAGATGCGTTAAGCGACTATATGATTTCAGTGTCTTGTCTTTCAGTAAAGCAGAAATGAGAAAATGATAAACCGAAGGAAGATTTTTGTGCATGGAATATTTATTCCCAGTTATTCTAGATACAAAGATGTTACCTTTATCCATAAACTTTGCCTGATTTCTATACTTTACAATTGTGAGCACGATTCTGTCAGATCTCTTAATAATATTCTAGATTTCATCTTCCAGTCTCTCCCTAATGCTGATAATGTTCTTAACATACATTGTTTATTTTCCTGCTATAACAAAGAAAAAATACTGTCAAAACTTGTTGGCATTTCTTCACCTTCTTTGTTTATTTAATGTAGCAAAAATCAAATGTAGGAAAAATCAATTACTTCCTTCAGGAATATTTCTCATAAGGTTTAACTTTACAAGTTCCTTTACTGTCATGCCCATACGACTTTAATTACAGTTTAAAAAAATTGATGCTGGATTTTATTATGAGAAGGCAATCATTTTGGTCCAGATTTGAGTTCTTCAGTAATTTTGTTACCACAGCTGTATGTGCCTATAATCATAAAATATTGTTGATAGCCATTACCTTATTGCTGTCGTGATAAACTGTCATAAACTGTTTTGATCCATCAGCTTCATTCTTTATGCGGTTGATTGGCTAGGCAAACCACCAAAATACTAATGAGGATAGGGCTTTCCTGCTATTTCCATAGGTTAATAAGATATAATAGTAATTATATCTTATCTGAGATAATACCTTTCCAACCACATCTCCCTGGTAATCACCATTTAATTTGGCAGAATCAAACACCTGTAGCTCTAAAAGAGCCATTTCCAACTAGTTACAGAGAAGATGACCTCATTTAATTAATTCCTAATATGAAAAGTTCCATTAGATAATTACATTAAGTCAGGACCTCATTTTTACACCTCACCTGGCATAGGAGCTATTTCCATATTAAGGAAATGGAGTCATCACCAAGATATGCTACTGTTGCTGCTGCACAAAAGCTGGTAGCAAGGCTGATGGCGTACTGGGCTCGAATCTGGTCAGGAGGCGAGGCTGGGCTGGGCTGGGGTGCACAAAGTATCTTTTTAAGAAAATGAGTTCTGTACATTCAAATCAGTTTGGGGTTGTTTTTGTTGTTGGGTTTTTTTTGGTTTGTTTGTTTTTTTTTTTTTTTTTTAAAGTTTATTGATGAAGTAAGGGCAAACTCTGAATAACTATTACACCTGCAGCTGTAACAGTGTTACTCTATGAAGAAAGTTTGCATTATTGCCTTCTCAGCTGACAGAAGTATCTTCTTGCGTTTTGTTGTTTGTTTGTTTTCGGATGAAGGATGTTGGTGTTTATTGAAGACTGATAAAAGACTTCATAGCTTTCTACATAGCATGAATGAATGAAGTTGGAGTGTTGTAACAATACTGAATTCTAGAGAGCTACAACAGATAAATGATAGAAGGAAGGATCCTTAAAGTCAAAATAACCAAGCAAGAAACCCAAGTGGGGTTTCAGTCTCAAATACCCCCCAATCTTTTTGTACTTTTGATGGCTGCCCATGAAAATTGCTGGGGAAATTCTTGTGATGCTAATGGCTATTTCATATCTGCTCCTGCAGGTGGTAAGGGCTTGTGAAAGTTCTCACAAATGTATCTTCTGTAGTTAAAGTTAGGCTTAAAAGCTACTGTACATGTCTTTCAATATGAGATCACCTAACTTATAATAGCCTGGTCTTTCTAATTTGGTATAACACTTTGGGTGATCATGTTTGTTTGTTACTGGATTTATTTGGCTAGCAAATATCAATGAGATATTTGTTTTAAAGTAGACTTCCTTTCAGGCTGAAAATTGACTCTTTTCTTTTGTTATGCAGCATGTTGCAATAAGGATCCACAATTACCTCTATGCTTTAAATGCAATTACTTATTTCTTCCTGAAATTTAAGATGGTTTCATTTTGATTTTGTGTCTTCATTTTTATTATTATTTGTGTTGCTGTAGGGTTTGTGGGCATGGGAAGAAAAGCCTGGGTAGAAAAAGGAGCTCAGATTTGTGTAACTACACCAGAAGATAAAATTTGATAACATTGAAGTGTTGCCCTTGGAAACAATGAATGCAGTCTATTCTTGTTTTTTCGGAGGGATGGATTTGGGCAAAGGCACCTTCCAGCAGGCAACCAATAGAAGATTTAAGCACTTTGAATGAGATTTTGAAGTGGAAACTAAAGGTATTAGCACCACAGACCTTCAGTGGGTATCTGAGTCTGGGTTTATTAGATTTGTGTGAATTTGTCTTCCCCAGTGAATTCTGAGAGCTGTGAAGGCGTTTGGCAGTCCCTCTCCTACAATCTGATTTTGTCATTTTCTGGTGATGCTGTGCTATGTCTTCTGTCAGGTTAAACTTACAGGCATATTGCCTTGCTTGACAGAAACATGAACTACATGGATTTTTCAAAGAAACGTCCATAAACAGTAACAGGACGAGGTTTCTTTCTTCCTCTTATTTTTCCTGCTGTTTAGCCCAAATATGTTAATTTTATTAGCATCCTAAATTAATCTTATAAATATGGTCTTCAGATGAACTTGCTTTGTGATCTATAATGAAATTGCTGTGTTGTTTAAGCAGTAGTAAACCTAACAAGACCAGGTAAAACTAAGACAGGTTCAGGACATTTTTGTTGGGTGCTTCTGTTATTTACACTTAACTTACTATTTAACTTTATGGAAGATCTTTCTGAAACAGTTTCATGTGGCTTTTGAGGGAGTTCGGTTACTAGCAGATCAGATAACACAATGTGTTTCGTGGTGCTCTCAGAATCCCAGAATGGTTGAGGTTGGAAGGGACCTCTGGAGGTCATGATGTCCACCCCCCTCAAGCAGGCCCACCTAGACCAGGGTGCCCAGGACCTCCAATACTCCAATGAGGGAGATACCACAACCTCCTTGGGNAAAAGAAAGTGTTTCCTGATGTTCAGTGGTAACCTCCTGTGTTTGCCTCTTGTCCTGTCACTGGACACCACTGAAAAGAGCCTGCTCTGCCTTCTTTGCACCCTCCCTTCAGGTATTTATATATATTGATAAGATCCTCATGAGCCTTCTCGTCTCTAGGCTGAACAGTCTCAGCTCTCTCAGCCTTTCCTCATCAGAGAGGTGCTTCAGATCCTTAATCATCTTTGTGTCCCTTTGCTGGACTCTCTCTAGTACGTCCATGGCTCTCTTGTACTGAGGAGCCTAGGACAGCACTCCAGATGTGGCCTTACCAGTGCTGCGCAGAGGAGAAGGATCACCCACCCTGACCTGCTGGCAACACTTTGCCTACTGCAGCCCAGGATACTATTCGTCTTCTCTGCAGCAAGGGCACATTGTTGACTCATGTTCAACTTGGTGTCCACCAGGATCCCCAGGTCCTTTTCTGCCAAGCTGCTGTCCAGCTGGGTGGCCCCCAGCATATACTGGTGAATGGGGTTGTTCCTCCCCAGGTGCTGGACTTTGTATTTCCCTCGTTGAACTTCATGAGGTTCCTGTTGACCCATTTCTTCAGCCTGTCGAGGTTGCTCTGCATGGCAGCATGACTCTGGTGTGTCAGCCACTCCTCCTAGTTTGTGTCATTTGCAAACTTGCTTGAGGATGCACGCTGTTAAACAGGACTTTAACATCTTAACTCCTTTAGTCCTTATTCTAATTAATTTGATTTTTTCCCCTTTCTGATGCAAGAGACAGGATGTTTGATTTCATCTCTGAATCAAAAAGAAAAAAGGGGGGTGGAGAGGCAGAAGAAAATGCATCAGGCAAACTTGGTAGATTGGATTATTAAGGAGAGATAAGGATTGGAATAGAACCAGTGATAGTATTGTGTTATTGTTGATATAATACATGAGCATACAGACTAGGAAGCAGGATGCATGTGGAGTCACAGGTGATGAGATGAGGGGACAGAAGAACCAGGAAAAGTGGGATGGAGTACAGGAGGCAGAGTTGAGATGGGACAAGGCTTGCCATGGAGGAGTGGAAGGCAGGACTGGCACAGGGGCAAAACTGAAGGAGGCTTGTGGCCAGAATGAGGCACCTATTAGAAATAAATGGAAAGGACAGAGTTGTGTAGATCTTGGAGCAGAAAAATGCAGGCAGATTTTATAACTGGAAGGAGAGTGTTTTGAGGCTTTAATGGAAGGAAATGCAGAGCACAAGGATGGGTAAACAGTGTGTCGTCATTACTGGAAACTGCCCTTGTGCCACAACCATTTTTTAGGTCACTTTAATTGCTGCTTGTGACATGACCTAGTTGGAAGTGTTTGCTGTTACGGAACAGAACGTATGGAGAATCTCTCCTTATGCAACGATGAGCAATTAGGAACCAAATACGGCATCACGTAAGTTTTCTGTCTCTTTGTCTCCAAGTGGTTTCTGAGGGATACAGAACAAGAGGCATTTTCTCTGCCTGCTTAAGGAAGAAAGGGACATAGACTTAAGAGTTGTAGGAGAATTTGGTTGACCATCGAGACAAATGTTGTAATGATGGAGGAAGCATTTATGAAAGGATAAAGCCTGCTAGAAAGCGTCTGTTTTCCCTACTACTTGGCAACAGTTGCCACAAGATGTGAAAGTCTCCTGTACGGTTCCAAGAGAGATGATACAGTCTAACATTTTCAAATGTCTTGGTATCATTAATTCCAACTGATAAATAGCAGTTAGATTTTATCCTAGAAGTAACTGTATGTCAATAGATACTGCTGTTTGAAATGTGGTTTAGGATATAGAGGGAGGAAAAGGCATAGGGTACTATTTTTAACATTCTATCTTCGATATTGCTGTTTGCAAAAATTATAAAAAACAAGCTGTTTTGTCTGAGCTTTTGCTAGTATATGTATGTATTTTTGTATACCAAAAAAACAGGCCTAAAAGGGGAGAGGGGGTCACTTGTCACTAAAAATTTCAAGCAATGAAATGATGTAAAGCTTTTCTGAAGTTTGATTTTTCTCTAGCATTTGATTATCTGCATTAATTCCATCAATGATGACTCCGTTTGCATTCAGTGTAAGTGAATAAGATGGCTTTGCTTATGGGTTTCCTTTCACATGGCAAATCCATCTTGATATTCTAGGAGATAATTATAACCATGTTAAGTTTGTAGTTTTATTGATTCCCAGGTGTCCTATAGTACCGAGGGATATGATCTTTGTTCTGTGAATGAGAGTACTGTACTTAAACTGCTACAGTAACAGGAAAAAAAAAAGATCCCAAATGTGCCTTTTCCATAAAAGTGACTCTGAACAGATCTTTGACTTAAAGCAAAAGCAGTAGCAATGGGATTGGAGATTCTGCAGTGTTTCTGCGCAACCTGTTCCGGTGATTTACCGCCCTCGTAATGAAAATTATTTTCCTTATGTCTAATTGGAATTTCCTCCTTTATGACTTGTCTATTGCCTCTCCTCCTTTCACTATGTACCTCTGACAAGAGACTGGCACCAACTTTTCTACATCCTCCGCTTCAAAACCTGAAGGCAGCAATGAGGTCTACCTTAATCATCTCTCTTTCATGCTTAACAAGTCCAGTTCTCTCAGCCTGTCCTCATACATCATGTGCTTCAGCCCCTTCATTTTCTTAGAGGTTCTGGACTTTATCCAGTGTCTTCTGCTGGGTAGCCCAGAACTCGACTGGGTACTCCAGTTGTGGTCTCACAGAATGACTTTCCTGTGACCTCCTGGCAACATTCTTGCTAATTAGGTCCAGGATGTGGTTGGCCACCTTTGCAGCCAGGGCATGCTACTTGCTCATGTTCATCTTACTGTCTACCAGGACACCTGGTCCTTTTCTGCAAAACTGCTTCCCAGCTTCTACCAGTGCATGGGATTATTCCATCCCAGGTGCGGGATTTTGCACTTGCCATTGTTGAACTTCATGTGGTTCCTGTCAGTCCATTTCTCCACACTGCTGAAGTCCCTCTGGATAGCAGCTCAGCCTTCCAGCATATTGACTTGTCCCCCAATTTGGTATAATCCACAAGCTAGCTGAGAGTACACTCCCTCTGATAATCGTGATTTGTTCATAAAGGTGCTACACAGTATTGGCCCCAATTTCAATACCTGAGGGACCAGCTGGGCACCAGCAGGACTTTACATTGCTGACCACAACCCTTTGAACATGCCAGTCTAGGGAAATTTTCATCCTTCTTACTTATTCAGTCCACATCTCTACAATTTGGCTACAAAATATTATGGGACGCAGTCAAAGGCCTTGCTAAAGTCAAGGTAAGTGGCACACATTACTCTCCCCTTGCCCACATCTCACCATAAAAGGTAGTCAGGTTGGTCTTTGCCAACTTGATTTGCCTTTGGTTAATCCAGTCTGGGTGTTCCTTTTTATCCTTCATGTGCTTGAATATGGCTTCTGGGATGACTTCATAATCTTCCTAGGAACTGAAGTTAGGTTGTATGCCCTAAGGTTCCCTGTGTCCTCCTTTTTGGAGATGGATGTGATTTTTGTCTTTCTAGTCATTGGAAACCTCCCCTGATAGTCATGACCTTTCAAAAATAAGAGTGTGACCTTGCAGTGATACTGGTCACCTCTCTCCACACCTTCAGATACAGCTCATGTCATTCCAAGGATCTGTGTGTGTCCAACTGGCGTAAGTGCTCCACTCCCACAGACTGCAACTGGGCTCAGAGACCTGGAAGGCCTAAAGACAAACCTTACTAGGAAGAAAAAATCCCAAACAAAATGTAAGGCGAAACTGGCATTGAGTATCTGAGCCTTACCCGTGTCCTGTATGACTAGTTTCCTGCCAGACTGAGCTGTGGGTCCACATTCTTCTCAGCCTTCCCTTTGTTACCAATGTGCTTACAGAAGCCCTTCTTGCCTTTCAGATCTCTCACTATTTCCAGCTCCCTCTGAGACTTACCTTTCCTGACTCCACCCCTGCATTCTTGGACCATGTCTATGTATTCCTCTGTTCCTGCTTCCACCTCTTCATACTTCCTTTCTTGCATTTGAGCTCAGATAGGTATTGCCTGTTCATCCATGCTAGCTTTCTGCCATGCTTGCTTCGCTGCTGCCTACCAGAATGGCCTGATCATGTGCACTGAAAAGGGGGTCCATGAGGACCAATCACCTGTCCTGGGCGACTTTGCTCTGCAGGGCAGTCTTCTGTGGGATCCCACTCAGCACATTCCTAAACAAGCTGAAATATATCCTGAACTCCAGAGTTGTGATTCCAGTATTTCCCTTGCGCACTTCTCTGAAAGTTGATGTTGAACAGCAGAATATCATATTTGCTGCAGCCTAGGCTGCCCTTGACCTTCACATTGCCCACCTCTTCATCCTTTTTCATGAGTAACAGGTTGAATGCCTCTCCTGGTCATCTCATTGATAATCTGCATCAAGAAATTTTCATCAACATCTTAACATGATTATTCATGAGAAGGATTTGATTTCATGAAATGTCTAGTTCAAAATTACAGACTAAAAAAGTTTGAATAAGTTTCCAAAACTGTGGGGTAATTATCCAGACAGAACCGTTTAAAGCTCTCCCACTCCTTATATTAATAGGAGCCACAATATTCCCATGCTGACTATGAGGGGAAAAATCAATATCAGCAAACGTACATTCATATTGATTTATCTTCCCTTTTGGTTTTCTAATTTAGTAAAGGCTACTAATGCAACATTACATAAAGATTCTCAGGAGAGTAAAAAGGCTAATAAGATCAGGTATCACTGTTTGTTCTGTGGAAGTGAACTGACTTTACTGTACATAGGCAACTGTTGAGTTGCCCAGTACAGGAAGACCAGCGTGTACTTTTGAGCCATGTATCAGGGGGCATTATTCCAGGGAAGTGGACTAAAAGGAGCCATCAAGATGACTTTTTGGGATCAGGCACAGCATGCTGTTAGGATATATGCGTTAGAGAGGAGAGGTCCAAGAAAACAAACACTAAGAATTTTTTTTCCACATACTATTCTGAGAAATGTTGTACATGTATTTGAATGTCCTGTTATATGCATCTGTTCAGAGCAGTTAGTAACCTTTGTCAAACTGAGTTAGAAAAGGGTTTTCTGGTCATGTGCAACTTCTTATGCAAATGTTTGATTTTTAAGATGATATTTCATGTGTTGTATGAGGAAAAAGGAATGCATTATGAAAATGATCAGTTTGCTTTGCTTACTCATCCTAAACGAAGTAAAGGGAAGCAAATAAGGGGGGAAGTGTTTTTATGATTTGGAACATGAAGTTTATGACTGTCCAGAACACTAGAAAATTGTCTTGTGGGAAAATAAGTCAACTACACACATGCATGTTATAAACTTATATCGTGTCCTAATTTCATCTCTAATGCAAGCTATTGCATGTTTGAAAGGATATAAAACTTCATGAACAAAACTTATTAATTTCACAGTGTACACTTAACACAGCCATATCTTGTAACGCTTTCTTGCACTGAATATTAAATCTCAAGGTATTTAACCTTATAATTGAAATATATTCCTCGTTATGTTAAAAACATGAAAGTGCAACAATTTATAAAAGCGGAACAGCATTATCTGTATTCTTACTGTACATCATCTATATACACAGATTCATGATTGGAAGTATTTCCTGCTTTTCATATAGTTGAGGTTTTCCCCCTTTTTGAGACTAGGACATTGATGAAGGTACTGTCAAAAAGTTGGAAATGTCCTTGTCCTGCAGAAGGACAAGGAAAACAGCCGATTACTGCAAAATAAGACTGAATAATTTGATCACTGAAGGCCCAGGCTTATAGAGGTATTTAGTGTCCCAGAAGAACAGCATATAATCTGCAGCTGCAGGATGATTGTAAAAGTTGAGTTTTGTCTCCCTAACAACAAATTACCAATTTTTTTCAACTTTTAATTAATTTGGCCATCAAGACATTCTGCTAGAGATGTAAATGCAAGAACAGTCTTTGTCCCACTATATTTGAAGGAAAATTCATTTTCATTAGTCACTTTCATTGGATCATCAACAAGTTCTTGCTTATGAAGAAGGATTACATTCTGGTTTGGAGTATGAAATCACAAGATGGCTATCTCCAAATGGCCATGACATAGTTTAAAAATAACTGTGTTCAGACTGCTCTGGGTCCCCCAACATAAGAAGGCCGTGGACCTGTTGGAGGGAGTCCAGAGGAGGGTTGCAGCGATGATGAGAGGGCTGGAGCACCTCTGCTATGAAGACAGGCTGAGAGAGTTGGCGTTGTTCAGCCTGGAGAAGAGAAGGCTCCAGGGAGACCTTCTAGCAGCCTTCCAGTACTTAATGGGGGTCTACATGAGAGATGGGGAGGGACTCTTTATCAGGGAGTGTAGTGACAGGACAAGGGGTAATGGTTTTAAACTGAGAGAGGGTAGATTTAGATTGGATATTAGGAAGAAATTCTTTACTGTGAGGGTGGTGAGACACTGGAACAGGTTGCCTGGAGAAACTGTGGATGCCCCTTCCCTGGAGGTGTTCAAGGCCAGGGTGGATGAGGCTTTGAGCAGCCTGCTCTAGTGGGAGGTGGCCCTGCCCATGGCAGGGGGGTTGGAACTAGACGATTTTTAAGGTCCCTTCCAACTCTAACCATTCTATGATTCTATGCTTCTATACTCTTGCCCAGTTTTCCATCGGCAAAGACTGTGACTCCTGCCTGGAGCTAAAGTAACACTGGTTTGGTTCAGTATAGAGATGTGCCTCTTTCCTAGGGGCAGAGATTTTACTGTAAATATGACCTCTTTAGTTAGTCCTTTGGTTCCAAAGGTAGAGAAGATATAACAATATCACAGAAGTAAGGTATTCCTGTGATCCTGTCAGAAAGTAGTACTTGAACATAACTTAAATATTATAAGACATAACTCCATGGAAACAGAATTACAAGGTTACTCATCCGGGCTTAATTATTGTTTCTTTCACAGTCTTTTGGATATAATTTTCTTGTTATGCACCTCCTGAAACACACTTTCACCCACCCCCAAATTTAAATATATATGGTATTATTGCGCGGTTTATTAAAACAGCTGAAACATTTTTGTTCATAGCCCTTATTTTGCCATTTGAAAAACAGGAGTAACTCATAACAAGTGTAGGTGATCTTACTGTTATGTCAGTCCTGGAGAGAAAACAGAGACTACAGCTGCAGAACATGTGGAAGCTGTTTTCTCTGAGCAGAGGATGCTAGAGATCCAGGTGTGGTGTTCTAGTCTAGCTTTTGAGGTCAGTGACTCTTGTGGTCTGGGATGTTTCTGGCCCTATAGCTTGTTCTTTTTCCATACTGAGCACATGGAAGCCACAATTCTTTTGTGGAACTTTAATTTGACAAGATTCAAGTCATGTACATGACAGAAGGCCTTGAAATCTGGGCAATTTTTCTTGTCAGATTACAAGTCCTAGCTCTGAAGCATTTTTTACCCATTTTCTCTGTGAATTCCTAGTACATGAATTTTTGAATATTGCAGGAAAAAGCACTTCTTAACTTTGTCTTAGAGATGACTGATTTTTTTTTTCCCTCAGAAACTTGCAGAATAAATTCAACCTGCAACCTGAGAAAGTTAATTCCAAACAGTTAAAACTTTGCTACCAAAAACTGAAAAGAATGTCTTGTGGTAGCGTTGCTTTGGACTTATGTTGTGTAAAAGAGGGTTATTTTAAAATTAAAATCAAATTACAGGGTGCCATTTAGTGACACCATAGTTCATGTGTACTGATATGGATTTTCAGTTCTTTCATTATAAGATCTCAAATAACTTCACAGATATTATCTCAGTGAGGTGCAGAAATACTATATTCATCTTATTTTTAAATAAAAATAGGAGGTAAAAGGCTTCAATTGGTTAATGCGAGTGAAGAGGCAAGATACCTTTGAGGTTAGAGATGAAATAGTTTACCAAGTTCTTCCTGTTAACCTTTGAAACTGCAGATCTTCCTTCGGAAAGGATCCTTAGGAAAAACTTAGTAGTTCCATCTTTGTTTACGACTGATGCATTATCTGCTGAAGTCAGTGTGACTTACTGACTTCAGTAAGTTTTGAATTAGATCTCTTATTGTTACTTGCACAGTCACAAAATCTTGTTTAGTGACAAGAATCTATAAATTATTTTACCCCCATGTTTCTTTGTAGGTAATGCTCTGCATGTCCTGTCCAGGTGTCTGGTCAGTGAATCAACAAGTATTTTAGATGTCATTTTGCCCTGGTTAGTGGAAAACCGTGAACACCTGTGACATCTTGTTGTCTAGAAAAGCACTTGTCAACACACAACTAACTTGGAAAGAATTCTGGATAGCTCCTAAGAGAGGACTCCCTTGGTGCCCTTTCTTTAAATAAAGAGTCCATTGACTGCAAATTAAATGGACACTATCAAGCAAAAATTTGCATGGGGAAAAATCTTTAATGTATTTTAGTCATAGGCCTGCATCTTTTAGAAATAATTTTAAAAAGTCAGCACTGATACTGTTTGTTTATCTTCTGCTTTTCATTCTTATTATGATGATCAGCATCATTCTTCATTTGTAATTACTTCCACCTTTTATTTCTTATGCACTGCTCGGTAGTTCTTTATCTCATGTAGTTTGGTGAAGTTATTAACCTCTTTACAACCAAGGATTTGCCCATATTAATGAAATATCTCTGAAGAGACCTAATACATCATCTGTCTGGACAGTTTTCTGCTAGTGATGAAGTAATGAGAACTTTTTTTCAAAAATATTTCCAGTATTCAGAAAGTTTACCAGTAAAAAAATTGCCAGTACTGCATGTAAATGATGCAGTTTCCCTTATTGAGATGTCAGTGAATTATTAGGATCTGCAGGGACACTATTTTTCCCAAATCATCCTCAGGCTTCTTCAGAGGTTTTTAGGATGTATGTTACTTTCCTGAAAAATCTATTTTCTGATCGTTAGTTTTCTAATCTCAGGAAGGGAGGCCTACTTGCGTGTAGCTTTCCCCTGTCAGTGTTTATCCAAATGCCTGGATGATATCAGCAAAATGTATGAAACAGATAAGTCAAAACTCAGTCTTGGCGAGTGAGATGAAGTGGTGGGTGGTTGGGAAAAGTAATACAAAGAAATTGCGATGCACACTTCATCCTGTCATGAGGAAATCTACCTGAAGATTAAAAGTGTCTGCAGCTTTGTGTTCTCCTAGATCTTTCATTAGTTCCAAAAATCCATAAAACTTTTACTGTAAATGAGACCTTTTCTACCTGTGGTTGGCAGGAAGACTTCGTGTCCTCATGTGAAGTTTAGGTGTAGTTATAGAAAGCCACATGTATGCCATGATCAGGTTTCATTGTTGTAACTGTGTCTCCCTGTTGCTGTCTTTCCCTGTGAAACGTGGACACCAGAGTCTTTGGGGAGAGGAACACAAACCATAGAGGAGAGAGAAAGACCAATTTGATTCACA